>CM026085.1:20571219-20983719 GCA_014839685.1 Anableps anableps
TTCTGGTAGATTAATAGATATATTTATTCAATTCTTTGATCTGTGTGAGCTGGATTTAAAACTAGTGAGGAGTGAACTTGCACAACATTGTTATGCAACTTGAGTAAGAGGTGTTGTCCAATAGATTGAGTAAATGTGATAGATACCAGTGGAAGAATATTAAACACACACCACAGTGATATTTGTGTATTCAGCAGAGCATTGCAGATGAAATTGTGCATTTAGGAGCTGAACAAAATTAACCAGCCTCACTTCACTTACAGTTGTGAAAGACGCAGACCTGTTTTCCCTTGACACACAACACCTTTACATAAAGAAGTAAAATCAGAACATCCTAAACAGGCTTTTCGTGCTGGATAAATAGCACCAAGCTCTCCATCAAAGCTGCAACCCCAAACCAGGATCATTACATGTATGTTTGCAGTTATGTTACTGCTGCCTGGAGTTTTATGTTCTTGTCTCACCTTAATAAGGTCTCCAAGTAGTTTGTTTGCTTCAGCGTAAGCCTTCTTCACCTCCTTGAACTTATTTCCCAGCCCCATACTATGAGCCTGCAATGAAACAAACCACAGCAGGAATGAGCAGTACATACAAACCTTTTATTACCCCCCTTTCCAAAGGAAGGAAGTCAGGTAATGTTTGCCCAGTCAGTAGCTTTAAATTGCTGTTGTAGCATCAGAAGCCTTGAAGATGAGCACACATACTCTATTGTTAAATGTGATTTGTAGCAACACATTTTTGCTTCCTGAGACAGATAGGTTTCTGTTTATCTATTTATTTTGACAAGTATAAAACTCTAGAAAATAACTTTCTGATGACCTTACTGGGAATGTGCAAAAACAGGATAAAACCCAAAGTAAATGATTTGGTCAACTGCAGTATTCGCTGTACTTTAAGTAAAAAAAGAAGACAAAAATCCCCAACCTATTATTCTACAGAGATGACACCCTAGAATCTTGAAAATGCTTTTATGACCTTGTTGCATCACGCTCAAAATAAATTTATTAGAACAGCTACCAATAAGCGTTAAGGTCCTTTAAACAATTCGCCCAGACAAAAGATGTTCATTAGGGGTGCACTGATTGCAGTTTTCCAGCCGATCATTGATCTTTAAAAAGTCTGACCTGTCGATTTTGGCCGATATCAATGTTTTTTGGTAAATATAGGAACAAAGTTGCTAAGTTAGCAACAGTGGGGTGACTATAGTTAACCGCTCATGTGCAAACGTGACCTGGTGGACAGGTCTCTCACGGCTGATTTTCAGACATTTGTAGATGTAGATAAGATCGGTGGATAAGATCTGTTTCACATTTAAGTATCGGACCATTTCCCAAAATTAGTGAAATCAGGGCTGATTTATCGGTGCGCCCCTAATATTCAGCTCCAATCAAACAATCAGAATCTTTTCCTTGGCTGCGTGTGATGTGACACAGCCTGCATATGTGTCAAGTCTGCCTCTGATAGGCTGATCAATCCTCATGACGACTCCTTCCCAGGATGTTGCAACTTCCGGAGAGCTGCTGTGGTTCAAACTCGTACTGAAAGATGAAACCCAGAACCAGCGGGGAAAGCCAGAAACAACTCAGTTAATGTGAGACTTGATCATCTTGTCAAGATTTGGTTGCAATTTTTTTTTTTTAAACTTTTTGCATTGTATGCTTTGCCATATTCCACAAATTATGAGCAGAAATGCCGTAAAATGTTCACATTATCCCGCTTGCCTTCGACGTTTACATCAATCAGTAACTCCCTTTCAAAGCCTTATTTTTTTGCCGTCACTCGGTTCCAAATTCAAAGTGAGGAACCACAAAGACATCCAACTAACCGAGCCAGAACAGAGATCCCTACGAACAAACAGAACTACTGCAGGAGCAGAAAATCCAATTTCCTTCTCGTCAAGAAAGGGAGACGAGAGTTCTAAATACAAAATGTCTAATTCAAAGTGTAAATGATTCATACAAAAGTACCAGCATTATAAAATACGATGAAATGAACTAATACTTCAAACTGCACCGCTAGCTGTGTTCTCAGCAAAAAAGAGAAAAGAGTACATGAAATAAAATCCAACTGAATTTTCTATTTAAAAAAAAAAACAAAAAACATGTTAGTTGGCTAAAACAATAAGAGGAAAGATGCTCTAGCAGCTGAGTGTACCTGGAAGTGCAGGTTGGTGTACTGTCCTCCAGGTATCTCATTCTCATAAACGTCAGCGTTGCCTGATTTCATGGTGGCAGTGCAGTCGAAGGGAGCGTACAGGCCTCTGGTGACCTCCCAGTACTCGCTGTAGTCGAACACCTTCTCCAGAGCGATGCCTGCAACACAAGACGGCAAATCAAGGATCACTGCAGAGCCCTGCATGGTTTGGAAATACTCGCATAGAATCGGCAAGACAGTGATGGAAGAGGCAGTTTCAGATCAAATATATAAATGGTGAAATTTTCTTGATGACCTGAGCCAAGAACAATCCAAATGTATGCAGATTGACAATTCTGTGATGCTGATTCACTGATGTATTGAAACAAAGTTTTTATTTCTCTAATCAATTATTCACATAAAAGCAAAAACCAGGGACATTTTATTTCAATAGTGTTTAGCATTTGCAGCATAAACTAATTTACAATTTCTATCACAATGTCACATTTGCAATACTGTGATAAAAACTAATGTAGCAGCTCACCATTTATCAGAATTTATGACAATGTTTGCCATCTTGCAACATGTGCCAGTTGAAGATGTTAGCAATTAATTTGAATGAGAAAAAAAAACCAAAACATAAAATTGATCAGTTTTTATAGACAAATGACTATTTGTAAGCAAGCAGCTAAATATCTCGTAATGGTTCAGTGGTCACTCTGTCACATCGAGCAGAGATATATTTAGCTTCCTTGTTTTTTTTCACAAGCCTAAAAAGCTGGTTTGTATTCTTGTCTCGTCTTCCTGATATTTAGTGAACCATCTGTTTCTCCTTTGTGCGACATCCTTCTGTCAGTTGTTTACCTTTAATTGGGAAAACAGCCTCAGTGCTAAAGCTCAAATGGCACCACATTTTGTATTTTTGCAAACAGTAGTGGTGAAAAAAAAAAAAAAAAGCTGTTGTGACAGAGTGACAAGGCTGTTATTTAAAATTAGAAAAAGAAAAAGTGTTTCTGTGCCTAAATGGTGATCTCAGGGAAGAAATGGAGCTAGTGCGATGTTAATGTGAAATTAATGTGCATGTAGCTGCTCCTCAAACTCAGCTGCCTGCCATGCCGGTGGGTAATTGGGTCCATTTCCCTCTCTGCTTGCAAACACACACTAGTCTTGCAGCTTTCCTTTAAGCTTCCAGAGAAATTACTGTTTAATTTTTTTCGCAGGGAAGAGGCATCATGATCAGAGAGTCAGAGAGCAGCAATCTTTACAGAGAAAACATTTCATCAAGTGATCAGTAAAACAATAACTAATCATCTTCTCACTGCCTCAGATTCTGGACATGGAGGGGCGAGTGGGGTAAGATGAGCCAGTGGGTAAGCTGACCCACCCCCTGTAACTAGGCAACAGTACACATTTGCTGTCATGTGACCATAAGTATCCTCCATTTTGGTGTCCCTGTAATTGGGAGAAGCATGATGTGATGTGATAAGTGTGTTTTAGTTGCAAAAAACGTTTTTTGCTTGTCGAAGTATTTTATTTATTTATTTTTTTTTTAAATTTAGCTATAATGACTGTTGGGTGAAAGCAAATTTATGCAGGTCTAAAAATGTCAACATTAAATGTATCTGTATAGCACATTTAAAAACAACAGCAGTTGACCAAAGTGCTTCATAATTTACACCAACCGTCATAACATAACAGAATAAAACTCAAATGTTTACCACATACATGCTTACAGTATATTAAAGCTAATGATCTGCTCAAATTGCTAGGATGAAATATTTGTAATAGAGTACTACCAATTAAAACATACCTTGCAAGGGAATCTACTGCAGGGCAAATCAGAGGTGGGTTGTAACTAGTCACATTTACTTGAGTAACTTTTTTGGAAAGAATGTACTTTTAGGAGTAGTTTAATTACATCATACTTTTACTTTAGTAATATTACTATAATGTCTCACTACTCGAGTAAAATTTGTGAATCTTTGTGTATTTGTGGACTGAAGAAAAAAAACTTGCTTTAACTAAGAATGGACCAGACACAAACCTGGAGTTTATGCTGTAGTGAGACCTCTTGTTTGTACACAAGCTTTGTTGTTCTATTGTTATTTTCTATCTGTTGAGGTTTTTGTGCCATTTGGAGATCAAGAAGATCCGTTAAGCAGTATATATTGTCACTGGTACTTTACCCTGGCCTAACATATAAATACAGTCAGTATACACATTACTAAGTATTAGTTTCATGAGTTTTATTTGAATTTGTTATTTTGTAATCGATTTATTTTCATTATAGTTCCTAAAAGACCAGAATTTGCACATAAAATTATGTTTCTCCATTTGATGAGGTCATCAGTTACTCAGAACGTAAGTATGCTTTATATGAAATATTATATGAAATATTTTTCTTACTCGAGTCATTTTTTGGACAACTACTACTTATCCAAGTAATAGTGGGGGGGAGGTGAAGGGGGAGGGGGCAGGGAGGGTATTCTATATCTGAGAACTCTACCCACCTCCAATACAGAACTATGGTGTCAAATATTGCAAAAATAACCTGCATAGTAGAAATAAGATTTAAGAGGCTTTAGTCAGGATTTAGAGCTCAACGAAGCACAAAGAAAACTTGACAATCAAGAAATGTTAATCGAATCACGTAGAAATCAAGTATTTGGAAATAATCATCCATAATACCGCATTAGCATATATTAACTGACAATGAGTCTGAATTATGACAGCAGTAAAAAGGTTACATTTTTGATTGGAACATTAAGCCCAGGAGAAATCTCAGTAATGCTACAATGCTCAAGGACGAAGGTTTACGTTGCTCCTCGTCTTTCAAAACCAATGCTGTGAGCAAACAAGAACAGCTCAAAAAAACAGTTGCTGTGTTGCACATCATTGTAAGATATCAGTCAGACACATGGACCTGCAGGTTAAATAGAGCCGACGCAAGATAAAGAAATATTAGAAGCAAAAGGACTGAGGAAAACAGACAAACATCAAAACAAAGGGAAAACAAGGTGTTGAATGTTTGAGAGTGAGGATTTAAAACAGACTCTACCTTTGTCATGACCTAAATGTGTATCTGATTTTAGTTTAACTGCTAACATGTATAAGATTTATGCTTATTTTACAATACATTAGAATAAATTTACTGAAATATGTTAACTTTTTAATGGTATTCTATGGAGATGCATCTGTGCTTCATACCATCATTACTCTTTTACAGACACATTTTCATAAGTTGCACATGTTTAATAAGGTGTACATGTTTTAATGTATTTATACATTAGTTGAAATCAGATGTTCAAACACACTCTATAGTAAGACCCATAACAAATGGACAGTGACCCTAAACCAGGGGTCTGCAACTTTTACAAAGAGCCATTTATACCCTCAGTGCAGCGAACAAACATTGTTTAGAGCCTCACATGTTACACAACCTTTTGAAAAACGCAACTTCTCATTTTTGATGAATATCTACAGTAGGAAATTTGTCTTCATTTTTTTAAGAGCCAACATTTTATTTCTATTCTTAGGTTTTAAAATGAAATAAAACCCAACAAGACGTTTGCAAAAAGGAGATGAATACATTGTCTTCAATAGGATGTTGGAAAAAAGAGCTCATAGTTTCAAACCTAATGTAAAACCTGCATGTTGTTGTTGTTATTGTATCCATATTTAGAAGCATTCATTGTTTTTTATCGTCTTAGCCAGAATTATAAAGAGCCGCTGTGGAAGATCCAAAGAGCCACTTGCAGCTCCGGAGCCGCAGGTTGCAGACACCCGCCCTAAACATGTGACAACATTAGTTACAAATGTGGATTAAGGACAACAAAGTCAATGTTTTCATCACTAAGCTCTGATCTCATCTCAATCCTGTAAAGAATTTGTGGGCATATCTAATAAGGCGTGTGAGAGTAAGGCAGCCTACAAACCTGACTCCGTTCCAACAGTTCTGACAGGAGGAACGGGCCAGAACTTCAGCAAGCTATTTACAGAAGCTTGTGGAAGGACGCTTGACTAAAGTCATTCAGTTCAAAGGCAATATTGTAATCATAACTGACCCAAAATAAGAAATATTAGTCTGCTTTGAGGTAAAAAAACAAATGTAGTTTTTATACAGGGTAGTTAAATATCTGTTTACATTATTCCCTGTCTTTGATTTTTCTGTTTTTTTTCTCCCCCCTGTGATATTTGCTCTTTCTCTGCCACATTGTACCAAAGAAAATTTGTTGTCGACATATAGAAATTGATTTGACAGTAAACCCAGTTTGGATTCTGATTTGTGTGCATTTAACTCCTACATCTTGATTGACTGCGGTGCTGCGACATCAATTAAAGCCATGCATGATGCATGAGGAACTGGAGTGAATGCAGTCAAACACAAGGACCACTTTAATATGCATCATCATTCACATTGAATAATCTGTCACTTAAATTACACAGGTGTGTGTGCAGATTGGAGTTTACAGAGTACACACAATGACATTTTAAACAGATTTAACTATTTTTCCAGGGCAAAAACAATATGAAAATGGAAGAAAATGAGCAGTGGGAGTGATCTGGGTATAAGAAGCTGCTAATGCCATTGTCACCGATTGAGAGGGAAGGAAGAGGAGGATGCAGAGACAATATGACAGAAGCAGGTATGAAAGCTGAGGATGGAGACAGTGTACAGCAATGATTACAGGTTTGGAGCCAAAACAGGAGAAAGAGGGAGTGTGGGAGTAAAGGAAAGCAGTAAACAGGCAAAGGTCAGGAAGGTATGGAGGAATCCAAGGGAGAGCTGCGCTTGATTACGAAAGTGTTGAGGTAGGCAGGAGGAGATGGAGGAGGGAACTGGCATTAAGTGAGCCAAAGATGAAAAGAGAAAAGCAGCGGAAAGTGACAGGAATAAAAGCATTAGGTAGTGAAGAGTGTGTCAGCCAGGGTCATACAGTGTATGAACACATGTATGAATGTAGAGGCGACTTCTCGCACCTGAATACCAGCCTCATCATTTTTGGCTTTTCTCGCCTCAAATTGATATTCAGTCACCAAACTGAGCCGTGTCTCAGCAACATATCATGCTTCCTGTGTGGCCCCGGCTGATATTCGTTTGTTCCACAATGTGAGCATGAACCTGCCCCTTTCTGCTCTGAGCAAACCTGTCGATTTTGAGAGCAGCAGCAGCCATGCAAAAAGGTTTTCCACTAAAAGCCCAAGTCACAGTCAGAAAGCAGCATGTTTTAATAGCTCTATTGCTGCGTGGCTCAGGACAAAAAAAAACAAAAAAAAAACAAATGTTCCTGTACATGATGAATTCTGCTTATTCTGTGTGCGATTGTTCGAATATTTCTGCAGAGAAAAATCAGACCAGCAAAGAAGTCAATTTAGTTGCAAGGACACCTACAGGGACAGACTCCACCAATAGTTTATTGGTGTATTATGTTTGACAAAAAGCCCTGCAGCTCTTCTGGAAATATTGACAGGACATCATGTTGTCTGTTTCGGTGTTCATCCACGGTAAAACAGGTTTGACAAAAGAAAAAAATGCCTCAAATGCGAGAAAAATAATCATGTTCGCTGGAAATGTTACTTTTAAAGAGCTCGCTCTACCCAGTATGCAGTGCCAGGTATGATCGTTCATGTAATCGTCTTCTTGATGTGTGATGGCACAATGCAGATTCTCTGTTCAGCTTGTTGAAGATCAATTAAACTAAATGAAAATTAAATACTATTGAATAAGTCATTATCATTTAAAAACTGCTGGGTAAAAATAGATTATGACAGAATTTTTTTTTAACACAGTCAAAATGACAGACAACAAAAATGTTTAGCGCAACCTCTGATGGTCACACTTGTTTCTTTATTGTATCAATAAAATTCTCATCTACCAAGTTTAAGATACAATGGACTCCCGCCTGCTCATGGCTCAGTATTTATAGATTTTTCTTTGGCACGTTACTCTAAATTATTGGTGGAAAATTTGCTTATTTGTAGAATTTTTGTGGAGTATATCTGAAATATTCAAAAGAAAATGCAGCTTTGGAAAGTGAAATACCTAGGCTCCATACTACTTGGCATTTTCCTCCATTTTCTGGCATTTACAAAGCAACCAAGCCAGGAGTGCCATTTATTTTCCTTGGCGTTGAACAAAAAGACTAAAGTAAAGGCCTGGTGGTTTAATTTTGCGATGTGACCCCAGAAGAGTCCAGGTCAACCTATGATTAAGCAGCATCATTAAATGTTTTCCTTATCAGACCTTACAGCGGGCTACTTGAACTAAACCAAGTTGTTTATTTAATGCATTATCTGCATTAAAGAAGCAAGCATCAACAAACTACACATAATGGGACCAACTCTGCACCACAGCAGCATGCTGGACTTTATAGGGCGGTGTGAACGTTAACAAAATTAGCCCAGCTTCTCGAGGTTCTGAGGAATGGAAATGAGGGATCAGATTGACTTTGCAGAGCAGAGTCCCTTTTCCCAAAAGCATTTCTTCACATAAGCATCTATTTTCACATCACTTCCCATTAATTTGAACCTGTTTCATGTTCCTTCAGCTTTTAAAAACACACATTTTACTACCGTCTGCTTTCAGGCGTTTTCCAGCCGGTGCCCCTCGCTGTGGGAGGTGGAGGTCGCTCAGAGTGGTGAGCATTTTCACAGCCCATGAAAATTATACTCTTCATAGTCGCAGTGGCCAAAAAACAAACCCACAGGAGAAAGAACACATAAATCTATCTCTAAGTTTATCTTACGACCTCCTCAGAGGAGCTCAAAGATCTCTGATAAAACCTAGCGGAGCGATACCGGGACGCAAATAAATAATAATCACAGTGAGGTTGCCTTGGAGACCCAAACACCCCTGACATAATCCAGAGAAAGCCGCTGCATTGTCAGAGTAAAGAAGGCTGTCCATGGCAACGAGTCTCGGTGTTATCAAAATGTTTTTATTTAAAGCACAAAAAGGGCCTTTTAGTATAAAAACAACTCTCTGAACAACTAATTCATGACTTAAAAACATTTTGCTTATGACTACAAATCTTTTTATCGACAGCATATTTCTTTCTCCTCTCTTCATAACTCCCTGTGTACGTTATTACTCAGCAGAATACGCAGGTTTCGCTCTCGCTCAGGGCCATAATTACAAATGCGTCATTGATTTGCTGATTGATTTTTCTTCCCTCATGTTAAGTAGCAGACTTTCGCTCAGAAAGACTCAAATTATTTCTACGCAAGACTGGTGATCTAACAAACTGTCTCATTAACAACTACGCCCCGTAATAAAAGCATGGGGAGAAAATTTAAAGTTATTGTTTCATATAACTGATTTTATTCTGGCAAATGTAATTAGAAGAGTGAACTAACATATCTTTATATCATAACCAGTATCTACTAAAAACACAGCAGTTTCAAAAATGTCAGTGTTTTGACAGGTTTGTATTGGTTCTGGTTGGATCTTGTGTTTAAACCATGCTGCAGAGACCTTATTGCTGCTGCTGGATTTTATATTTTAGAGTCATTATTTGGAGGTAGAGTCAAAACTCTGAGGTTTGTGCAAGACCTCTAATGAGACCACATGCTTATTTCCTTCAGATTTGCTGTTCTATTTAGAAAAGTCAGCCGAGATGAAAAAATGCTTTGAGACACCAGGATTCCAACAATCTATAGCCCTTTTTTGGAAAAATACTTCTTCCCTTTCCAGTTCAAGGTAACTGGACTAGTACCTCTGAAGCCTGTTGTCCTAAGATTCTGAAAACAGCACTGATCAAACCACAGTAAAAAAAAGATGACTGCCCATATCATCCAACATTTTTGTCAGACAATTCAAAAAGCTGTTAATCAACAAAATAAGTTATATCATAGCACTGAGACTGCACATAAAAACTTAACGCATTTAATCTTCACATTTAACATCTCCACAGTGACTAATCAGAAATGTCTGTGTTGCCGTTACTGAATCAAAGAGGTGAATTCAACAAGATTGATCAGAATGTACCTCAAAAAGGTATTGTTTTCTGGTGCAACACTACACTGGTTTTGACCTTACTTATGTTTACTTGGCCAGTGGAGAATACTTTGTGTCATTTGGCAATTATGAGTCTAAGCGAACAAAAATCACACGTGTGGTTCCTCAAGGCTGTGTTCTCGGTTCAGTTTTTATTCACTGTCGATACCTTCTCTGGGTCAGGGACAGTTTCTTGCCCCAACAGGAGGAGCTTAGATATCTCGGTGTCTACTTCAAGAATGAGGAGAAAAAAAACAAAGCAGGAGATCGATAGGCGGTTTGGGCCGGTGTCTGCAGTGATGCGAGAGCTGCACTGGTCTGTCATGGTGAAGAAAGAGATAACCCTCATCTATGGTTATGAGCTCTGGGTAGTGACCGAAAGAATGAGACCACAGCTACAAGTGGCCAAAATGAGTTTCCTCTGCAGGGTTTCTGGGGTCTCCCTTACAGATAGGGTGAGAAGGTCGGTCATTCAGGAGGGACTCGGAGTAGATGGAGAGGAGCCAGTTGAGGTGGCTCAGGCATCTGGTTAGGATGCCTCATGGATGATTCCCTGGTGAGGTGTTCTGAGCACGTCCAACCAGAAGGAGACCCAGAGAAAGGAGGGAATGTGTGCAGAAGATGATGAATGGATGTATCCTACCCTCCACCTCTTTTTATTAAGTATCTCTTAGCATACCAATGGTAATGACACATAACCAAGTAGTTCTTTGTCTCAACATGACAATGGTGTGTTACAATTAAAGAGTCAGATGGGTCAGAATTTCCACTAATGTACAGAAGTCACTGTTTTTAGCCCCAAAATTTAAGATTAGCGGTCAGTGCTGAACTGGACTCAAGGTAAAAAGAAAAAAAAAAAAAGAGAGAACGCATAAGACCTTCTTGCAGAATCATACCGTCAATTTTAACAATTACACAACGTCTGGTATTACTCAGTCTCCTTTATCAGTAGCTCCTGTATGGCTTCTTTTTCAGTAGGTAAGATTATCACGTCTTCTTGAATCCCTGTAAAAACCAAATCAGGCAGATGCCGCTCGTCCAAAGGTCTGCTGCCAGGGACTTGACCAATTTTACATTTTTTTTTTTTTTTTTTTTTTTTTTATATACAGTGTTGAAATTACTCTGAGTTCACTCACCAGTGTCATATTTGGTGCCTTTGGTGCAGGCAACGATGGCCCCCATGCTTGGCTGAGACGTCATCCCAGCCATAGAGTCAACCTGTAGGGAAAGCAGTACATTTTTTAAAAGAATTACACCACATACACCATTTTGCTGTGTGTATTTGGGGAAAATGATGCATGAGTCAATAAATTAATCTGCTCATATGAGAGAGTAGCTTCAGAATTGGTTCATAAAAGCACAATTGTTGCGTAACTTCCAACTTTCTCACAAAGAAAAACCTAAAAAAAAAAAAAAAAAAATTGTATTTCAGAGTAGAAATTTATTGAGGTTTATAATGTGAGGAAACAGAAACCGAACAGTGCAGAGACCTAAAAGTTCAAACAACAGGCAATTACTTAAACGCAGCTGGAAGGCTGAACTTATTGGACAAAGTGAGGGAAATGTTGCTGCAGCAGTTCTGTCTTACTTTCTGTGACATTTCCCCAATGCAAACTGAACCAGCTAATAAAAAACTACTACTTTTTGTTCAAGTACCATATACAGTCAGAATTAGCTGGTCAACACTCACAGCCACGTCGACCACATCAGCTCCTGCTTCAGCACAGGCCAACATCGCTGCTACGCCTGCCCCAGCTGTGTCGTGTGTGTGCACATGAATGGGCACGTCTGGGAAGCGATCCCTCAATGCGCCGATCAGAAGCTTGCTGGCTTCTGGCTTCAGCAGGCCGGCCATATCCTGGAGAGATATGAACAGGAGGACACATGTTACTATGAGACACTGTGGATGTTACCCACCCAACAGGCTGTAGGGAGACTTTTTTAATGTAATGCTGTCAAAGTTATTCAACCATACACAGACATCATTATTCAAGTCCTCAAACAACAATTTTTTTTTTTTTATCAGGTTACCAGCAAGACCAGTTACAAGTAATTTATTGTCATACTATACAATGAGAAAATGTACAATGAAACAAATGTGTGCTTCTTCTGTTCAAAGACATGTCATCTTTGAGATGTAGGAGATGAAACAGCTGCAGGGGGGAAGCAGAATCAGTCACATCTCTAAATGCAGAAGCAGCAGTGAAAGAAATGAGTTACTGCTTGGTCAATTGATCTTCACCAGCCTGCTCTTAGGCCCCGTCCACATGGAGACAAACACAGTAAATTTTTGTACGCTATTAAGAAAAAATGTGTCCTCACGACAGGATGCAGCACCACTAAAAAACGCTGTAGTGGGTATGCCGGGCAGATCGGTGGCGCTAAAACGCTGCAGCAGAATAATGGAAAAAAAAAAAAAAACACCAAACGGCACCATGTTTGCTATTTGTGTGAGTGAGGCGCACGCGGGATAGGGAGAGATGAAGCGACGACATTTTCGTTTCAAAAAAGACAATTTGTACACACACACTGAAACATGAAACCTTTTGAAATTTATTCACTCTGGGACTCTGGTTCAAAAATGATTGTGGTGTGGGCGTAAAGCCTAAATGATATAAGAACCTTTGCGCATACACCTGAAATCGTCTCCATGTGGACGAGGCCTCAGCTTCCTGGTCAATCAGCTGTTGTACTTTCTGAGGAGGTACTCCCCACTTCCTTCATTTCCGCTTCCAGTTTTTAATCAGATGTTCATCACAGCATCACACCCACCTTCTTGTTGCCTAGAATAAAGAAGCATGCTGGTACATTCAATTGGATTGTTATACATAGGCTACATTCACATAGCAGGTGTTGATGCTATGCTCAATTCCGATTTGTTGCTGAAGTCCGATTTTTTTTTTTTTTTAGCACGGTCGTTCATGCTGCTAATTAAATGTGACCGCAACTAGACTCAGAATCAGGACTGGTTTGATTGTGATGTGACAATCTATCCAAATGACATGCTTCCATGTTCTTTGAAGAAAAAGAGGCTTCATCTTCCAATGAAGCCATACTTTATTAGTCGTTTTCTAGTAGTTTCATGAACTGTAACATTTAACATCCTGAGTGAGGCCTTTAGAATCAGAGATGAAGTTCTTTCGCTTTCTGTATTTTTTTTTTTTTTGAAAGAATTGCAAACTCTGACCTTCACTGGAAGACTTCATTCATAATTATAATTTTCAAACATTGCTTACGTCCAGATTTACCACATCTGGCTTCTGGTGCAGATTGATGACGCATGTCTCATGTCAATGACGTAAAAGTGCGACAAAGCTTTGAAAACTATTGGATACGTATCAGATTAAGTAACATATATGGAAGTAGCACAAATCTGGGTTTTTTTGGGTGAAAAGATCGGAACTGGGCTGTTCGGACCCCCATGAAAAAGTTCAAAATGGGTTGCGTACGGGCAAAAAAAAAAAAAAAAAAAAAAATTGATTTGGGTCACATTTGTGTCCTGTGTGAACAAAGCCATAGTTATGGAGAAGGTCAAAAACAAAAATGCAACACTGTTTTAATTGCAGGTATACAAAACACAGATGCATAGTCCATCCTATTATCTGAAAGAGAAACATTAAAATTAAACTTTCTGGAGCAAAGGAAGTCGTTGCAGGTGTGCACACAGCTAGTGAAACAGTTAAAATTGTGACATTTAGGGGGGTTTTATGTACATGTTTTATCGATTTAATTTCCTTTAAAGTTTATACTTAACATTTGTATGCTGTGAACGTGTGAAACCAAAGTTAAATACCTTGTTTGTGAACACGATCTTGACCAATAAAGCTGATTCTGCTTGCTAAAGTACAAATGAACACCTTTCCTAATGTTTGAAAAAACAATTTAGTGACACTATAGTATTTGTAAAAATTCAGACATGGATTGATATTCCACACTTTGTTGAATTGATTTCAATAACTTTCTACAAATAAAAAGAGATGAGATGTGTGGTGGTCTACACAATCATCAATAACACTACAGACTTGACAGTTGTCGAGCAGATGGTCAAAAGGCTAATGAAAACAATGCTGGCTAATAGCAGAGAGCTTTCTATTGATGGAAAGTATAGTGGAAGGAAAAAGTGTGGTAGAAAAGGGTGCACCGGTACAAGGGTAACTGCACCTGTGAGAGGACTATGAAGAAGAGCCAATTTAAGGGAGCTTTACATGGCATGGACTGAACACTCATACCTAAGCACAATTTAGAGAGATTAATTAACCTAGCAGTCATAATTTGGACTGTGGGAGGAAGCTGGAGTACCCAGAGAGAACATACACATGGACCGGGAGAACATGCAAACTCCATACAGAAAGACCCCAGGCGAAGAGTCAAACCCAGGACCTTCTTGCTGCAAGGCAACAGTTCTACCAACTGCCCCACGGTGCAGCCCAATAATATTTTAATATTTATTTCAGTATTTTCATACTTTATCTTATTTTTGGTTTGCATAAGCAGAAAGCTATAAAAGGTCAAAATTAACAGAATCGCTTCAAGTAAATCACTTCATGTGCAATGATCGTCTTAATTTCTGAATTACATTACTGAAATAAATGACATTCTTGATAATACTGAAATTTACTGACTTGGACCTGAAATATTAGGTCATTAATAAATGTAAATCTTGCTTCAAGAATTAGCTGAAGCAGCTTATTGTACTTTTACAGCATCAAAAATCAAACAAACCCAAACCATCTAAGTTTCTAAAGGAGCAGCTGAGGCATCCACTCTGATTATACATAGATTTTTTTGCAGCTGCTTCAGTCTATGGCAGTTTTACACACTTGTTAGGTAGTTGTGAAATTTAAGAAAATAAAAAATGTACTTTTTTTTACGAGTTTGTAATAGCTTTAATGTCACAAGGGAAATTAATTTCTGTCACGTTTAACAGTAGCTGTGCAGTGAGGCTGATATTTTCACCTGCTTGCATCCCATTTCACAAACAATGTGCTTGGTGTGATGCATGTGAAAATTGACTGTGTGCTGCTAATACCTCCCTGGATGTATGAAAACGAAGCCCCTGACAGTGTCTTATGACAAACGTTCTCATGTTCGCGATTTGTGACATTTTTTATACGTACCCGTTTATTAGTTAAACCAGCCTTTTCATGTGTTCTCCGCTGCTGCATGTGATGATTCACACACTGCTGTAGAGCGGGAGTTATTAATTTGTGCTTTAAAATATTTACCCATGCTTGAGTGAAGAAATTAATTACTTGTTTGTAAAACTGGTTTATTCATTTTGATACCAGACTCAAACATGCAAGTCATTTTGCCTGGAATAAGCTGAAAACCTTCAGGAACTTTCAAGTCGACCTTTAAGAACTTATTACTCCAAATGCTTAGAAGTACGATGGTTACAGCTTCTGAATCGGTTTGGCGTCTGAATTTCAACTGGATCATTACAGTTTAGGATCATAGTTCTGTTAATGACCCAGTTTGGGCCAATCTTCAGCTGTTTGGTAGAATTAGTCAACGACTGAACTGTTTCCAGCTCCTGTGGCTGCAAAACAACCCCAGATCATGACGCCTCTAACACCATGCTTCACAGCAGGTATTAGATCCCCAGAATCAGAACCTTATATGCAGTTTTTAAGCTCCTCTAATCTGGAAGAAACATCAAAAAGAAAAAAAAAAAAAACCTGCAAAACTGCTTAAACAGTTTCTTTAAATCATGGCTAAAAATCAATTTGTTTAGAGCTGCCTTTGATTAATAATAACTGGAACATCATTAGTTTCAATCTGTTCTCCAACTTTTCATTTCCCTTTATTTTGTCACTGCAATGTAATGTTTCTTATTTTATATTTTCATCATGTAAAGCACCTTGAACTCCCTAGTTGCTGAAATGTACTCAACAAATAAACCTGACTTATCTATCCAAATGACATACTGCCTTGATCTTTTTAGAAAAAGAGGCTTCATCTTCCAATCCAGCCATACTTTACTCGGTGTTTTCTTGTTGTTTCATTCACTTTAACTTCCTGACTGAGGCATGTAGAATCTCAGCTGAAGCTCTTTGGCTTTATGTAGTAACTCGGAGAATTGCAAACCTTGACCTTAGGAGGAATTTGCTGAGGTGTCCACTCCTGGGAAGCCTGCCAGCTGTCTTAAACATTTCTTACTTCAATAGTCTTTATTATTATATGATAATGGGATCCGAATAGTTTGGAAATAACGTTTGTGGTCCTTGCTGATGTTTTTCCATCTTGGCACTGTGTTACTATGACGAAGTATCAGGGCCAGCATTTAATTTAATTGTGTTTAATTATTAGAATAAAGTCATGACATTATGAGAATAAGATCATAATACAGGCAGAGTAAAAATACAATATTACCAGAAAAAAAAAAAAAAAAAAAAAAAAAATCATAAACTCATGAGAAAAAAGCTTCGATGGTGTTATCAAGATCTGACCAGCTCGGCAAGGCTGTGTGGTTCGTTCTTCGAAATAGACAGTCGTTTCCTCAATCGTTTAAAAGTCCTGGTACCGATAATAATTTGATGCTGATGTGTTAAAAGATTAAGTATTTCCTTCTTTGGAAAACTGATACAAAAGAAAACCTTCAAAACATGCTCAAAATTTCTCATTTTAACACAGCAGTATAGGAGTTCTCACAAAATTACTACTTCATTCTGGTGATTTTACAACTTTATTCTGTCAGTTTTATGACTATTCTGGTAATTTTACTACTTCATTCTGGTATTATGACTTCATTCAAGTAATTTTTGGACATTATTCTGGAAATTTTATGACTTTCTTCTGGTAATTAAAAAATAATAATTCTATGACATTTTTGATATTACTTGTAAGCAATGCCCTCCAAGGAGTTCTGTTGTATTAGCATAGAAGCTAATCATTGTAATTTAAAAATGCATGAAAAAAAAATAAAAAAAAATCTTAGTCTGGCTCATATGTTACACACCTGAATATTTCTAGCAACAAACTGGTGAAAATCCTGTTTTTATAGGGTTTTATAGAGCTTGCTGATTATCAGTTAATAAAGTGCATCTAATTAGCAGCAACTGACAGCTACTCCCCCCCCAGCAATCCCACTTAATATAAAAACAAATGCTTCTTTTTAGTAGTCCTGGTGTTCCTGTGTAAAACAAATCTTGTAGTGTATTCATGTAAACTGAAGTAAGATGACAAATCAAACAATCGTCAAGTGAGAATAAATTTTAATCTGCTCTAAGAGGCCACTTGGTGTGTACTGAAACCAGGTTTACGTAGCTAGGAAAGGATAAGACGATAGCATGGACTCCTCAGATGACGCTTCCTACCCCGTTCTTTATGTCTGCTCGTTATTCTATGGGCAGACTGACTCACTGGGAAGATTCTGCTTCTGTGGACTGGATTTATTTTTGAAAACCTTAGTGAGCTGTATAAAGGGCTAGTAGAGCAACACCTGGACGCTGGCATCAAGCTTTCATTTCCTCACCTTGATAGAGAGGATGTGGGTCCCGGCTTTGACCAGCTCATCAGCCAGCTTCACGTAGTAGTCCAGGGAATATTTCTGCCTCATCGGGTCGGAGACGTCTCCCGTGTAGGAGATGGCGGCCTCCACCACGCCGCCCGCTGTTCCGGCTGCTTCCATACCCAGCAACATGTTGGGCAGGTAGTTGAGGGAGTCGAACACACGGAAGATGTCCATGCCGTTCTCTTTGGCGACCTCGCAGAACCTGGAAAGAGAAGCACAAAGCAAAGCTATAACGAGTAAACATATCTCTAATGAGCTGTCAACATACAAAACTGAACTCAAGATAATAATCCCTTCCCATATCTTTGCTCATAAACACTGCCACACCTTAGTAAATAAAATATTCCTACTATTTTCATGACCAGAGAGCTTAAACAGCCTGCAGGAGCAGCAATAACTGGAGACAAATGTACACTGGAGTCATTATCCCAGCTGCTTCTGGTAAATCCCTCATTATTGCCTTTGCCCCAGTATCTTAATCAGGTTTTTCATAACCGTGATGAGCGCCGACTCCAGACGTGTTATTCTGCATCCAATATTTACCCACACACCAAGAGCCTTTGTCTCAGCCAATAAACGAGAGTGTGGCAGTGTGTTTATTTGCGCCACAAGTCGATTACCAGTCCAATATGTGTGCGAGTCCACTGTTAACACAATGTGCTCTGTGGTGGTGTTTTATTTGGGACCAAATCAAAACCACTGCTCTGACTAATGCTTCATATTTAGGTCATTCAAAAAAACCAGAAGGTTGAGCTTCATAATATGATTCAACAACCTTGTTGGCAGTGACCCTCCAGGCAGTTTGGAAACAACGTCCTAAATGCAGTGCACTGCAGAAGTATTCACACCACTCATTCTCACATTACAACCAAAAACATTAATGTATTTTATTGGGATTTTGTGTGATAAGCCAACACAGGGAAGTGGATATTTGTGAAGGGAATGGAAAACAGGTTAAAAAAAACCCCCCCAAAAAACAAAAAACTGAAAAGTATGGCCTACAGTTTTATTCAACTCCCTTTACTCTGAGAGTCGCAAATAAAGTCCAGTAAATCAAATAGTCCGTAAGTGTCACCTAATTAGTAAACAATGTTCACTTGTGAATTATTTAAGCTTATTGCTGGGCGATAAAATAATAACTATATCTATTACGACAGACACCTGATCAACATCAAAAGAAAAACTACATCCAATAGAATTTTGATAACTTCACTGAACTCTGATCCAGAACCGCACAGCATTCTGGGAGATGTAGGCAGAGGAAGTTAGACACGCAACCTCTCATGATCCAGGAAAGAAAGGTTGGTGGCATCAATTAACTCACTCACTCTTGGTTACCTAGCAACAACCTGTTGAGTAACCTGCGCAGCAGCAGTTTCACGTTGCTCCCGACATATTCTGGCCATAATTCACTCCTCGGAGGTCCACACTCACTCGAGGCAGATTTGACTGATATCGACTGACATGAAATGTTTATATCATGATACGTTTTTTTTAGCCATATCACCCAGCCATATTTAAGCCACAAACCTACAAAGGTAAGGCCTTCCACCTCAAGTAACAGGTCAGGCAAGGCAAGGATTAATCAGAGAAGCAGCCAAGAGGCCCATGGTGACTCTGGAGGAGCTGCAGAGTTCCACACAGCATAAATAGGAGATTATCTGTGCACTCCAGAAAATCTGGTCCTTATGAGTCTCAAAAAGAAAGTCAGTGATGAAAGACTCAAGAGGTCCCGAGGCACAGAAAACACACGGAGGAAGATTCTTTTGTCAGATCAGACAAAAGAATCTACTTTGACTTACATTTAAAAGGCTGTATCAACTTCAACAAGGCATCCTCATGGTGAAACACGGCAGTGGCAGAATCATACTTTGGGGATTCTTTTCATGAACAGGGGCAGGGAAGATATAACAACAAAAATATGCTTTATTGTCCCACAGTGGGGAAATTCAGGTGTAACCGCAGCATTGACGTGTACATTCACACAAAGATAAAAAAAATATTTAAAACATATAAAAACAAAATTAAGAATAATATACTGTACAGTAAGGACAAGATTATAACTTAAAAATACTGTACAGTTATCAGAAATAGAATATTCCAATACAAGGGATGTGCATGTGTATTTGTGCATTAAAAGACAGACTATCTAGAATATATGGAAACTAAAAACTATGGGTAGAACAGCTGTGCAAATACCAACATGTTATTTAAATTGAACATCACTGAGAGGATGAGAGCTTAAAAGTATATTGTGCTAAATACAGGACAATCCTGAGAGAAAATACGTTCAAGAGCTGCAAAAGACTTGAAACTGGGGGTGCAGGTTCACCTTCCTGCAGGACAACAACTGCAAACATGCAGCAAGAGCTACGATTGGATGGTTTATATTAAAGGATAAAATGGCCTAGTCCAAGTCCAGACATAAATCCAACTGATAATCCGAGGCAAACTTTAAAAACAGATACACGCCACATTCAGCTGGTCTGTCGCATAAAATCCCAATGAAATACCTTGAAGTTTGTCCTGTGAAGAACAAAAGTGGTTTTAACACGTCTGCGGTGCATTGAACATAGCATGCCTCTGTGTAAAACACACTTTAAATTAAATTACATAAAATCACCCATTGATTTGATTTAACTAATGAAGATTGTTCGGGTTACTTGGTGTGAGTGGTTTTGGGCGAGGCAGTGACAGAGCGTAGTTGAGGATGGAGAGGGGAGCCAAGCCAACGGATCAAAGCCATTAATCACAATGATGTGCAAATTTTCAACAGCACTCCACCTTTGGGACACAGAGCGAAGGGAGGGGGAGACAAAGAGGAGCAGCGGGGGAGAACGAGGTGCGTAATGTGGGGGGATGAATGAAAGCTGCAAAAAAAGGGGGAGGCATCAGCGGGAATAAATAACGACTATAAAGGGAGGAAAGAGGAGGGGACTGCAGCATTACTCATAAAGTAGCCACTACTAATTTATATCAAGCCATGGGCTTCACATGCTTGAAGCTGTATGTGTGTGAGTGAGCGCATCCCACAGCGCAGGTAGCTTGTCTATCCATTTGGAAAAGAGGTGGAGGAGCGAGCGTGTGTCAACCCGGGAGTATTTATGTCCTAAAGTGCATCGCTGGCATACAGCTGCATGAGTGATGTGTAAGTCAGTGAGCATGATAAGAGGCAACAGGAACACAAACAACCTGACCTGATTAAACATGGTGGAACCTATAGAGATATATTTAGAACAACAAAGGTATTCATGTTCAAATTATATTTAAAGATGCTGCCCTGAGAAAGATGAACATCTGCAAACTTCAAAAAGTCGAGCTCCAAATGTCTCCAACAGCACACCCACACACGGAGGAGAGGTTAGAGGCTCTGCAGACAGCTAGAGAAATGGATCCTGTTATATTTGTCGATTCAGACTCATGAATAATCGTCAGAAAGCCTTTCCAATGTAAGAAGCAAGCAATAACTTCACTTCTATGACCTTTATAGTAAGGACGAGGCCTTCAATTCTTTCTAACAGTGAATAAATAAGAAATCTCAGTTCAGCTCTACTAGAATGTGCAAAAAATGTGAAGGATTATTATTTGTCGAATAGCTTTTCCTATTCCTACTAAGTAATTTAATTAAATAAAAGCAAAACTATATATGAAAGGTAATAGAATAATGTATTTAGCTGCTTGTTACCTAGGCATTTAGTATAAAAACAACCGTCCATTTCAATATAATCAGACAATAATGCAGAAGAGGCAGCAGCTGGCTTTAAGAAACCCATATTCAAGTTGATGTTTTGTAAAAAATTCAATCATCGTTTCCAGTACGGCTAAAAGAAATGCTGAAATAGGAAACTGATGGAGCTGCTCAGTGGTACAAGGCTGTTTTATGCAGAGAGCTCTATGTAGTACACATCATAGGAATAAAAATGGTTGAAGCCACGGTGTGTGCAAGCAGGTCTGGTCAAAAGTTTACATACATTCATTGTGGTTATAGCTCTCATTTTAATTTTGGATTCTGACTAAGCCACAAAGTGTTCATATAACAAATAACGGCTCAAATATACACAGGGACATTTGAACATTGTGAAAAAAAGAATATTTTTTTGTCAATTACTTCAGAAGGTGAAACTCATTTATTGCATATATTCACTGCATTTAGAGGGAAACACTTCAAGTCTTTATTTCTTGTAATTTTGATTATTAAAGTTTCATAATGAAAAACCAAAACTCAATGTCTCAGAAAATTACAATATTACATGAGATCAATGAAAAAAAAAAAAAAAGATATTTTTAACAGAAATGTCAGGCTTCTGAAACATATGTTCATTTCTATGCACGCAGTACTTGGTCAGGGCTCCTCTTGCATGAATTACTGCATCAGTGTGGCGTGGCATAGAGGCCATCAGCCTGTGGCGCTGGATAGGTGTAATGGAAGCCCAGGTTGCTTTGATAGCTGCCTTCAGGTCACCATGAGTTTGCAATATTTTACGAGACACTGAATTTTGGGGTTTTCATCAACTGTAAGCCATAGTCATCAAAATTACAAGGAATAAAGGCTTGAAATATTTCACTCTAATTTATAATATTTACTCCTGTAACTACATAGACCCTAACTACTAGATGTACTGTATATGAACACTCCAGATTTCACCTTTCTCCATCAGAAACTCATTTTCTTCAGGTTGTTTTTAAAATGTCTTTGTGGAACCACAGCTATCTTCAGAAAAACATCTTATTCCACCCTGAGGTCTGAAATATATTAGGAGCGTCTTACCTCACCAGCTGTGCTCCTCATAGGTTTGTGTAAATCCATTGATCCTAAATAACTCCTAATCAAAAGAAATATTAAAAAAATCTAATTTTTTCTGGAGTTTAATAGAGACCACTCACCTGAAAGGTGATAAATTCATCCTTTAGACTGACTTGATAGATCATTTAACTGCTTGTTTACAGACATTAACATATAGTAGATCCTCAACACTATAGTTAAATGTTTCTTAGCAAGTGCAGCTCTACCACACACTTTCTGCATTCATGAACAAGTTTCTCTTATAATTATGACTGGATATTTGACTCTTACTGGCAGAACTGAGTTTCTTCAAACACTGTAAATGTAGAATAATTGTGAATAAAGAGTCTCTTCACCATAGGTTTTAAAAATTAGCAAAAAACCCTGAAATAGGTGGGTAAAAAACATCAAAGTGAGGTTTGATTATTTTGTGAAACACAATCTGCACAAATTATTGCATAGTTTAGTTTAATATCTCTCATGTTGGTTAATTTTGTTTCTTCTTAGCCTTCATAAAGATGGCAACATATAAATGTGTGGGATGTTTAGTTAAGAAATAGGTTTATTTCCTGATATAGATCCAGCTACCTAACATAGTCCACAAATTTATTGAATAGTTGAGCTCAGGGTGATGAGAAAGCCAACCAAGATGATTAATGTTTGTCCAAATGATCCAAGTTTCCACCACCTGACCCACACAATCTCCCTCAGATGAAAGAAAACTGGTCAGGTGTTCAGGAAGGTCAACCATGAACTGGAAATAGCTGGGACACCAGTCCACAATGAACCCAGTTTTAGATCGTTGGCTGAGGTCCATAATGAACCCCCTGCACCAAAATAAAACACATTTAAGATTGATTTAAAAGTGCAGCCACCAACATGGAGGAGCCAAATGCCCTCTGTTATTATCTTTGAACCTAAAGAGGAATGATCTGGAGTCAGCGTGCTGCTTCAGTTATTACAGCTCGAAACTAGTGATCATACCCGAGTTCTGGGTATAGTGAGGGACTCAGACCTGAACCTTCAGAAACACATAAAGACAGTTACAAAATCGGCCTTCTATCACCTGAAGAACATTTGCTGGATTAAAGGACTAATGTCTCAACAAGATCTAGAGAATTTCATCCATGCGTTTATCTTTAATCACATTGATTACCGCAACAGTGTCTTAACAGGTCTGCCAAAAAAAAAAATAATAAAAAAAAAAATATATAAAAAAATAAAAAAATCAGACAGCTGCAGCTGATCCAGAACATTGCTACTCGTGTTCTCACTAAGACCAGGAAAATAGAGCACATCACCCCAGTTCTAAAGTCCTTACACTGGCTCCCTGTAGCTCAGAAAATAGACTTTAAAACACTTCTGTTAGTTTATAAATCACTGAATGGCTTAGCACCAAAATACATTAAAGACCTGTTGTCGTATCAACCTTCCAGACCACTCAGGGCTGGTTCTGGTCTGCTTTTCAGTTTTTAATGCATTATTAATCTCGAACAAATCTTAGAAAACTGCAAAACAGCCGAAACACTCAGTTCCTTTAAATCAAGGCTAAAACCCCACCTGTTTAGAGCTGCCTTTGATGAATAACAACTGGAACACTGATTAATATATTTGATGTATATTTGATGATAACTATTCTTGACTTCGATGATGGCATTTGACAAAATGTAATGTTTGTTGCTTGTTCTATAATTGGTTACTGTGTTATGTTTTTGACATGCAAAGCAATTTGAACTGCCTTGTTGCTGAAATGTACTATAGAAATTAACTTGATAATGATTTCTGGAGAAACTTATAGCCTCAATCATAAGAGGAATACTTGCAGAAGCCAAGCTAAATGTTTCAAACCCAAGAACACTGAAACAACAGTCAAGAATGGTGGTGGTAGCATCATGATATGGGATTGCTTTGCTGCCAGCAGTACTGGTGCATTGCGTAAAAGGGATGAAACAAATTCTTTGACTTCACCTCAAACCAACAGCTAGATGGTTGAAACATGGACCGTTCCAAAAGAATAATGGTACAAAATATAACACTGATTTTGGAATGAAGCATACATTAAACCTTTAGGAAAAACTTGACCTCAGCTTTACTGGAAATGTGTGGACTAGATTTCCAGCCAAAACTAAGACCTATTTAAAATTTATTTAAAGTATTCTATAATTATTCCCCTCAGGAAAAATAAAACAGGTTAAAAAAGTCCAAAGACTAAAATAGTTGGGGTTTTTTTTTTGGTAAATAAATATTGACAGTAATTGAGCAAAAAAAAAAAAAAAGTACCTGAAATGTTAAGATTCATTCTTCTGTTCAGATAACCAGCTTGCTAAGATGTAAATGTGTGCAGGAGTGACTCACTTGAAGACAGCGTTGTCGGGGTAGTTGGTATAGCCTACAGCGTTGGCCCCTCTCAGCAGCATCTGGAATGGGACATTTGGGATCAAAGCTCTCAGCTCCTGAAGCCTCTTCCACGGACATTCGGACAAGAATCGCATGGCCACGTCAAAGGTAGCACCTAGACACACACACACACGAGCAGAGAGGAAAACAGGGTTTAAGCTTTCATCTCCTTCCTCATCTATCATCCTGACTTTGATGTCGATTACACAATCAAAGAGTGATACTTCAAACTTATCTCATCTGCCACAAACAACACCTGGATAAGCAGAAATACACAACGATAATGGCTGATCGTATAAAATATGATTGTGGTTCATCTCTTTTCAAAGAAATTTTTAAAATCCAAGAAATGTTGCAGTGAATGAGATGAGGAGAAAAAAATACCCCAGCAATCTCTCATTTCCCTTTCTGTGGGAGTAGATAAGGAATTCCTATACCCGTTTATCATATCAGCCGGAAATATTGAAGCCTCCAGCGGTATTCTGCTGATCCAACACTGTCATCATTAAATTTCATTTTCTGGGCATTCATGCGTAAGAACAGAGAGAAAATACCGAGCACAACTGGTGCTCTCATGAGCACTGTAAAAATAAACCCTCCTCATACAATTTACCCCCAAAATTTGAATTTCAGCCTACGTCAGCGTCTCCAAAAGCCCTGGATCAGAGCAGAAATCACAGAGCAGTGTTGATGTTAAACATATTGGTATTACCGTTTCACTGCGTGTGTGAGATCCCAACATGAGGCAAAGTGGGGAATTCATGCGAGACGGCTAAATCTGCCGTTATGATTTGATAAAGTGAATAAAGACTGACAGCCGGTCCCACAGGCAGGAAACATGAAGCACAGCCTGATTCTTTTTGGACAGACAGGAAGCCTCCATCCTACTGTGAATGTGGGCCACAATAAACCAGATGGAAACAAGTGCAATATGCCCAGAACAGCTAAGAAAGCAAAGAGGCATTCAACAAGAAAAACGACCTATTTTGGGATGCTTCATATGCCAGATGAAGTGTTCCAAGAATAATAATAAAAAAAAAAAAAAAAAAAAAAAAAAAAAAAAAAATAAAAAAAAAAAAAAAAAAGATGAGGGCTTGTGATTTCAATTGTTAGGCAAAAATGAATTAGATTTTGCTGACATAAAACCTGATAGCAATACCATAATTAACAATATGATTTTCTATAACTTTCTCCACATCTGGAGAGGATTTGAAGGCAGGCCAACATAAAACGAAATGTGCACGACCATATATGGAGTAATGACAGGACCGCCTGTCATTTTTGAAACAGAAAACACTGCTTTCATGACAAAGAAATAACCTTGCTACAGGAATAACCCTAATGGATGTGTAGCTGCTTAGAGGCAACACAGAAAAAGATGAAGGGAGAATGTTTGCGTTCTCAAAAGATGCATATAGATGAGAAGAGGATAAGATCGGGCAAAGTAGATGGCAGATTTCCCATCACCCACTAAAAGCACCACTTCTGTTTGAAAAATGTTCTGCCCGAGGATTGTAAAAATCTTAGAGAGAATACAGGCTTGAAGGAAAGTCAAATCTCATTGAACAACAACACAGTCCATGCCACCATTAGAACAGGGTCCATATTCTCAAAGTTTCTCAGAGCCCTCACAGAGCTCCCATCTGAGCCTAAACATTCCTGCCAAGGAGTCCTAGCTTAAGAGTGATTCAGTCAGCAGCTGAGAGCAAGTCTAGCTTGGTGTGACGCTGTCTTCTAGGGACTGTGGTTGGTTCTTCTTCTGCTTCTGTTTAGTGGTTACTTCTGTTTCAATAGGTCTAGTTTTGACTGTAACTGGTTGATACACGAAACAAAATAAGACACAAAAAACCCAAATATGCCCCCAGTAATCAGTTGATAGAAATTTATCGATCATACAACCTGGACTGCATTAAGAAAAGTGTGTCATGATGAAACTATGCAAAATTGAATAATGTTACTAAAATTGGATAATGTAATTGAATACCACATGGCATCAACATGCAGTGCCTGCTGTTTGTACAGCTCTGCCCATTTTACAGAGAATCTCTCTCCTTTTTTCTTTCCTGCTTAAAACACTCTTAAGCTCACTAAAGTTTTCCTTACTACTCTTAACTACTTCTGCCACGTTAGGAGCTCTCTTAAGGCTAAACGGCTTTGTCAATACTTTATCTCACGGATGTAAATTTCTAAGAATTTCTACAGAAATTCTTAGACCTTTTTCTAAAATGACGTCACTAGGACCTACTTTTAGTCCTAGGATTCTTTGAGAATACGGGTGCCTATCCCTTTAGTGGCTTCGGCACCCATAAAACAAACTTTTCGTGTAAGAAAATGCCATTTTCACAGATTTTTTTGCATCCTCTGTCAGTATAAACAGTATATCCCTTGGATAACCACAGTGAAAAACTACAGTAGCGACTTTTTTCTCAGTGTCCGAGCCAAATGAAGGACAGATCCTCAATATTTTCATTTCCATTGAAACTACCATTTAAGCTCAAATGACCAAAATTTAACTGTAGGTGGACTATAAGTCCATTTGAGTCATGTTACATACAGTGTCCCGACAGTAACAGGTTACAGCTATGTTATAGTGCAGTTAAACTGTCATAAGTATAACATGGACTGATTGAGTAGAAAAGAGTGACTTTCAGCTGCTTCTATTCAATAGCTCACTGATATGAAAGTCTGGTGACACAGGGATTCAGAGAAACAGGAGTTGATACTAAATACAAATATGAGTAACAATGCAGGTCAGAACAGGAGCATAAATTACTGTTTTAAGACAACATTTCTCCTAAATCCCTCTTCCTCACTGAATGAATGCCTTCATTGGCTGTTCTCACATTTGAGATAAAGACTTTTCTATCATTACCTCTTTTTCTTTGGTGGCCAGTAAGAAAAGCATTGATCTCCAAACTTTGGAGTTTGGAGCATACCTTAAAAGGAATATGTGTAAAAAAATTTAAATATGGCTTTGAAAATATGCATAGTTTATATTGGGGGGGGGCAGAGTGTGGGGCAATATAGACATATTCCTGAGCTCTTGAACTTCCTTAGCTAATAGTGGAGAGCCCAGTAAGGTTAAAAATGACTCATCCAGAAGTCAAACTGCTAAGTTACACAAGAAACATCAAAGCATTTATCTCCCTTTTTACTCAAGACTGCAATAACAGATGTTAATAAATGTGATACTTTTACTGCTGGGTCAATTTTTATGTCATCTGAGATTTCACTTTGTTGCTCTGGATTAATTGATCCATCTTCTCTCTACAAACTATGAAGTTAGAAACAGTTTTTGGATGAACAAGCAATAACGAAAACAGCATGGTCTCCTTTGCATTGTCTTATAAATTTATATAGCTCAAACACAAGGGGCTGTATAGCTACATACTGTGACCTAGTTCATTTTACTGTATCTTCCACAAAGCAGCGAGGAACGCTATATCAGGAAGGGACTTAATCCTCAAAGGGCTTTCACAGTCTTAATCTCTTCAATGATTCATTCTGCCTCTAAGCAGCTGCAACATATGAAGGCAATATTCCCTATACAAGACCACTAAAGTGTTAAAAAACAAAACATCATTGCGTGGGGACACATAGTCATGGGACAGCTTTCAGTATTCAACAATTCCTCTGCTGTCCCTCGGGCGATCCATTCTGGACACCAGTGAAGACAGCGGAGATCAGAGACGTTCAGTTCCTCTGATCACTCTGTGATAAATGTGTTCTGTTTAGGGAAATCCTACCAGGAGGACTGCAGGAACTGTTCCTCCTGTGGTCATTAACTGATTTATGAGGGTCTATTTCAAGGTTCTCCTACGAGCCGTCACTGTAGGGCAACATGTGATGGAGTTGAACTTTTCACTGCGTTGTAGTCTAATTAGTGCTTAACAAACTCAATCAATGAGGTGATAATGCGTTCAGACAACTGCTGGATATTAGAGCTTTAGGTTTTCAAAGAGTCAGAATTTGGTCAAGTTCAGTTCAATAGCTAAAAAAGGGAATAACGGCTGAACGCTTGGTTTCTTTTCTTGAATCTGAACAGAAAATAAAGTCTATAAACAGACAAAACCAGCCAGCAGGCTATGTACAGCAAGGCAAGATGTGTGTCCTAGTGGCTTTACTTAAAATTTAACTTCCAATTTAAAGTAAAAAGTACCCCATGACAAATAAAAATGACTGGGAGGAATCTCTCATCATGAAAACAGAACAAATCTACTATGAAAATTCATTTGTTTCTATTTTGGTCCTATGCAAGCCAAAACAGACAGAAAAATAACTTCTCCCAATGTGAAAAAAGATTAAAACATGGAAATATTTTTAACAAAGCAAACTTGGAGAACTTGGTATACTTTGAAAAACCTGGAAACCTGCCATTTTTAAAAAGTCACTTTTGGCAAGGTGAACATAATGAAAGAAAACTTCCATGTTCAAGCAATTTTTTTTCATATATATATATATATATATATATATATATATATATATATATATATATATATATATATATATATATATGAAAAAGCCTTTTGAAAATTGAAATTTTGACTAATGTACAGCTTCTTTTTAAACAGTAAGTTATCAGAGCATTTACATTTAAAGAAATGCAAAGCAGGCATTTAAGTTATTTAAATCAAAAAACTATGAGAGCTTGTTTGAATATTAATAACTCTGCTTTAAATGCTTTTAAAAAACAAAATTAATACAGGAAGGGAAAGCGCTTCTAAATACCTAAATTTTTAAGCTGAAATAAGCTGTTACGGGAAGATTTAGCTTGAATTAGTCAGTCTACTGTTTAAGTACTTGTGTGTTTTGACTCCCTCACATGTAGGAAGGGATAATGTCTCAAGAGACCTTGCCTCATTCCTGTTATATTTGTCGTAACTCAGCAAAACAAATGAATCTGATGCGCCATGGCTCATAATATCAGCCTTTTGCAGAACTGTCATGTTAGAGTTGTTTACCATCCTCCAACGCATACCTCATATCCAAATTCAGCGATGCTCTTCTGCCGTCATATAACTGGATATATATCCTGTTTTCCGACTTCCTCATGCAGACGAAAGCCTGTTTAAACTTCAAGAGATTTCACTGACAAAAGATTTCAAACCCAACACCCAGCACAGTTCAGACACGAGCACTTTCTGAAAGACTGACACAAAATGAGACGTATTTACCGTTCACTCGGATGCAGGAACTCACAAGATTAATGTGCAGTGTGTGACTCCACCCTTTACCACTGAAGTTGCTCTCATTAACAACACACAGTCTGCTAATTATTAGGTGAAAACCTTCAAGGCCTGAGTACAATGAGGCTATTTCCATGGATTTGCATTTTATTTGTATTTTAGCACATCCCATTAATGGTTGACCTGGTTAAAAGTTCAGGAAAACTTGAGGCCGAACACCCAGGCTGCAGGACGCTCGGAGGGAACCGGGTTCTTCCGGAGAGGCTGAAGGTTCCCAATACTGTTGGACTGCTGTAGCTGTACGCAAGAAGGAGCAGAAAAACACAGAGAGAGCACCTGATCAGGGAGATGGTACCGATTTTTACAAAAGGGGACTGAAAAGTGAGACCCAACTAGCAAGGGAACATACTTTTCCTCAGTCTCTGGGAAAGTTTACTTTGGGGGCAGTGGTTTGCAAACTTTTTATAACAACTAAATTGCAAGTAAGACTGCATGATTTCAGGAAAACATGTAGTTGTGTTAATATTGCTATTTTCCTGACTATTTTCTTTCCTTTCCATCACCATCTCAATTTTCTGTGAGCTTCAGCATCTCGCCCAATAAAAATATTCTCTTGTGGCCATCAAAGGCAGTCTGAGACCATTAAACTGGCCAAATAAATTCCTGGCATGCAGAGTGTTGGTGAATGGTACTTGAAATATGTCTTCTTACCAGATATTGCATCCTATGGAAGCCATAAGAGGAAAATCAAAAATTTTTTTCAAAGTTTTTCATTATTTTAGTCTGACTAAATTAGTTATTGGAAAGTAAAAAAAAAGAAAAAACTTGAATATTTCAGGTGTTGTTTGTTCTCACAGGGGATGTTTCCCCCCTGACACATATATTCTTTCTTTCAGTTCCTCAAGTTTAAGGGAGAACAACATACGCCATGGAGAACAAAAAAAACAAGGTTTTATTAATTTTTTTTTTTTTTTTTTTTTTTTTTTTTTTACTTGCGGTTAGGTTACTTGGTCAGATTTAGAAAATGGGTATTTCAAAAAGAAAAAACAACTTTCTCCCACCTGCTTCTCTGGGATTTCTGTAGCATCCACGCAGTCCTATGCAACTGCGATATTGCAAACACTGATACTGCAATTACAGTTGTGATTTGATACATATTGTGCAGCTCTAGTACCAAGGTGTCCAAGAACCACCAAAACGTTGAACATTTTAACAGTAACAACAAGACCTGGTTGTGTTTTTTCCCAAAAACACACACCCAAAAAAAAAAAAAAAAAAAGACTGGTCTTTAACCATCAGCACTGCATGTTTGGTTGAAAGATCTGGTCTTATTGTGGTTTCAACATTTACTCTGAAATTAAAATTTCCAGTTTATAAACTGGAAAAATAGACAGGAAATCCCCAGAATTTTAATTTCTGAGCAGGAGGCAATAACCACTTCTGAGGGTTTGGGTCTCATTAAAACTTCAGAAAATGGGAAAAAAACAGCACTCCAAAAGTGCATAAAGGTTTAATGTGGGCAAAAGAAGAACGCATATTGGCTACATGCCGTCGTCAGCTTCTCATTAAAACATTCACACACACACACAGCACCGTCTACGTGATCCCTCTGTCAACTGGATCGAGCTCAGAGCAGGGCAGCTGCCTTGAGGCTTTGAGATAAATCGGTTGAGGTGGTTCGGTTATCTAAACAGGACGTCTCCTGGAGGCCTCCATATTTTCCTGGCATGTCCACCCGGAAGGAAAAACTAGAGCAGGCCCAGAACTCCCTGAAGAACTTCCTTCTGGTCTGTGAACGTCTTAGGATCCACTAGGACAGAGCCAAACTCTAATGTACAGCGGGCCAAAATTAAAGGCTTGCAGAAAATTATGGCCAACCTTGATATTTATTGAAAAAGTTTTACTTTCTTTGCTTTCCGCAAAACATTGGCACAAGACCAACAAGCATGTCCTTTACAGCTTTGTGAAGAGACTTTCCAAGCTTCTGCTTGCTAGACAGCACTGTCTACCATCGGATCAGCTTTAATAGAGATATGGAACTGGTCCACGATGTTGACACTCACATATGCTCTAAAATGACAGACGTGAAATGTCACTGAGAAGACAATCTGGGTTTCCCCTCCTCTAAGAGGTTCTACTGCCATCGACTCTTAATGAAGGGACTGAAAAACTTTTCCTGAACAAAGTGCTTCAAAAGTAGTTCTCATCACTGAACACTTTTAGTATGATGGGATGAAAAGATGTGCACCACCCTAAGTGAAAGGTGTCAAAGTAAGATCTGTCTGTTTTTGAAATTCAGATTTTCTGCTGCAGAAAAAGCCTAAAGTGAAATTGGTGTAGAAAATTAGATCCACATGCTTTAAAAAAAAATAAAATAAAATAAAAATAAAAATCTGCAAGGTTACCCATCTCCAGTGGCTTCTTGTTTGTACAGCAACTAAAGCTTAGATAAAAACATTAGGAGAGAAAAAAAACCTGCTAAATGGCTCAGGCTGTGTCCTCTTATCAAGTGAAGTAAACCGCACCGTCTGTGCCACGGTCAGTGGGAGATTTACCACTGCTTTTAAAAGTCTGAGCGATCACTCCATCCTGCTGAGCATAAACGCAGAGACAAAGCATTAAAGATCCAGGATCCTCACAGCTAGAGCTATCAGGTTGTGTTACACCTTTCCCCCCCCAAAATAATGGGAAATTACAACTTAAAGCAGTCTCTGTTGAAAACTTGGAAGTAGTTTCCTGGAAGATGAAGAAAACTGTACACTCTTAAAACAGATGTGTTGCTTTTTGACACATTTTCTGTGTTACCATCAAGTGAACACATCTTGTGTTGTTTTCTACACTTTATGTATTGTTCTGTTGAAACAACTGGACACACAGAACATGTGTTAAACCAATCACCTCACTTCTTGGACCTCTGGAACGTTCCACAGGAAAAAAAGTCAACTGAAGCGACCGCCATTACAGGACGTCTGTGCAGCAGGAAGTAAAAAGGTAAAATAATGTTTCATTTGATAAACTGTTTATAAAATGTAAGCATAATCCTTAATGAGGATATTGATTTGTGCTGTTTAGTTACTAAATCAGTCTGTCGTGACTAACACTGCCTTGACATCGGTCAGTGACTGTTAGCTTAGCATACACTGACATTTTTTGGGTTTTATAGTGCATGCTTCAAATGTATTTTGTGACCTGTGATAGACCAATCTGTTTTGTTTGGAAAAACAGTGAAAAAGATTAATTTTATACTAAAAGAAACTTAAAACTTAAAGATGTTGTATTTTTAAAGGTTAAACAAACTGACCATATGCGTTTAACATGTTATGCCAATGTTTTTGTCAATGGTAATATTAAAATTGTACAATAAATGAGGATTTCCATTTAATCAAATTACATTATTAGCACGTTTTAGCACAATGATTTGTCTATATAAGGATAAGGACAACTCACTTTGTGTTTAATTCCACACATTTACTGTGCTAATAATTAAACGCAAGTGGTGTGTTAAAAATATTTGACAATAAATGTGTAAAGGAACACAATTATTAGTGCAGTTAATGTGTGGAATTGAACACTAAGTGTGTCGTCCTTATATAAATACATCATTGTGTTGGGTTTTGACTCATTTTGTGTATATATTAACATCTGTTTTAAGGTATCCATTCGTCTTGATCAAAGCAATTCTACTGTTCAGGACTGGTTTACAAAACATAATGAAATGCACGATTGAGGCTTATTTACTATTTCTATGACCTTTATCTGTTAAAATCAAAAGTAACAAAGTAACACAGCCTTCTGACATAAATGAGAAATCACTTTTTCTAAGTGGTGATCTGCTGCCAAGAAAAAAATAAAATCTCCCAAGCATTTTAACGTCATTTTCTGTTTAAAAAAATAAAAATAAAAAAATAATAATAATACTCGGTTTGTTTAGGTGCCATCTAACAATGAGTCAAGCACTGAAATAAAAAGCCGAAACAACAAAGGCTGTTGCTTAGCTCTCGTTTCCCTTAAAGCCTTTGAAACAATAAAAGAGCAATTCCTCTGACTTTTTTTTTTTTTTTTTTTTTTTTAACAATAACTGCACATTAAATGCTTCAACCTGGAGAGCTGTCCCAAGTGTTCGTGGGTTTAAACTGGAGAAAATGCCCTTTTTCCAAACTTGCTCAAAGCAACCCAAATTCACCTAATAAAGAAGGAGATCAAACCTGATGCACACATTTTCTTTCTGTCCAATTTCAGAGTAATTGCATCTTCTGCTCAGACATGATTGGATTGTTCATGCCTTGTGAAGTTTCATTGACAAGTGAATTTCTGCAATGACTAAAGGCAGGAAAAAGGTATAATCATTTTCTTTGTGGAAACTCACTGAACGGACTTTTTGTTGTTTGTTGGGTTGGAAAAATACGATTGAAGGAGCTTTTCAATGACAAGATCTTCACAGTTCATGTAAAATAACAGAACTACACTTAAATCAATGACGCCTCGAACAGATCTATTGTTCTTGTAATTATTTTCTGAAATATTTGTCTTACTTCCTTGTTTCCATTTCGTTCATTTTACTTTGGTTGTTTAATCGGTGCAGCAACTTGCTGAATCTTTCCAGCTACTTTTTCCAGCAAAGTCCAACACGAAACAATTTGTTTTTGATGGACTAAACAGAGATTTACATTTCTAAAACTGAAAATTGCTTTTTATGTTCATTAAGTGCATAAAAAACAGCAACTTCCACATTTCTAAACTGTAAATAGGATAAACAGTATGTTACCTGGTGCACTTTGAGTCTAGTAAAGCAATAAGATAAGAGCTTGGGTTTCCAGTTTAGAATTTGGTTCCAAACTACCACAAAAACAAGGAAATTGACACATTCTTCCACCCCTAGGATCTCCATCATTTGAAACACGCATGCAGGACTCAAATTTGCTAATACTGCATTTGTGTGTGATCTAAAGAACTGAAGAGTTTTCCTTAACGATATATATTTTTTTAAATTAAAAAGTCGCTAAATATAGTGAGAAAGTTGATAAGAAAGCAACAGATCTTCGTTCTTCCTGACCCCAGCCCCACTCACCCCCCCTCAGACTCCATCGTGCCTCTCAGTATCTCTCAGCTCCGCCCACGTGTGAGGGGCAAGATTATGCTTTCACAAGGGGGGTTAGTTACGCTTTATAAGGCTATATGTTTGTCTGCGTCCTTGCGGGATATTTTTTTTTTTTTAGAATTTAACAAACTGTAGATGCTAACCATGCACCACGAATAAAAATAAATCTTAAAAAAAAACAAAGAAGAGTGACAGAGAGACTATACTGGTTGCTGCAGCTGTGTGAAAGAGCGGAGCGCTGGTGAAACGGTCGCTGAAAACTATAACTATGTAGTTGTGCTAAATCTGTTTCTGGATGCTTGATCTGGAACTAACGAACTGTTGCTGTTGTCCTTTCCTGTCCTGCCCTATAAGCATGATAAATGCAATGGATTTCTGGACATGACTGTCTATAACTTAACAATAATACACCTATGTTATTCAAATCATCATTTTAAAAATAATTGAACAATTGTGTTAATTATTTCTTCCATATTTTAGGGATGTGCTTTGATGCATAAATGAGGATAATCTTGTATTTCATTCATTTTCTGTTGGATTTAAAGCTGCTTATACTCCCAAAGAACCTGGAGCACATCTTTTCCTGTCATAAACATATAAAAGGAAAAATAGCTGTATTGCCTATGAAGTGGTTCTTATGCTTTTAAACATGCTTTGGTAAAATCACTGATAATTCAGGCTCAACCCCTCTGTATACTCATATTTTCGACCAATCTTCAAAAATATTAAAGAAAATTGATTTCATCCAATTAAAGGACTTAATGAACAGCAATGGGACTTTGGAAGTTTTCCAGTCTGGCTTTAAACATCTCACTGAATTAGCATTGCCAAGGGTTTTGAATGACGTTAACAACTGATTCTAGAGGTTTTTGTAGTTTTAGTACTTTTGTCTTAACGGCAGCATCAGATACTGCCGAATAAGCTGTTCTTTTATCCTGTTTGGAGGTCTAAAGGTGCAGCATTTGGCTGGTTTTGTTCATACCTGCAGGACAATAGTTTCTGTGTTTATACAGAAAACTTTCTGCTTTTATTGGTTTTTATTCTCTTTTAGTACCTCACATCACTCTGCTTAAACAAATCACTGTTTTTAGATGTGCTTTATAAACAAAATGGAATTTAAACTATATGGTTAATGTCTGTTCCACTACCTTGATGCAATGAAACAAAGCTTACACAAAGGAGTTTAAATGTTATAGTAGCTCTTTAAGAAAACTGGAACCACCAAGTCAGATATCAAAGTAAACTGGGAAGCCAGAACTTTGCATTTATTATTTGCATTAAACAGAAGTGAGCTCACCTCCCCAGTTCTCCAGGCTGAAGAGGTTGCTAAAGTTGTGGCTGACGAACGGAGAGATCTTCTTCAGGTCGTGAGTGCGGACCCTTGTTGCCAGAAGCGACTGGTGGGCGTCCCTGAATGTCGTGTCCATTAGCAGCAGACCCTGGTGAGCTCGAACAGCCTTGGCGAATCCCTCGGGGCCGTCGCGCAGCAGGACGTCGCGAAAACCCACAGGTGGGTCGCCTGAAAGGGAAACAGAACGAAACGAGGGAAGGACTAAGGTTAATGAGGTGAACAAAGCAGGAAACAGAAAGAACGTGTGTTTATATGCTGTGTGAGACCTGTTTAGAAACAGCTGCTATTAAATCTATATTTTCATGTTCTAATGACACACCAACTGATATATATAATAATTTACATAAAGATTAGTAGGGCTGCTTTTTATAAAACCCCAATATATAAAAGAATAAAAAGCTTAACACAATTGAAGTGACGGTGCTTATTTAGTTTTAACAGAATTAAGCTGAGATACAAATGATACTTTTAGTAAGATTAATGACTTGAAGTAATTGAGCATAATGATTTTAAGTGTTTCACTCTAAAAATAAAACTAACATTGTTAAGTGTATTTTCCTGGCTTCCTTCTCTGTATCTTAATCAACCCTAAGCTTGGGGCATATGACTTATTAGATACACTCACCCACTGATTCTAAAACCATATTCAGATTGGTTTCAGTGACTCATGTGATGATAAAGTACAGAACAGAAAGCAAACAAACGAGTTACTATATGCTTTCCAGGAGAAGGGAAATTGGTTCCAGCCAGTATAAACACACTTTTTATGCGTCTATAAATTGCCATTCTTCTAGGGTGGGGAACCTGTTTTTACTCTTCATACAGAGAAGAGTTGTGTTGATGCAAATTTCAGTGTTATCATCCAAAGCTGTTGGTTAGGCCACTTAACTCTGACCCATGAATCATTCAGGCATAAAAAGACAGAAAATAGTATTTTAGCACCAACAAGGTTAATCCCACAGAGCAGTAGCTTTCAATCCTGGTTTCCAGGACTCACAGTCCTGCATGTTTTAAGCGATTCCCTGTCTCCACACACCTGACTTAAATAAATGGGTGAATGCCAGGGTATATAGAATGCGGAGCGGGTATTGCATTTATTTGATTCAGGTGTGCTGCTGCAGGAAAACATCTAAAACATGAAGGACTGTGGGTCCTGAGGACCAAGAGTGAAAACCCTCCCATAGAGGTATTAGCTGAAAGCTTGGCATACAGTAGATGATAAACTGAAGGATAATACATCCCTCAGGTTTTATGTCAGGTGTCTGAATAATTTTCTGTTGTCCTTTTTCGTAAAGACTTTGCTTTCAGACACATAACATAGCCTATGCTGTGTTTTTCTCGTCTTGAAAGATTTTTTTTTTTTTTTTACCCACTGTTAAAGTTTGTTAAGGAGAATATGTACAATATGGTGTCCTCATCAGGTTACATGGACTGGACTGAAAATGGGTTACAATCCAGCTAAAGTCCAAAGAAAAAAATTAAAAATCTAAGAAAGCCAAATCTACTTAAAAAGTGCAATAAAGTGGTACCTTCACACAATAATGCATTTTCCTGAAATGGCTGGATACAGTTGAGCATGTTGCATGTGGCACAGAGTGGGGCTTCAATAAAATTATTTATTTATTTATTTATTTTAAATTGTGTTTCAGGTCTTTGTTAATTACAAACAAGACAACCTACATAACTGAATATTGTCTAAAATAAAATTGAGTATCATTGTTGCTTATGATTATGTTGTAATATGTGTGGTAATCAACATGATCTACATCTAGTTTTATCGAGTTCTAGCTGTTAGACTCTATAACCATCATTGCTCCCAACAAACTCAATAAGTGTTAACAGTATATCCATGCAAGTATCTGTATTGTCACTAACTGTAAATAGTTTGTATTTAACGCTCAGAGAGCATGTACATTTTTTAACTCAGTTGCACATCCCTTTGGGCTGGAGCATTTTTTTTATAACTACACAGTATTTATGTTGACTTTTTTGTCCTTACTGTGCAGTATTTTTATTTTTTATTCTATTTTCTATACATATTTTATATTCTAGCTTTGTGTGAGCCTGTTTGCTGTCATTGCCACTTTGCTGCCATTGCACAGAAATTTCCCCATCGTGGGACGATAAAGGATATTTCTATACTATTCTTTTATTTCTTGTGGTGCATTATGTCATCAATCTCATTGTGTTAGAGCACGAAACGTCAAATCCAAGCAATCTGTATTCTTTGTTTCACAAATTTCTCTTGAATATTACACAGAAATGATCCCTCTAACAGTGACATTTCAGTCCAGACCATAGCCGATTACTGGAACTCCAAAATATGTGTGTGTGTCCACATGTATGCATATTATATATATATATATATATATATATATATATATATATATATATATATATATATATATATATATATATATATATGTATATATATATATATATATATATATATATATATATATATATATCCTACAAAGTCATATGTGCGCTTCATTAGAGCAAATGCAATGATTGATTCTCGACCTTAATAGCAACAGATTTAGGACTACCAACTGCAAAGATCACATAACCTTGTGTTAATGTGGATATACATTTTCATAAAGGTTTCACAAATCCCATATTGTGTTTTAAAGAGTACGTAATCGGTGTAGAATAATACAATCCTGGTTTGACTTCTCCAAGTCCTGCAGTTTTCAAGCAAGAGCGTCCCAATGCCTAAACCAGTACTGAAATTGTCACAGAGATCATAAACTGTGTTTCAACAACAATTTGTTTGGTGCAGAGTTGTCCAATTCATGTTTAATAAAAAAAAGAATAAATCAGAAGCTGTCATTCACATGCTAACTTTAGTGTTATATCAACGGGCTTAAAAAACACCCAATGAAATAGTCCTTTTAAAAATTTTCACTCACACAAAAATGTTTTTTAACCCTAAATTTTGGTTTAAGGAATCTGTAAGCCATGTAAACTAAGTTAGCTCTGGTTTGATCACTTTGAATGTTTAAGATACAAACTGGAAATCACAAAAGCAATGTTAAGCATTGTTAGCTAGTCACCATGTACAGACATATTTTTCCCACAGTGCTGTCAAATCAATTACCTTTTCTTTTACCATTTATTTTTTGTGTACCAGTTTCCCCAAAACTGTGAAAGAAATACTATTTTAAAGTGTTTGGACAATATTCGAAGCTTATTTAGCCAAACAAAGTCATGCTAACTGCTAATAGATAGCAGTTAGTAATATGACAAGGTTTAAATTTTGTGAGATCTTGAATCACTAAATGTCAAATCCCTACATACTTGTGAAACTAATTGTTTGATAATCTACCAGATGTTTATAAGTAAACCCAAGAACTTGAAGATATTTTGTGGGGTATAAGAGTGAAACTTCTGATCTAAAGTTAGCAAAGTAGCACATAACATTTTATGGAAGCTAAAAGTTGTAAAGTACAATGCTCTATATCAGTGTTATTTTCTGTTTAGTGGTATTTGACACTTTATCTCTAAAATAACATGAGAAGCCTGTGTCTTTAAATGACAAATGACATCCTCTCTGTATAGAAGGATGGCTGACTTTTAATACGATTCTCTCTTTATTTCTGGCATTCAGTTAAATCCAAGCATTACCTTCCTGAAATCTGAAATTAGCTTTTCTATGGTGTGTACCATCATCAATCAATTACACCAGTTAATGAGGTGATATCTGCCTGTATAGATGTTCTCCACCTGTCTGTCAGGGAAAACAAATGATCTTGGCTGTAAATGAGCTTAGCCTAGCATATTTCTCCACATACAACAGAAGCTTCAGACACAGGCTGAATGAGCTCTGAAGCAGACACAGACATACAAACCCATTAAGGTCTGTGTCAAACAAAGATGGTAGCAAACAATAAATAATTTACAGTCAAAGTTCTATTTGTCGGTTTTATTATTTTCAGCTAAACTGCTTTTTGCTACCAGAGTAGTCTGTGACAGACTACATTAAAGAGCCGATGTTCTGGAACTACACAGACTCTGCTTACAATGTCCTCTGCATGTGAAGGTTTCCTGGATAACAGTCAACATTTCAGTGCATCTGTCTTCACGCGGAGCCAAGAACAAAGAAGCATTAAAAAGATACATGTCCCATGTGGTTGCTGTTCTTCACAACTGACCCACTTACATATAAACATACAGTCTAATTTACACTGAAAACCTCACACTTCCCTCCTACCCAGTGTCTCTGAATGCATTTAACTGTTCTATCTTTTCAATGTCATTCCATCCCACTGGCCTTGACATTCCTCACAGGGCTGAAGCTGTCTAAAAGCAGAACTACAATGCCTGTTATGATAATCCGAGACAGACGTTAACAGAACCGCCTTAGAAGGGTTTAAAAGTCAAGTTTATTTGTATAGCACATTTCAGCCGCAAGGCAGTTCAAAATGCTTCACATCATAAAAAACATCAAAATCATCAAGCAAATACACGGCAATTATCAAAATCATCAAGCTAATATGAATGCATCAAAATCATTAGGATCATCAATCAAATATAGTTCAATGTTCTACTTACTACTGATCAAAGGCAACTCTAAACAGGTGGGTTTTTAGCCTTGATTTAAAGGAACTCAGTGTGTCCGCTGTTTTGCAGTTTTCTGGAAGTTTGTTCCAGATTACAGGAGCATAGAAACTGAAAGCTGCTTTTCCATGTTTGGTTCTGGGAATGTAGAGTAGACCAGAACCAGAAGACCTGAGTGGTCTGAAAGGTTGATACAGCTATTCAGTGATTTATAAACTAATAGAAGCATTTTAAAGTCTGTTCTCTGAGCTACAGGGAGCCAGTGCAAGGACTGGGGTGATGTGCTCCATTTTCCTGGTCTTAGTGAGAACATGAGCAGCAGTGTTCTGGATCAGCTGCAGCTGTCTGATTGCCTTTTTAGGCAGACCTGTATAGACACTGTTGCAGTAATCAATGTGGGGAAAGTTAAACGCATGGATGAGTTTCTCTAGATCTTGTTCAGACATTAGTCCTTAATCCTGGAAATGTTCTTCTGGTGATAGAAGGCCGACTTTGTAACTGTTTTTATGTGTCTCTGAAGGTTCAGGTCCGAGTCCATCACTACACCCAGATTTCGGGCATGATCACTAGTTTCGAGCTGTAATAACTAAAGCTGCGCACTGACTCCAGATCATTCCTCTTTAGGTCCAAAGACATTAACTTCAGTTTTATTTCTGTTCAGCTGGAGAAATTTTAGGCACATCCACACATTGATTTGTTCTAAGCATCTGTTCAGTGCTTGGATGGGTTCGGAGTCACCTGGTGACATCGTGATATACAGCTGTGTATCATCTGCATAGTTGTGGAAACCGATCTTAATACTTCTTATAATCTGAGCAAGTGGGAGCATGTAGATATTCAATAGGAGGGGTCCCAAGATTGGACCTTGGGGTACTCCACATGTGACTTTTGTCCACTCTGATGAGAAGTTGCCTATTGACACAAAGAAATCCCTGTTCTTTAGGTAGTATTCGAACCAACTGAGTACTGTACCAGAGAGGTCAACCCAGCTCTCCAGTCACTTCAATAATAATAATAATAATAATAATATGGTCAACAGTGTCAAATGCTGCACTGAGGTCCAACAGAACCAACACTGTGCTTCTTCCACAGTCTGTATTTATGTGGATATCATTGAACGCTTTGATGATGGCAGTCTCAGTGCTGTGGTGAAAATAACAACTCATCCTGCCATCTGCCAAACAAAGTGACTGCTAAATGTGTTTTCCTTTGTGATTTTCTTCATGTTAATAATTCAAAGCAGTTCATTAACATACTGCCAAATTACAACACAAAAGTGATCTTAAGGCAGCTTATAAACAGGTCCTTGCAGTTGGATAGAATCCAGTTCCATCCAAATTCAATTTATATCAAGCCAATTTATTCTAAAACAACCCTATCCCATTAGATCCAATTGCATGCTGTGCAATTGGATCCTAATTATAATACGCAGCAAAGGCCCAAGGGAGAAGCAAAATAAGCTGCTGCCCCAAGAGCACTTGACCTCTCTCACTGAATAAAGATTTTAAAGCTTAAAATTTGTAGTTTTGAATAAAACTTATTATGAACTACTCAGGGTTTAAATATCATTTAGGATTTAAATGTACTGACAAAAAACCATGTGGAGAAAAATATTGTTTTGTAGTTATGTTCAATCATAATTTATTGCTGCCAATTAATACATTTAGCTGCCTGTGCCAGAATCATATTTTATGCACAGTATAGCTGCAAATCAATAAATTACAAGTGTTACATCCTTCCTTCCCATCTCCACTGAAACACTGTACTCCAGACATAAATGTCAGACCAAATTACTAAGTCAAAGAAATATCCTGGCTTTAATTTACTGCTGCTTATTTGATAAAGAAAACCAAGTGATACTGGCACCCAAACAGTCTTGGGTCAGCTCAGATAACAAAACAAATAAAGGTAGCTGATCAATTTTCAGCTGGTAAAAAGTTATTTACAACCAGCTGAAATGGCATTATCACAATGGGACTGCCATCAAATATTTTAATAAAGTCAGATTTTTTCCCCTCCATTTAGGACAACATTGAGGACTGTTTGGGAAGCTAAAAGCTTATCAGAAACAAGCCTACAGCTGCTCAGAGTGGAGATAAAAAGTACTTAAAGTCAAACTAATGACGCTAAAAGCTAATTGGAAACAATGTATCAACTGCTTAAGGTCACACGAACAGCAGCTTGAAATAAAGCAAACAATAACTTCGTCTCAAGCTCACAGTTATTTAGAATCCATCAAATATCTACTTATAGTTAACAGAGCCAAGGCAACAGCTATTCAGGATCAAGCTAACAACTTGTCAGAAACAACCAGAGACAAAATGGGTCAAGCTTACAGTTACCTAGCCACATTAAGCTACTAAGAATCCAGCTAAAAGCTGCTCAAGAGACTGTTTTAGAACTTTTAGCACATTTAATGACATTAGCCCCCCATGAGCAGCTGGAAATGCCGGTAGATAAAATGATATTTGCATACAGCAGCACTATAACATGCTGAGAGTCTGCTGTGATGAATCACTGGGGATTTTGTGCAAACTATGGCAGAGACCAAACATGCGAAGGTAATTTATCACAGTTTACCACGGTTTTAAAAGATAAATGTTTAAAAACCAATAAAATCTTCTATCATATCACATCATTCTGTTTCTAGTACTTTTAAAGAGAGGGCAGAGAAACTGCAAAAGTGAACAGAATCTTCTGAAGTCGTATGAAGGCTAAAGTAACACAGGACAGCCCCCCTTTCCCCCATGTTGCTGTGCACTGCTGGTCAGCCAGCTGAAAGAAAAGAACATTTCACTGCAACTTCTGCATCAGGTTGTTTTTAGAAAGTCACTATGGAAAAAAAAAATTAAATAAGGAATAAGTTAAATTTGAGTTTTTTTTTTTTTGTTTGTTTTTTTGCATCAATTTAGATCTTTAACAGTAATATTACAGTTTTTTCCCATGTATTTTTTGTTAGAACCCAAGCAAAATTAACACTCAAGTTTAGTCCTTAGATGGTCCAAATGATGACATCAACCCTGTGATTTAGGGTCAAGGTAAGCTTTGGTAGAATATTTACATTCAGACTAGGAGTTTAAACAGTTTTTAACTTTTTATTCAGAAATAACAAGCGTTTTGATATTAGGAATATCTTCACATTTATTAAACAGAAATTACACCCAGCGTTAACCTCCGACTGTCACAATGACTAGTCTGCTACCAAACTCCCTCATTCTTATAGTTTTTACCTATAATGTATTTAAGATATTTCAAAAACTGTAAATGGTGGATCATCTCTTGCTGATGTATGGTAATTCCAGAGTGTGGATAAAATGGGAAAAAGGGATGAAAAACCTCAAACCTAAACACTGGGAAATGAACTGAACCAAACATTTTATTTTCCATATCCACTATAAAAATAATATTTTCTGGGAATTAAACACTGCATGCACAATTGTTGGTAAAATTACAGTTTTTATTGTTTTTAAATACACTGCAGAAAGTCAGTAATTAATGTTACTGAATCCTAATTTTAAATGAAGAACAGTGCACGTATAAATGCCAGTCAGGTGACTTTTTTGATCTTTTTTTTCCAACCTATGTTTGGTCAAGCAGCAGTGGGCTGTGTTTGATGGAGTATTGTTGTTCATTTTAAACCCCTAAAGCTCAGCAGTGACTCACTCACTAGGAAGGTGATAAGTCGGACCTTTTGTGTTTAGGCCTCAAGCAGAAAGTCTAAAGGCTTGCTAGATGGATCACATCTGTCACGACTGATTCTTGCAAATCTTAGAAGAACCGAGCTGCTTCAGAAGGTAATTCTTTCTGCACCTCAGCTCAAAAATATCAAAAACTGACAGATGTTTAAGGAAACTGGTTCTAAGTCGTTATCCAGTTTTCCTTCACACGAATGTGTTCCTTTGCGTTTTATACGTCGCATCTCAAGGGCACACAAGGAACTTTACAGCTTTAAGATATGATGGCACGAAATCTGGAGCATTTTTTTTTCAAACTTATTTTTGATTTCTTGCAGTTTCGAGGACTATGCAAGATATTTGGCAGCCTTTAAAACCATATAACAATGTTAGGTTCATATTCACTCCGTAGGAGATTTTAAGCATTTGTTTTTAAGATGAAATAAAATCTATTTTGTTTTTTGTTTTCAGCTGGTAATACAAACATGGAAAAATATGTTCATTTTAACAAATACTGGCTTTTTAGAATGAGAAAAGCTCAAAATTCAGACAACATATCAAACTGATTAGTTTGATATGTTGATATGGGACTCTTATCCCAGTATCCCTCTGGGATTTTTTGAAACGTACAGATTTAGATTCCACATTTTATAACTTTCATTTCAACTATCTGAGAAGGCCCAGATATCAGGGCTTTGTAAGCTTTTGTTAATTCACAGCATTTTGAGTTAAATGGAGACACACCTGTGTATTTTAAGGGAACAAACGCAAGGCTTCTCTGTGTGACATCATGAACAAATAAAAGAAATCAGCCAAGATAACAGGACTAGAATCCACCTCCACAAGTTAGATTCTTTATGGGGTGCAATTTCCAGAAGCCTGAAGGAGCCATATTCATCTATTTCAAAATGTATATGCAAGGAAATGTTCAGTCATAGTCATCAGGAAAGAGGGGTGAAGTATGCAAATCAACCTCGGAAACCATCTTGTGAAAATTGCTTGCTGATGCTGGTAAGAATGTCACTATCCACAGTAAAATGAGTTCTTTCTTAACTAAAAGGAGACAGAGGAGGAAGCCATTACCCTAAAAGCAACACAAAAAGCCAGATTACAGTTTACATATGCACCCAGGGACCTGAACCAAATTTCAGAAAACATATCCTGTAATCTGATGAAACTAAAATTCCAGCGCTTGGATATACGGACTATCGTCGCATTTGAAGGAAAAAGGGGGAAGTACGCAAGCTAACACCACTATCCAAACTGAAGTACAGAGGTGGCAGCATCATGTTGTGGGGAAGTTTCGCTGCATGAAGGACTGGTCCACCTCAGTAAATACACGGCATCATGAGAAAAGAACATGTTCTTCAAAATGAACAATGACCCAAAGCATATCATCATCTAATTAGCTACATAGCCATTTAAAGACAATAACCAATGTTTTGCAGCGGCCATCGTTAATATTTGACCCAAGTCATACAGTTCAGGTCTAATAAATACTAAGGAAATAATATTTTGCAAATATAAATAATTTTGGTAATCCTAACGGAGCTAAAACAGGAAATGTTTAGTCTGAAATAATGTCAGACAGTGAGAAAAAAAGGCTACATGTCTTCTTATACATACAACTATATTTACACTGTAAATATCAGATTTCAACCGTAAACAGCATTTTAAGGACTAAATATTTGGACAAAAACTAATTTAAATTTAATTTGAGATACCCAGGGCTAAATGAGTATTATTATGCTTTTGTTCAACAGACACTAGTAAGCATCAAGCAAAACAAATCTACAACTGATAAACTTTATCTTTCTCAGTGTTTAGTGTGGTATGCACGCATCAACATAAAGCTGCAGGGAAATCAAATGAATAAATTTCATCTGGATATCTAAAGTATCCATTTATGGTTTTAGACCTGAACAAAACTGCCACACCCATGCTGACCATAGCGCACCAGAAGCAAACACAGATGTTTTGTTTGTTTTACAGGGATGTAGAGTAAATGGATGAACTGAGAAAGAGGTGAACCACACCCCGTCCATTATGAGTGTTTCGGAGCGGGAAGCAGAATCCGTTCCCCGAGGAAAGCCAGGACAGGAATTGCTGAACACTGACTGACCATTTCTAGTGACCTTCCAACGCTCACACACTCCAGTACTGAAACACAGAATAACAGCTAAAAGCTTCTGCAGAGAGAAACAACAACTTCACTTCAATTCCCATTAGAAATCCTGGCATTTCCAGTTCATTACAGTTTAGCTTTTAAAAACAAACACGGCAGACATCACCAACATGTCTGCATCTTAAACCATCTTTAACCTGAGGTAATAACCTGGAATCAGGACATGGATCCCTTTTTCCTTTAGTGTGGACAATACAGCTTTTAGATGGATCCCTCCTCCAACACAGCAGGAGTGGTGGCCAAAAAAATACACAGGACTTTGCTGTAGCTGAAGATTAACATTTGTATGCTGCAGATTCAACTGTGAAGGAAGATGATGCCAAACCAGTTCAAGGCAGAGATGCACGTGCTGCACGGGGGTATTAGTGGTAGCCTGGTTTTGTTTTTTTAAGTTGCACCCTACCCCTGGAAACTCTACCTTATTGAATAAGTCGAGCAATGAAAGAAAGGCGAGAAGAGCTCCACAACTGTCCTGCTCCTGATAGAAGCAGGTGAACCTATCAAGAACACAAGTGTCCCTGGAGAAAATGTGCAGAAGAACTGATTAAATCTCATCCATGTAATTTCTTTCTGTGTCTCCACTTGTGCCTGTATGACACTTTTGTCTCGGCACAATAAAGAGGAGAAGGGTTCATATGCTCTGGGACTGCAGCGTCTTCACATACAAAGAGCTCTACATTTGACAGTATCCCAAAAAACATCAAAGATGGAGTGAATTTATATGTTGGATTAAAAAATACAACATGGAGTAAAACGACACAAGTCCCACATGGTTGCTGTGCATGACAACTGACCCACTTGCACATAAACATCTCGTCTCATTTCCGTTGAAAGCCTCCCCGACTCTCACTCCCTCTGCTGCTCTGCACTCACTTCACTTCTCATGTCACTTCATTCCTCCCTCTTCCTGATGTTCCTCACCTGTCTGCTGCTCTCCACACTATGCAGCTCCTCTCCTCCAGCTACAAAACGCCCAGAGAGAATAAACCACAGCCCTCACACATTCTGAAGACAGGAGACTGCTCGCCTGAATTGGAGTGACAAAAAAATCCCCCCTGAAGAATGGAGTCTCTTTGAATTTGAGAGCATTTTGATGCTTGCACTAATCATTAATGCTTTGCTAAAATCGGGTGCATTGAAACAGTTTGGCCTGCACATGTTAAAATAAGCTGCTGCATGTTCTGTTACCAAACATTAAATAATTCCCCTGAACTGCTAAAGTATGACCTGGTGAAAATCTTTTCCCACATGGGGAGGTGTTGGGAAAAAAAAAAAAAAAAAAAAAAAAAAAAAGAAGTGAGCATGAATCAGTATCTTTAGATTTTAGAAAGCAAAGCTTAAAACTGACTCCTTGTTAAGCTCCCCGACGATGTTTGGACCAAAGATAATGAAAAAAAAGCAGCACAAAGTGTTTGAAGACAGCAAAAAAAAAAAAAAAAGATCCAGAACTACAAAGAAGCAGATAAGCAAGAAAATAGGTTAATTAAATATGCTTCAACAGCATCCTGAAACTGGAAACCACGCATTAACTGGGAGGCAGGGAGAGTAGTGGTTCATTTTTATTAGTCAGTTTTTCCCAAACTGGGCTTACAGACATCTGGTGGTTAACCAGACAGTGTGCAAGAACAGCATCTATGAACCACCAGTGATCAAACTACAGAGGGAAGGTTTCAGATCACAAATCCTTCTTAGAATATAATGAAGTTCTAGTCAAGCAGGATCTGTCAGGATCTTTCAGCACAAATGCACGCAAAACTCATCAATCCTAATCTTCTCAGAGGGTTAAGGGTGCTCCTTTTGTAATCTACCCCTATTTCTTCAATTTTTTGGTACATAATATGACCACCCCCCCCCAAAAAATATGACCTTAATCAGATCTGGTAAAAGCAAATTTGCAGCTGCTTCGAGGCTTGAATTTGAACAGGACAGGTTGCACCAGGAAGCTTAAAACAGAAGCTTACAGGCATGGTTCTATAGCTTGTCCTTCAGTTAGGCAGGCTTATCTATTTATGCTTTATTTTATTTCACTTTATAACAAATGATCTTGGCCAGTAATGTCATATGTTTTTGATAACTGTTAGAGATTTTTTTGCTTATTATGTTTTTAATGTAGACTACTATAACAGAGTTTTTATAAACTGTAAACAGCAAACAAGCAAATTTTTAGAAGACAATAACTGATCTTTCTGGTAGACATGCAAAACTATGTGTTACCCATGGTGAAACATGGCGGTGGCAGCTTCATGCTGTGGGCATACGTTTCATCAGTCGGGACAGGGAAGCTGGTCAGAATTGATTGGAACATGGATGGAACTAAATACAGGACAAAGGAGGAGGAAAGCCTATTGGAGGCTGCAAAACCCTTGAGACTGAGGCAGAGATTCAGTTCCAGTAGGTAAACAGCAATGGAATGGCTTACCTCAAGGCATGTCCATGTGTTAAAATGGCCTATTCAAAGTTCAGACCTAAATCCAACTCAAAATCTGTGGCAAGGCTTGAAAATTTATGTTCACTGAGACACTGTCCGTCCAATCTTAGTTTGAGGTTTTTGCAAAACTGAATGGGCAAAAAAAATAAATTCAGTCTCTGGACGTCAAAGCCAGAAGAGACATGACCCCAAAAATTTGAGTGTAATTGCAGCGAAAGCCGGTTCTACAGAGTACTGACTCGGGGGAGAGGAACCTTCTACTTCACAGTTAGGCATTATTTCATGTTGGTTTCATTTAAGCCCAACAAAAAAACTGAAATTTATGGTTGTAATTTAACAAAATGTTTTTAAAATGTTTGAATACAATTTCACTGTGTATCTTTTGGTCAGTTTATCCATTACAGCTCCACTCCTGCCTTCATGTCCACCGGACCATTTTGTCTCCAGAGATTAAACACTGGCCTCTGATTCTCCCATCATAGTGTTTCTCCTTCCATGTCCCTGTCTTTCCCTCCCTCCACACCTCTCTAGACTGAGTGTGATAATACAGGCCTAATCCCTCTCTTCTCCCAATCCCTCCGTCAAATGAAAGAAGGGATATAAGCACATTACAAATCTCATTACCAGGCTTTAGGTATGCCTGTGTGTGCTGCATACCTCATCAGCTGCTTACAGTAGGTGAGTGGGGGGTTTGTGCACAAGCACTGACGATGGAGTGTTTGTTCATACTGTATCTACACCAGCTCAAGTGTCTAATTTGTTCCTGTGTTTCATGCAACAAGTGAGACGAGCAATAAATTCTTTAAACAAGAAATTATCTGCATATCCAAGATAAGAGAAAAACACCCAGCGGCATGCAGAAACACAAACATCGGAAATGATCCTGTCTCATCCTTCTGCACTTCATTCCACTGAGCAAGTTTTTAGATGTCAGATACAATTAGTCAGGCTTGATTATGATGCATATTATTCACATTTTGTTTTAAATTCATGCTTGTGGCGCGTGTCGCTGCAGAGCAGGGTGCTGATGATCATGACACACGGCTCAAAACAGGCCAATGCCTGAAATTATGGCAGATTGTGAGAAAATAAAAAAGCCCAATAAAAGCATCACAAATAAATGTCATCCTGTGGATCCTCAGAGTCAAACTTTCTTTTGTTTCAGTGTTCGAGATATATCGTTCTTCATGCTTTCTGAAGAGGTTTTTGAGGGATTTTGGCTGCTTTTTTGTCTATTTTCACTCCAATATCTCACCCCGTTCAGAGGATTGCTTCTTTGTTAAGCCACTTAAAGTCATACCCACAAGTCTGCTCTATCGTCCACTCAAAAGCCTTTGTGACGGAAATTTCATCATCTGTCACCCATCTGCTTGGGACCACAAAGGACTTGCTGCAGATAAATGCATGTGCCGACAGCAACAATAACATTTCTGTTGAAAAAACCTAACCATGATGCTTGCTTTAAAGAAATATAAATGCATAAATAAGGAAGTTTGCTGTCTTCCTTGTTTGAAGAATTTCTCTCTCAGGGACCAAAATTGCACAAAAACTGGATTCATATCCAGGTGAAAAATCCCATAGGTCCTTCTTTTCAGTTCTTTCCTTTCATCCTTAATACGCCATTGAATATGTAGACTTTTGAAGTGCTGTCAACCTGCTGAAAGACTTTGAGACGAGGTTGGAGTCTAGACAATCCTGCCTGTTGTTACGCAGCGAGCAAACCTTGCGGAAAATCTGGTACCCACTATTAAAGGTTTTTAAGGAGTTTTAAAAATGTCACCATCATTTGCTCCTCTCATCAAAACTGTCAACGCTGAGCTGTTTGTTATTTAATTTAGCCTTTCCCATCTGTACGTAACATCTAGAAAACCCTAACCCAAAGAAACTGCTGTTACAGGTAACGATGCTAACTGTACTAACGAAGCTAACAACTAAGAAGCGGAGTGAAAAAAAAAATAAAAATAAATAAATAAATGTCAACATGTGTTCCTGACTTCCTTTAATTGAAATGGTAACTTCTGAGCAGTTTGGTGTTACTAATCTTAGTCTTTTACGTATATAGTGTCACTTCTAGAAAATACACAGGAACTGTTGCCCCTTTGCAACTGCGTCACTTAATCACGCGAGACGCCATGATGGACATCGCAAGTGAGGGATGGGAGTATTGAACGGAGCGAATGCGATTGTTTTGCCAAGTTGTTTTTTTTTGCCATAGCCATGGTTTCTACTTGTTTAAGTCAAGTCAATTTGTCTGTGAAGGCATCACACCTAGTTGGGGGTCAGACAGTAGTATTTACAAAAGTTAGAAATGGCTAGCTTAGAAATCGACCCATAGCTTATCCCTCCTGATATGCATTTGATCAAATCGCCGACTTTGCCTAAATTCACACTATGTAATTTATTCCACTATGTCACACATGGCGTTTCCCCTTTCACCAGAGCCATCTCAAAAGGTCTTGATGCTTAGCAGTTTTTTTTTCATATATGCTAAGCTACAGAATGGTGGGGTATTTTCTCCATGATTACTAATGATTAGACGCGTACCTTCTCCTTAATGCAATATTTAATTGCATCTTACCAATCTTACTTATAAAGTATATTAACACTAATCTTCTTACCTTGTAGAAAATATTTGCTGCAAATACACCGAGTGCTGCCAGTTCTTATGATTGATGGATGGCTGCTATCCATCGCCGTCATCTTTCCTCAATGGAAGTTAAACAATAAAACGACAAGTTTGGTTTTCATCCTGGTCTGTTTGTGCAGCCGACCGTGCAGCAGTCTATGACCATTTTTAAAGTGAAATTGACTAATCAAAAGCGATATTAGGCGACCAACTGTGTGTTTTTTCACAAGCTTTACAGGAGCGCACAGGTTGTTTTGACATCCGTCATGGCGGAGTGGGCCGCTTTATCACATGCAAAGGGTCAATAGCGATAACAGCTAACAAGCAGAGTTTTAGCAAAAGGTTTAAAAATGTCAACATATGTTCTTGAGTTCATTTGATTGAAGCAGTAACCTCTGAGCCATTTGGTGTTACTTCTCAGACGACGCTTGAGGCACATGGGTATAATATGAAAGCAGTCATCGGCATCTCCGTGAGGTTCAAATAGGGTGCATCAACCAAGACTTAAAAGTATGTAAAAGACCTCAGCTCTAATTTATGGTTTTGAATATTTTTTACTTCAAAATAATCAAACATTTGTTTTTGTTTCATCTTCAACTAAAATCAAAATGACTAAATTTACCACAGTTTAGGTGTTGTGTTAGATCTTTACTGGATTTCTTTTTACCAATTTCTGCAACAGGTATAGTCCTTTGGTGTTAATATTTATACCAAAGAACAAACTGTAAGACTTTGCACAAGTATTGATTAAACTACTAAAAGAATGGTTGATTTTAACTACTTGAACTTTGCATGACTGTAAAAAAAAAAAAAGAAAAAAAAAAAAGAAAAAAAGAAGTTTGATTTTGTGGTTGGCTTTGGGAAAGAGAGAAGAAAACTCTCAGAGCTGCACTCCAGAGTTTTTAAGTAGCTCAACAAGCTCAAAGAGCGCAGCAGGCTCGTCGTCTCTTTTCTCCAAGACGTCAGCTGTGCAGAGATGGAAGGAAAGTGGAGAACTTCTGCCTTCGAGAACAAAGAGCTGTGATCACAGCTCAGCGGCGCACTGAGGCTAAAACCCTTCCCCTCCCAAAGAGCTAAACCAGGTTGTTCAGGAAGGCCTGTCTCTGCCTCCAGCTATCAGATGGCTCGACAAGCCCATTTGTCTTATGATGGATACTTTCATTCAATGTGGATCTACAAGTGTTTAAAATTTTAGCTATGGTATCCTATGGAAAATGAAACCCCCTCACCCGCACTTCCAGCATATCTTTTCTTTTTTTTTTCTTCAACAGAGAAAACATAAATAATTCAATAGTGATGATTCTTTATGAAATCATTATTTGCGATTCAGTAACTACATCTTACAACGCAACACATTTTAGAAATATATTCCATTAACTATTCATAGTCATTAGGGAAATTGTGACTGACATACCCATGGTGACAGCGGGGACTACTGGGTCGATAGAAGAGGGCTTCGCCTTGACTGGAATAGGTGTGGTCGGTCCATTAACCATCACATGACCTGAATAACAAAATAAGAAAAATATTTTAAATGCAGTCTAATATAAAGCACTGAAAAACAAACAAGCCTATGTAAAATGCAGGGGTAACAGCACATTACAATTCCTCTTTGCATACTCCTTCATTTGTAAGTTAGAAGTATTCAGCACAAATATTGAATTCTCTTACGACCCAAGGCTTGCTGGAAGGCATTTTATTTATACCATTGATTTGTTTTTGTAAATCAGGTCTTACTTTTTGCTTAGAAAATATGAAAATCTCTCTTCTACGAGTATGAAAAGAAATCATGCCTTTAGCTCTTGAAAGGTAATATATTTCACAACTCTGAAGTCACAAAAGCAATCATGAACTGATGGCTTCGTTCCAGACGCGTGCCGAGTTATTAACCTTCAATTTCTCCTCACAGAAACCTGGTTTAGCTCCGCAATTTGACCATTTGAACTAGAAACACAGCAAACGTACAATCAAACAAAAAACAGATCAGGAAAATTGTAATGTCCTTGTTTGATCATGATGTGATTATCACACTGACCGAGGTAGTGCAGCAGTTTCTGTGCTCGGTTCTGAGTGGGTTTGAGGTTGAAGAGTTCTGGATTCTCATCAATGAACTGGGTGTCCACGGTGGAGTGCAGGAACTGGTTGTTGGACAGGACATTCTGGAGGAATGGGATGTTGGTCTGAAAAAAACAACGGAAAACAAAGGGAGACTGTTAAAATGGTTTAAAACAGAGCTGGAACAAATTCGATCCAATCTCAGTTTCAGACCAGATATGAACGCAGAACAGATACCGGGCGGACGCCACTGATTCATCCACCACATAGTTTATGATGTGTTGGATTGTTGCAGTCAAAACTTTGGAGAAAACTCAGCAACTATCTTCAACAGCGACACAAAGGCTGGATAATAGAAGTTTTATTTTATTCTTTTGAACGTTCAACCATTATCTGAAAGAGTATACAGGAATTTAAAATACTGGCAGTCTGTTGGAAGACTGACAGATGGTAGCAGAACTTACAATCTAGAATACACACCTCAAGACTTCTGTCATAGTTAGCAATGCTCATCTTGCAAACACCACCAATAAGTTGAAACCTAAAAAAAAAAAAAAAAAAAAAAAAAAAAAAAAAAATCTCCCTATGTTTTTGGTAGATTCCCTTTTTCACTGAGCTGTTCTGTGTGAGTTTCCAATCTCTCATCTACAGTAAGAACATCTAGAAAAAAAGTTAGCAATGCTCATGTCTCTAGTCACCAATGAGAGGCACTTTTTTTTCTCCATTTCAGTGTAATATGTTCTGAACTTTGTTCACAAAAATATTACGCTTTTTGTACTGGTTTTAAAAAAGTAATGCCAATCTACTTCTATCACAGTTATAGCTAACAGCAATCTGTTAGCTATAACTGTGCTTAAAAAAAAGCTATTTGCTCCATCTAACTGGCTCATGAACATATGCTAATTGTTTAAATAAAAGTTACTGTAAACAATTTAGAAGATGTCACCATCCTTTTTTTGACTTAGTTTCTTTAAAATGGTATGTTTCTACTTCACTGCGTGTTCTGCCAATCCTTCTACTAATCACCATTCACGGCAGAAAGACTGACAAAAAAACAAAAAAACTAAAAAACAGATTGTTAAACAGCTTTAAAAATTCATTATCAAAAATAATTACCTTAATTTTAATGTAAAGTTAATTATTTTGATATGTATCTCAATCTCTTAGGTTGAACATAATATCTAGAAAGTACAAAGCAGACAGCATTGCTAACTGCAGAAGCAAACACCATCAACTGAAAATGTATGCTGCTAAAAACAGTTTAGAAATGTCACCATCATAAGTAATTATCTTAATTTCTCTGGAATAGTAAATTACTTTATTGACCTGTAGATTAATCTCTCAGATCACACATCTACAAAGTACTAAGAAATCTGCTGCGACTGTTAGCGATGCTAACATTGCTAATACACTTTAAGCAAATAGAAGCTGTTAAAAAATGTCCCCACCATATATTTTTAACTTAATTTGTCTAAACTAGAAAATGCCTACTGAGGTGTTTGGTGCATAATTTCAAAATCTTTCACTTACAAACATGCTGTTATGATGCTTCTGTCATAAATAGGTAATAACCATTCATGGCAAAAAGGCTTGTGAAATTATGTTACCAGGTAATTTTGTTGCTAAAGAAACTAACTTTCAAGACTATTTACTAATGTTTCACACCCAAGGGGCAGATTTCTTTTGAAACTACCATTAAAATATGGTAACACAGCTAGCAGGAATGTGAATATTCACTTCAATGGCTCATTCTGATGCTTACAAAATAATCATCTTTCTTATGAAAACATTTACATAAATATGTGCCAAAACCACAACAGTACAAATGCCAAGGTCTGTGCGGTCTAATATTACTGGCTTCAACACCAGCAGCACAAAATGGTTAAGTAAAAGCATTATGAACCAGAAAATATCAGTATCGACATGTACCCATTAGACCATGACCCAAAAAACTGAATGTCTATTAAAAATCTGCTTATAGAGGGCTATTCCCTTCATCAAGTCAAACACAAAGAACACCTCACTGTGTATAAAGCAACTTCAGAGAGCAATTATGCTCCTGATTTGCACTTTAACCATATGAAAGGGTGCATTTATTAGACAAGAATGCTTCATTTGAAGTTCAAACAAAATATACTCCATCGACACACTGGTAAACAAACCACAGCTTCACACAACCTCATTTTAATCCTGACAACTACTGCAGACAAATACCAAACACAGAGAGAACAGAGAAAGTCAGCTGTTGAAATTAATTACATTTCATTTCTTGTTGGCTGTTTGGTGCAGAATAATCATTGAGCCAATTTAAATCTGAATTAACAAAGAGGGAGAATGAGTGAATGAGAGAAAAACAGAGTAGAGATAAGTAATTGTTCTCCTCATTACTTGATTTGTTGCTGTAAGGCCTTTTAATTATTGTGGTTAGACTGCACTTAATTGCTGTTGGAGGTTGAAAGTTGAAGTTAAAGAGAGAAATGGGGATGACAGGAAAAATAGGAAAGAAGGGATTAACAGAAAGACAAGCAGAAAGCTGAGTGAGAGGATTTGTAATTATTGGAGCTGCTTTAAATAATAAGTGTTTAACATTCCAAAGTAAAGAGGTAAAGCAATATAAACCCAGACAGTTTGCTCATGACCTGACATGTCAGAGCCTGAAATGACATTTGAAAAGAAAAGCTGTTTTCATTCAAACACAGCTCAGTGATAAGGAAAGACAGAGTCCCAGAGAACCAGCCTGGAGTTGGATGAAAAGGTGTTTCTAAGCTCATATACCTGACGAGTGAACAGAATTACACATCATTTGTAGGGCTTTAGGACACACATGCAAATGCAAACGATCATCACAGGACAGCTGCAATTCTAAGGAGCCATTTCAGTGACCTGAAATAACTCCAGGATCAGTCAGTTTCCGCGAGAAGCAAGTTTAGCAATAAACAAACCTCGCTGATCTCATTACAGTAGCAGCACCATCACACAGCAGGGTTTGCTTAAAAAAAAAAAAAAAAAAAAAAAAAAAAAAAAATCTTTGGGCTTGTATGAATAAAACAAACATGCCAGTCATGCCAGCAGTTCCTAAACAATCTACAGAACTACAGCCAGTATATTGAGGCTTTTATTTACAACATTATATATAAAAACAGGCAGAACCTGTTGCAGGCATGTTTTATTTACCTAATGTAATTGATCTCATCAATCCCACTATGGCCATTGCATCAGCATATTGGTCTTTTATGTGCATCACGGTAAACCAAGTTTCAAAAGTGAAAATATTTTTCATCATCCCATTACTATGGTCGAAAGTCCTTTTAAAGAGACAAGTCTATAGTTTTCTCTGGCTGTGACAGAGCACAGATCAATGCAATGCTGCCCCTCCCACACATATTGCTACACGCTACTGCTCAGCTCAGAAAAAGCTCCAACATTCTTCTCTCACATACGAAAAAAAAAAAAAAAAAAACCTGTTTGGAAATTGTTGTGACAACTGCCAACTGTTAGTGTGGTAAATTACTTTTCACATCACACCAATCACTCTTATAAAGGGAGTACAGTTTTATAAAGCGCAGGTGGGCTTCAGCTGGCATGTCTGGAAAGCAACCAACTACAGACTGGCTAGCTGAGCAGATAACCCGAATAACTGACCAGAAAGTAGCTTCAGATTAAATCTTGAGAATTACTAATACATTAAGTGTGTTTGTGTTTTACATTTTTGTCCTGCATATCAAAATTAAAATAAACTAGAACTGTAAGCAGATAAGAAAGTTCTTCCATCCAAGTCACGCCCCTACCAATGCACTCCCCTCCCGTGACTCACTAGCCAGCTCGTGTATTTGTTTAATCTTCTGATTTACTTGCAGTTATTTTTTTTTTTCACAAAGTCAAAAAGTCGGATTTAGAATTGCAATGCAGAGGATACAAAGACTTCGTTGACTGCTGTGTTGCACATGTAGCTTCAGGCTTCACAATTTATTTTAACCTTTTAAAATATTTTTATTCACTTTATCATACATAAGGATACAACCATATTTGGTCCTGAAAAAACCCACATGAACTATTCATCTGATTGTTTCACATTTTAACTTATCTCACATTGACTTTTTATGAAGCTTCATCAAATTATTTAATTAAAAGATAAATTAATGGTCATTTCAATAATGTTTTTCTCTGACCCAAAATTGGAAAACTCAAAATTTGCCAAAAAACAAAACAAAATAAAACAAAAAACTGTCAGTCAAAGCTCACCAATTTTCTGTCAGAAACTTGCCTATGTTTAAGCATCCCTCTCTCTTAGCTTATTTTCTTGCCCGTTATCTTAATCGTTTTTCTGGGAGGGCACCAAACATCCACTCCAGCATCAACTAATTGGCCAATGCTGATTCATCACTGAACCCCACTGTCACCCACAGACCATAACTGCTTCCCTTTCGCCCACTGAAATCTTGTTTTCTTCTATTTCTGAGCTAATGATGGTTCTAGTTTGGCTTTACTGTATGTAGATCCCACTTCCAACAGTTCAGTCACAAACACTGAGCCCTGTTCCTGCTCAATTTACCTTCATTTCTGTTGTTGTGCATTTCCTATTTTCAAGGCATGCTGCTTTGAGTTTTCTGTCCAGACTCATTGATGCCTTTCTTGGTCTACAGTGATGTTTTTCTACGACAACCTTCCTGTTTTGTTTGTACTTGCTCAAGATTTAAGACACAGCTGACTAGAAATCAATACCTTTTGCTGTATTTCATGTTGATCTATCTTCTTGAAGGAGTTTTAAGATCGTTTGCAGCATTTTAACCCATAGTTCTCTTGTTGGGGCCATGTTTTCTCTCTGTCAGATGCCACAACTCTTTAAGGTAGTTTAACGGCAGACTTATTTGCACAGTAAAACTTGTGCTGGTATTTGTTTAGAGATGCAAATTACAAGGGGATTGTAGTGTACTAGCAAAAATCAATGAAACTCCTGGATTGGATGCTTTTCAAACACCAGCCAGTAGAGTGTCAAGGAGCATTGGGCCTAGGCATTTCCACTTCCAAATCTGCATTTTCTTTCAAATATTTTAGATAATAAAAATCAGTGAATAGGTAGGTTTTTTTTTTAATGAAGAATTTGGAGTTATGTTCCACAGAAAAATCCATGAATAGGCGGGGGTCCACTGTATAATTTTTCCTAATCATTGAGTGATTTCCTTAAATTTATCTTCAACTTATTTTAGAAACAGATGAAGGAAAAAAACTACTTTTACAAAGTAAAATTACCGACTCAACATAGTTCACAAGGAAAAGAAAAAAAAAAAAAAATCTAGATTTTCATCCGGGCTTGTACAGTTTAGTGAGAAGTGGCTCGAAGGTTTATTATCAGTGATGCTCCAAGTGTTTCTTTCACAGCTTTGTTTTTTAAATCTGGACACATCCTATAAATCGGAGAAGCAACAGGAGTTGTGGTGTCACATCTTTAATAATGCAACATAAAAGGATGATAAAAAAAAAATGAGCATCTCAAATGTAAACATAATGCAGAACTAGGTACATCTGAAAAAAACAAATATCTCGGCTAAAGTACAACAACTCTGACACCACAAAACTGTTACATTTGATGACTACAATATTAACTCATACATTAAGCTTTTTACTATCACACTATATGCAGCAGCCAAACAGGAAGATTTAGTTCCCCAGCCTGTATTTGTGGGTTTTATTCTCTTGCCCTTAAAATATACTACCAGTAACCATAAAATTCCCAGACCTCTGTTAGAAAATTTCATATAAAAGTTTTATTACTCTCTAGATAAAACTACAGGGAAACGTCGCATTTTCTGAGAGATAATCATGTTCCCAGCAAGTGAAGAGAGGTTTTTATTTTTGAATATATAGGAAGAAACAACTGACACTATTCACAGCTTCTTGCTATGAAGAGGCGCGTAGGAGAGAGAAAGAAAAAAAAAAAAAAAAAAAAAAAAAAAAAAAGGCTGGAGCTGAGGGATTCAGGTGGCTGTGCTGTTCTGCCAAGCCTGCAGCTACAAACCCTGGACCAAAACAAAGAGATCAGTGCAATAACAGCAGTAACCCTTCACAAACATGGGCAGCATTCTCTCTGGCATCTGCAGCGTTTGCCAGCAGCAACTCCCTTTTTCTATGCACACAATGCAGTAACTCCATGTGGCTATATATCAAAACCTGATTTTTTTTTTTTTAAATTTCAATTAAAACAAAAAGGGTCAAATCAAAGACAACCCACTTCAGGGCAAAGAAACTGTGTTGGGTCATCTGATAATTGAAAAATGAGCTGAGCGCAAATATGACCTTTCATATACTTTTTTTTCCTCCTCTCACTCTGTTGAAAATGCCCCGTTAGATTTATACTGATCAGATCGTAGTCTTAATGACCCTGAAGTCTTATACTCGAAAGTAGTTTTTTAACTTATCAAATGTAAAAAAAAAAAAAAAAAAAAAAAAATCATTAAAAGCTTTATAAATAAACAAAAAGTAACCTGTGAAAGGTAAACCTTTCTATATTTTTTGAATGGTTGAATGTGCAGGTAGCTCTAGCAGGAGCATTTAATCAACAGACATCATTTACCTTTAAATGTCTCTCCCAGTTACAAGTGTGGGAGAAAAAGAAATGGATTCTATTTTTCTTATTGACGGTGTAATGAAACATGGCCAAAATCAGCATATGGTTTGCGATCAGGCTTTGACAAGTTTTTTTTTTTTCCTAAAGAAGCTGATAGCTCCTGGAGCTCTGCAAGTGCTCACTCAGAGTCCAAATGAGAGAGAGAACTAGCTAACCGAAAACAGATTAGCTTGTGAGATTCTGGCTGTGATAAATATTTTTTTGCACTGTAGTGCTCATTATTTATCTTTGTGTGAATTTCCTGAAGTTTTTTGTTGTTCATTCACACCTCTGACATGCCAAGCATCTCCCGGTGATTTTAAGAGCTTTCTGTCTATTGTTTCCAGTTTAATTCTGGAGTGGTCGAGTATCAAACCACCAAAACAACCCATCCCTCAACACACGAGCTCTAGAGCAGCTGTTGGGCTGAAATTCCCTCGGCAGCAGATGCCTGGTTCACACGGCAAGACTTTAAAAATGTTGGCCAATTTTCAAAACCTGAGAGATCACACTCATGACGATAAAAAGTCTTAGGTGTAACAGGTTTGGTCGTACAGTGTGTGGTGTCCGGCCACACAGGAACCGATGTCACTCACCAACATTCAGATGTCGGACGGGAAATCTCGCAAAAGAGACCAAACAAGAGTTCAGAGTGAACAAACACAGCTGACTGGGAAGAAGCAATGGCGATGGTTTGTGGACTATATTTAACAGAGAAAAAAAACAATACAAAGACATCTCCGACGTCCACCAGACTTTCTGGTGCTCCATGGCAGTTGTTTTGTCTTCTGGATTTTGGATTCCTCTCCATTTTTCCCTCACCTCGCTCTCTGATTGGTTGCATGTCACATTCAGGCTGTGTTCTTGTTTGTCGTTGGGGAACACCATACATGCTGCAATATCAGGCGAAGGCAACCCAACATGGTAAAAATCCCTGATTTTAGATGGGAGAGGTCCTGACGTCCTTCTGAGTGGACTAGATGACTCTCAACACCCCACACTCGGCAGGACTATCTACAAAGACTATCTTTAGAGCCATCACAATAATCGGAGAGTCCTTAAGATTGTCAGGAGGAGGAAATCGGCACAGCAATCAGCATAAAAATCTTGCCATGTGAACCAGGCATGAGCTGAGAAACATGGGAATACTCAGAGGCGACGAGATCCGGACCACAGCTAAGCATCCTCCTCTTTCTGTCGAGGCAGTTCTGAGCTGAGAAACTGATGTGTTCTGGTGTCCTCAAAACTTTGAAACCATCATTGTTTTTTGCCTCCTAAGCTTTTCTCCTCAAATTGTTGATGTAATTCTGGCCATGAGCCTTTTCTTTGAACTCCAGAGAGACAAGTAAACTTTGATGATAATTAAACCTTTTGAGCCTAGTCAATCGCCGAGAGGCAGGGTACCGCCCAGACACATCAGTCCAGATATTTTAATTATTTAATTCTTGAAATCAGAAAACTCCTCCCTCCTAGTTATAGAAGTAGACTGTACAATTAGTTGGAGTATCTTTGTTTTACTTTCTATATTTTTTAAATTTCAAATCATTGGGAAACATTATTATTAATGGTATATTTAAAGCTCCTGCAACTTACCTGCATCTCATTTGATTAAGGTTAAATCATTGTTTCAATCAATATCTATAATCATTTCCTTTAAAGATGTTCCACAGTCAGATCACTCTCCAGGTTAGAAAGGGTCCATCCGTCCGAACTGGGTTTTTATAGATTTCTGACTAATTCTGAGACATTGATATAATTTAAAGTAGCTGATTGCTGCAAACTAAACTAAGTTTCAGCATTTTAGAAGGGAAACGTCCAACAAATCCACATGTTGTAATATGCATGAAGCGAGGCATCGGCTTGACAAGTGCCAAGTTATACTGAGGTTAAAAAAGTTACAGGTTCAAACCATGAAAATTATCCATCACACCGTTCCAACGGTTTAAAGTACTTGTCAAGAGATACAAGAGAAAGTACCTTAATAACCAGAGTTTTCTGTTTCCATGGAGAAAAAAAAAGCAACTCAGTGGTGCCCCTCCCACACCTGTTGCTGCACACTGCCAGTCAGATGGCTTCTACACAGTTCCCATGTTACAAGAAAGACGAGTTAAGCTTGTTGTATTCCAAGTCACATCATAAAAACCAAGACAGCAAATCGCTTCAAAATACTCTGCACAGAAAGCTTATTTGAAAATTTATACTATATTCATCAAGTGTTTACATGATATGAGAATCCCAATGTGATATGATAACAGTAATAATGTTGATTTTAGCAGCAGTAGGATTAGTTGTTGCTTTTCTGTTTTAAATAAAATTAATTACATCATCTTATATATATATATCTAGATTTCATATATGCTGTGATATTTTAACTAAAGTTTATCTAACAGTCTCCTGACTGACCTATACCTACATAGAGTTGTCTTTAGAAACCAGTTACTTGATAAAAACAGTAAAACAGAAGCAATATGCATCCAGTAGCAATTCTAAGCCTATTTCATTGTTTAAATTGTGTTTCATGACTATTATCTTTGGAAGCAGCGGGGAAGCATTTCCTGCCTGAGTCGTCTTTAGAGTCATTTAACTCTGTGATGCTACTCTACGAAATCAGTGAAAAATAATACTGGTGTTTCTCCCTGAAGCTGGAAAGTAGAAGCAACTAGTAATAACTAGATAAAGTATTTCATTAGTATCCAACAGGCTTTTAAGGAAAAAATAAAAACAACTGTGGAAATGTAGAAGAAAAAAGGGCTGTACTTGTTTCTTTAGAGGAGGGCCTCAGGGCATTTTGATGTTTTAGACTTTCCTGAAATTTCTTCTTTTTTTGAGTCGTCTTCATCTATAATTTATGTGTGTGAACAAATCTAATGAGCATAACGGGAGAAGCAATCAAAAGGTATAAATAAAACAGGACAAGAAATGAGAAGGAGATCGTTCAAGTCGGAGTTCAGAAGACAGAAACACTATTAAAACGTGACGGGTTTGTCCTTTCCCCCCGTTGCAGCAGATCAATGCGCTCATTAGCATGCTGCTCTCTCTGCCTGTAGCCGTCACGCACACTAACACACACACAGGGTCCCTCAACTTTCCCACTGTTGTCAGTAATCATATGCAGTACACACACTTTGAACTCCCCCTTTCGGACCACTTAGGATCCCTTCCTATTTTCCTCATCAGTTGACGTGCCGCTCTCCGTTATGCCACACAAACACTCCGGGGGCCTTCTCTCATTCGGATGCCACTCTGCTAAAAGAGCTCTGCTAGCAGCATGCAAAACACGCACACTTTCATGCTCGGGATGATTATGGCTCCCATTTCCAAATAATTTGTATAATATGAATTCATGCACATTCATGCACTCTTATATGCATGCTGGAAAGGCTTTTCCTTTTCATTGCAAACTGAAAAACCTGCTACATTCAGATTTGATGCTTGCACACCCTCTAGCCTAACAATTTTACCCAAATTGGAATAATTTTAGCTTAAACCCCAGATACTCCTGCCTTTCTGTGCAGACATCTCATCAACTTATCTTTTCTAAACCCCCCTCAAAAACAACTATCTGGTTATCACTTTTGCACCTCAACGTCTGTTTTATTGGGACTCTGCTCACAGGCGTTTATCATTGTTGATACAATCAGCTCGGGAGGTGATTACTAAAACACCGTCAGCCAAGAACAAATCTTTCCAAATGTTCATTCAACTGCGAACAGCTAAAAAAAAAATAACTTCACATTATTTTGACTGGTAGTTTACAGTATGTTTGTCTAAAGAATTACATTTTCCATAGAGGAATCAGGAAGTCTTTGTTGTTTATTTCATGATATTCTGAAGTTCAGATTCTGCGTCCTAATGTTTAGCATTTTTTAATACCATTTAAAATCATGCATTTATTTAAAGGGGCAATGCACATTATTCAAATTGAATATATCAGTCCAACATCTGTATGATTAAGTCGTAGAGACTAATTTCCATCTGCAGTCCCTGGTAGGTTGGTGGTTTAAAACAAGATTAAAACAGAATCTGTTGAAGTTGCTATAAATCATTCTTCTGTCACCATGGTTACCTCCTGGTAAGCAGGAGCTGAAATAATTTGTTTGCATTGAAGTGCTTCATATGTAAGGAACCTTCTTCTAGTACAATTGCATCCAAAGAAATCATTTATCGAATTATCATCAAGAACTTTAAGCAGACAAGCTTCTATAACCCCTGCAAGTGTCTGATATGTCTCCTAAAGAGGATTCACCAAAAGGTGCCACCATCGCAGAGACCTAGCAACTGTACAGATGTAAAAGTTGCTCAGTTTGGAAAGCTGAAATGCATTCTGTCTTACTGGCAAGGAGTGGAGCACCAAGAACCAAGAATAAGTGGACTTGGGAAGAATGGAGATAACAATGAGAAAAAGGACGGCGTCCACGAAGACCATGTAACCTAGAGAGTGACACTATGTAACCAGATGGATAAAATGCTACCTTGGACTATCTTCTATGCTTCAATACATTGGCCCTTTTCCACTAGTACATACTGGGCGTGGCTCGATTGTATGCAGCTGCGCATCGAGGGTGACGGTGATAGGAGTTAGTCCTGTAACCAGTGGATTGCTAGTTTGAACATCTGCTTCCTCTGAGTCTTTGTGTCCTTGGGCAAGACACTTCACCCACCTTGCCTGCTGGTGGTGGTCAGAAGGCCCAGTGGTGCTGGTGCATGGCAGCCTGACTTCTGTCCGACTGTCTCAGGGCAGCTGTGGCTACAATATAGTAGCTTATCACCATCAGCATGTGAACGTGTGTGTGAATGGGTGAATGACTGAACGTAGTGTGAAGCGCTTTGGAGTCCAATGGACTAGATCAGTGGTCTCAAACTCCAGGCCTCAAGGGCCATTGTCCTGCAATTTTTAGATGTCGCTCTGCTTCAGTGAACCTGGTTCCAATATTGGCTCATTAGCAGAGCTCTGTAGAGCTTGGCTGCATGCTAGTGAGGCAGTTTAGCCATTTAATTCAAGTGTGTAGGACAAGGGACACATCTAAAGGTTGCAGGACACTGGCCCTTGAGGACTGGAGGTTAAGACCACTGGACTAGATAAAGCGCTATGCAAGTACAGGCGAGTTACCATTTAGCATAAGGGTTTTCCACTAGTAATGGCTAGATGGTACCAGCCCATTTCTTAGAACCTGCTGTACTGGGATTTGAAGTGTGCTTAGTTAGTCTGAAATCAGAAGGCTGTCGGTCGCTGATTGGCTAGAGGGTAGAGTCATTGGTTGTGTTATAGGAATCCTTTACAATAATCCAATGTGCCATTAGTGGGCCATTAGTGTGATGGTTTAAGGTGTTGCTTCTTCTTGCTTGCAAGAGTATAAATATCTCCTCTTCTCATGTCCCCACATAAGCCCCCACACACTAAAAAATACTGGGTTATTTTCATAACCCATCTGCTGGGTAGAAGCTACTGGGTCATACGATGTGTTAGTTTGACCAAACATTGGTTCAAAAGTCATGCCTCAGGAGTTGGGTCAGCAATTTGCTGGATCTATTTCTGTAATGAGCTCTGCAGTTTGACTAATTCTGTTGAGTCACAGGTTGGGTAGATTTGATCAAATATTGGGTCAAAATTTTACCCAATAGGTTGGGTTGAAGACAAGCCTTAGAAACAGCCACGCCTCTCTTCACAAACATCCACTTTCAACAAGACTGATATGCAGATATCACTGGACATCTCCTCTACTTTGAAATAAAACATGGTTAAAAAAAAGGGAGGATTTTAACTGTTTCAAAGTGAATATGGATATTTTTTATAATTAAAATTTATTGTTTAATTTTTTAATTTTACCTAAGCATGGAGGAGGAAAGACTGACAGGAAGTACCAGAGTTAGACTGATGAGAACTGAATAAAGCATCCCTTTGACTATTTTGGGCATCTGTCAAAAGAACTGTCCAAAATAGAAAATTTGAATGGAAGAATGAATCCTGAGTCATGCTGACAGTGAAGCGTCTGGATACACTTCATGTATGGGGTTGTCACTCATCCAAGGTTCACCCACAGTTAGGGTAAAAACCCTGTTATGCATCAAGATTCGAATCAAATCAAGGTGCAAGAGGAAATTCCCCCCCAACAATCCAGTAGCAATTTGGTGTTTTTCCAGGATGCTGGAGCCCCATGTAACAAAGCAAAGGTCAAAATCAAGTGGCTCACAAATCAAAACATCAACATTTTTGGTCCAGGGTCAAGAAACTCTCTAGACTTTTACCCCATTAAGAACCAGGGATCAGTCCTCAAAAGCAAGAGAAAAGAAACAACAGACAACCTCTGATCACTGATAAAGAAAGATGGTTCCTCGGTCAGAATCCGCCCCCAATTGTTGAAGCTTTAGACAACCTCAATGCTTCCCAATAAAGACCTTTAGAACTTATTAAATGTTTAGTACTGAGCTACCGTACACCACAGAAACAGAAGTTCTCTGTCAACTTTTGTTCATGGCTGTAGGATTTAAATCTTGATATTTAAATGCAGCATGGATATCCCATGGGGGAAAAAAAATGTCACTTGTTTATATTTTCTCGTCTAGCCAACAATCTGTCTGCACAGGAATTGGATGTCATTTTCCAAACACCTGACAGGGGGAAAAAAAACAGCATGATGATGGGGTTGCTACCCCAGACATCTCATTCATATACGATTAATATTTTACAGGTTCTGAAATGGCAAAATGTCAGACTGAAGACAGAACATATCTTGTTTGCTCAATAAAAATGCTTAGAAAAAAAGAAGCATACTGGTAGTTTCACAGATTGGATCAAGTTTAGAGTGTAATTTACGGCTGGAGTATTTTTCATGAGATGCAAAATCACATTCATTTTCAGAGTTCTGCATTGCCTCAGTTTGCATTTGCTTTGAGAGAATCAATTTGAATACAAGTTGGATATTTGTACCTCCAAGCCCCGCCCTCATCTTCTCCCCCCCCCCCCTTATTTACTGAGCCTGAACTGACAGAACACGATCTTTGGTGCAACTCAGAGTTGAGGCCCGGGTCACGCTTTACACTGCATCCTGTCGATGTTCAATGAGAGAAAAATGTGACGCAGGGTTCTTTAAAATTCAACATAGCACCCCAGAAACAAGTTTCAACAAGAATATCTACTGTGCAGGGTCACCCAGCCCACTGCCATTTATGTTTACTGTGCTGGAAGCTTCACATATCTCAGAAACTTTGAGAGGTCACTTCATATTTCTAGACTTAACCTTCAACATTGCTTCTAAAATGTTTACTGTTACAAACTCCATCGTGACGTCACAAAAAACACCCACAAAACACAAAACTTAATAGTTGACATTCTAAAGTTTTACAACAATTCCTGCCATTAATTTTCTGCTTTTTATTTTTCCACAGAAAGTACACCTCGCCTGGTACTTCTGTGTTTGCCTTTGTCTCTTTACTAGAAGGGGCCTTTAACAGAAACTGCTGCCATTACCTCTGCTTATAGCGTACTCTGGTTTTGTTTGTATCGAAAGTACCCCAGCACAGTAATTCTTTAGGTTGCCCTTTTCCTAGGCAAAGTCATTGATGGGACTCTACATTAAACTTTTGAGTACTCTTTGTTGTTCGCTCTAAAGAAAATACTCCTGGGTTTAGTAATTCTGGGTTTGGCCATGTCATTTTATGGACAAAGTCATTATTGAAGCTATTGCTGCCATTAACTGCACATCAATGTTTTTTTCCATCTATAGAAATGCCCCTGGTGCGAGGGTTCCGTCCTTAGCTGACTCTCATTCTTGGAACAGGTCATTGCTGCCATTAACTTTGCAAACTTGATTTTCTTTCAATGGAAAGTACTGCTAGCGTGTGTTTAGCTGCATTTCTTTCAAGACTAAGTAGCTGAAGATGATATTATCAGTGTACTGTTTTTTTTTTCCCCCAATAGAAAGTATCCCAGGTACCATGATTCTCTGTTTAGTCTCTTTCCTGGACAAAGTCATGGATGAAGTTACCATTACCATTAACTTTGTGTATTCCTTGTTTTTCTTTCCATAGAAAGTACCCCTGCCCTTTGCTTCTGTCTTTAACAGAGTTTCTTTCCAGGATGAAGCCACTGACATCACTATTGCTAATCTGCTACACTTTCCTGTGATAGCCAGTTCATCCAGACGACTGCTCATACTGAGACCAACCCTGCAAGAGGTTTATCTCAGTTAAAATGGAGTGGTTCCTCCCCACCCACAGAATAACTGTTTGACACCCACTCTCTGCAGCTGGGTTTGACTAGACTGACTGTTATAATTTGAATACTGACTTGTTTGTAATTGGATCTGTATCTGACTATTTGGTGAGATTGTATTAAACTAATATGAAATTAATTTGAATAACCAATTATTAGTTAGTTTTTTTCTTATAAGGAGAATTGATGCTATTTAACAAATCTGAATTAAATCTCAACCAGATCTTCAGCTCTGGACTCCATAACCATATTGTTTTGCTTATTTTAACTCATGATTTCTGAGCACACAATCAATTTTGGTGCCTTTGCTGAAACACAAAACAAGCTACAACTTCAAGAGTCTGGAGTACGCACTTCAGACCTCTTTGGATCAAATAGATGGCCAAGAAGGCAGGGAAAATTATCAGCCAGACAGACCATATCCTATTGCCTTCAGGCTGACATCATACCATGTCCAAGACCAAACTAATCGTTGCTACTCCAGGTCATTGATTCTTTCTACTATTAGGCAGTGAAATATATAAGGTAAGAATTTTAAAATAGTTGTTTTTAGGCACAATGGTCATTTTACTTTATGAAATATGTTTGCTCATAAATATTTTAACAGACGCAATAAAATAATTCAATACTGAGTAAGAAATTTCTTATGCTCTAATCTAAAACATCAGTTCAATATTGTTTTAAGGTTTTAAAATTTGGTTCAAGTCTACATTTCTTAGATAAAATCATAAATCCTAAAACTCAGGCCTTACATTTCTACCATCATTGAACTACAGCACAGTCTGCTAAGAAATATCTGAAACGGTTTCAGTTGAACGCATAGAAGACCACTCTGAAATGCGATTATGAAAATCTTCTCCCATTCCTGCACACATACACCGTCTCTGCACTGCATCTGTGATTAAGAGTTGAATAGAGGATCTGTCAGGTCATTCTTCTTCTCTCTCATCTCCTCCTCTGCGTACCCATCTCCATCAGTCATGCCTTAAACCTCTTGACCAGGACACGTAAACAACAACGACCTGCAAATTGCCTGGAGAGTCGACACACAAACACAACTCAGCTACAAATGCGCACAGAGACAAGATGCATCAGAATCAGCTTTTTTTTTAGCCAAGATTGTGTCCACAAACAAGGAGTCTGATCACTGTTTGAAGTGCTTAAGGTACGGACATAACGTATAAATAAAGGATAAAAGGAAGCGTACGCACTCGTGCAGCTGTTTCTTTTAACACGAAGGCTCCGGAGCTGCATGTGGCTCTTTGGACCTTCCAAAATGACTCCTGATGATTTGGCTAAAAAAGTCCAGAAGCAACAATTTTTGGAAAACAAAAAAAAAAAATTATATATATATATATATATATATATATATATATATAGCAGATTTTAGCTGTTTTTAGGGGTTTTTTGTTGTTTAAAATAAATACTATATTGAATTTTCAAGACAGAATGACAAGCATCAGAAACATTTCTTTCCCTCATTACATTGGAAACTAAAGGCTTTTTTTAAAAAATAATTTTCCACAAACATCAACATCCCATAGAAGAAAATGTATCAAACCTCTTTTTGTAAATGTTTTATGAAAAAATGGAGGTTCTTTAAAAATGACTACAAATTTCCTACAGCAGACATACATTAAAACTTTTTAAGTTGTCTTTTCACAAAAGGTTATGAAACATTTGTGGCTCTAAATGAGTTTTATGTAGCTGGACTGAAGGCAAAAATGGCTCTTTGGTTTGTGAAGGTTGCAGTCCCCTGTCCTCGATGGAGCTAAGTTCAGCCCTGATGATCCTCTCTGCAGACCTACTTGTTTGCTGCAGTTTGGTTTTGTCCCGGTGTGTGGATCTGGAACAAATTTTATAAAAAACTGTTTAAATCTGGAAGTTCATCCGATTTCAAAAGGAAAAAAATTCCCAACACCAGTGGAAATTGTAAACTTAGCTTTGCTCAGGTAGAAAGCACCACCACCTCAGACTTTCAAAGACTTTAGTTTAAAAAAAAAAAAAAAAAAAGATGCAAAATCCTGAATCATACAAGAACAAACAAGAACAGAGACTAAATAAAACATCGAACAGGGAGAGACAAAATGTTCCAACACAGCTGAAGGAGAACGTCTGTTTCTGCAAACTGATGTGCATCATGTTTCAGGGGAGATACTTAAGAAACAAGCTCTAAACATCTCCACTCTGAAAGGCAGCAGGTGACCAGTCACAACAAAGATGGAGTTATGGCAGGAAGCCGCAGGGCTCCGCTCGTGGCTCATTTACAGCCCTGCTGGTATTTGGTGCAACAAATGGAGCACGGGTGGAGTCTTGCAGGAAGCAAGCGGTTTTGTACGTCATGAGAGCAATATAGCTTCAGAAGGAAAGCATGTCTTGATTTATACATGTTGACACATGTAGAAGAATCAAGTGTTGTATTTTAACATCTGCCAGAAGAACGAGAATAACTGGGTTGTGATGAGCTTTCCCAGCTTCAGGTTAAATCAGCGTCAATGAAATTAATGCTGTAGAAATTCTACCTTTACTATTCGACCTTAAACCAAGGCGAAGCAAACACATGGGAGGAATCACAGAGGCTATGTACAAGGACTTGCAGTTGGCCTCAAGGAAGTTGTGGAAAAACTTCGGATTGATCAAAAGCATGTGGTTTTTCTTCTGGCCATAGAACAGTGGACCAGATCTATTCCCCTTGCTGAGTCACAGAAGGGGTCACAGGGCTTTTATTTCCCAGCCCATATGTTTCATGGACTGGAAAAGGATGGAGAAGGTTTTGCTGTGGTGCTGTGGAAGTATGTAGTTCTGGGGATGCTATCAAGGCCTATCCAGTCCAACCAAGGTGAGAGCTTTGACAGAATCCTTACCACAAAGTTGAGCTTTGCTCATGTCTACCCCATGTCTCCGGCCCAGTCTGTGGTGTTCACAGACCAGCCATGACCTTAAGTGTGTGTTAGAACGGTTCACACAGAGTCAGCTCCTCCAAGGCCACAGTTCCCAACTAGGAAAAGGTGGATTACTAACTCCAGGTGAAGGGAGAGTCTCAGCCTCAATCAGAGGAGTTCAATGGATCAATGGACAGTACTCTGGTCTGCAACAGCAAAGGGTCAAGTCAAAAAGAAGCTGTGGATTTCCTGGTCCATCTCCGTTCTGACCCTTACCCAACCACCCCGAGAACAGGACCCTGGAAACGGTGGCTGGACTCCATGTTATAGATGGGCTGAGGAGCTCTTAGTAGAGCTGCTGCTCTGCCGCATTGAAAAACGAAAGTTGGGTGGTCCAAGTACCTGGCTCTGGATGTTTTCCAGGCCTGTCCACAGGGATGAGACCCAGTGTCAGACCCATAACTGGTGGAAGTCTAGTCTGGGAATGCCTCGGGATCCCCCAGAACGACATCTCTCAATAGCAGAATGAGTGTTACTGAGGAGAGATGCATCTGGGTTTCTCTGCAAGACCTTGGATAGGAGGAAGGCGACAGGTGGAAAGATGCACAGATGAATGGACTTTCTCCAATTCACACACTGTGAAAGAGAATATTTAACATCTTTTTTTTTTTTTTTTTTTTTTTTTTTTTTTTTTTTTTTTTACACAGTACAGTTACAGAGACTTCAGGGAAAAATAAAAAGTATGTTTTAATCTTTTCTTTAACAATGTCTATCAGTTTCTTCCTTTAGTTCTTTTTGATACAAGCCAGTCAGCTCTGAAGATCATTTTCTGCCAAACTACTAAGACCACTCTGACCCTCCCATTATTGTTCCTATTAATGCATCTTTTCTTCTTACTCAGCATCTCTTTTAAACATTTGTCACACCTAAAGAGGGTATGAGACAGGTATGAGACATCATCTATTCCCATTTGTCTGTATAGCTAAACGCTGCACTTCAAAAGAGACTCAAAGGATCAAAGGAAAAAAAAAAAAGCATCAGAGGTCTGTATATTTAATTTTTCTCTGAAACATCACCCCTTCACAGGCAGGTAACATCTGCCCACGCTGAAAAGATAACAGATTTGTGCATGGCCATTTCATGGCTGCTCCACAAATTAAATCTGGAAACACTGTTTGACATTTGCCATGAGGCAAAGCTCCCCCCTCTTCCCCATCTCAGTGCAAAAAAAAAAAAAAAAAAAAAAAAAAAAAAAATCTGATCGGAGATCTTTCCAGTAATAACTCCTATCACACCTCCATGACAGAACAATTTTCAGCAGTGGGCAGAAAAATTTCCACCGTAAATAAGACAGTATGGCGTTGGTGGAGGCGGGGAGGGAGAAAAAGCTCTTTCCAGGTTGACATTTCGTACGGCTCGTCTCTGAATTTATCTAAACTCCATGTGCACATAAACATTATGGCTTATTGGTTTCTGGAATGCACTTTTTAGTAATGCAGAGGGATAGGAGAGTCATTTTAAGCTTGAAAACATTCATACAATTTTATAAGTATTTCATTGAAGCTCCCTGATAAAAACAGAACATCCCTCTAATGCAGTTTTTCTCGGCTGCCTCCCTGTAAGCCGGCGCTGTCCAGGGTGCTGAAGCTGCTGCTGATCATGGTGCTTAACTTGCCAGACATTTCTGACAAAGAGAGGGAAGAAAAACAAGATTCTGCACTTTTATTTCCAGCCTATTTCTGGCACAGATGCAATTTACAGCAGGATATGTGGTTTATAAATCTTAATCATGTGCAAAACATAAATTTTAGAGTCAGGTTTTAGAAATTGGGAGTGGAACTCTGCCTATAAATGTGAAGGTTAAACAGAAGTCGCATTTACAGGGGAATAGTCGGCTTTTTGGCCGTTTTTACCCAGTGGAGGATTTTATAAAGCAAATTGAAGGTGTGTAAAAACATTACATACAACAAAGGCAAGTTTCTGAAAGACAGAGAATCCTCAGAGCTACTATCTGCAGGACTCGTCACTTATTTGATATTCTTACTCAAGCAGAGTGAAATCAGAAAAACATAAAAGTATTTTGTAAGAATCTTTGAGAAAAAAAAAAATCACCCAAGGCAAGCTGATTAAACCATATTTCTACTGAAAGGCATGTCTGTGACCCGGTAGATGACCTCAACAGACAGAAACTCATTCCGTTGGCAGGTGTTGGTCCTTTGTGGTACATAAACATGACTAGACTTGTCTGAATGATGTGATCAAACTCCTCTTCCATACAGTTTGTCACTTATAAAGCAAAAAGCCTGTGGCTTTGCATCATCCTCCAGACCGTTTATTGTGGTAAAACTCACCTTCACTTCTCAAACTGCCCGCCTCTGACATATGAGGCTAGAGTTAACCAATTAGAGTTCCTATAAACACATTCATTTGTACTTTTTTCTGGTTTCCTCTTTTTATTCTAGTTTTTAAATCATATTTGTCCTTTACCACCGCAGAATATTTGCACCATTTCTGAGAAAACTGCACATAATTGTAGATAATTTGCTGTCAAAAAGGCGCATTAAAGAGCTTCTTGAAGGAGACACTGTCACATACTGGAAATGCCAGATTAAAATATTAAAGTCCAACAATTATCCTGCAAAACAGCTGTATTAACTGACTCCTCCAACAGAAGGGATTTCCACACAGACCTACAGATTAGCCTCACCTTTTCTCCACCTGCTGCACCATCTATGCTACTGCCATCATTCCAGGCAGCACCAGAGGGTAAGAGTGAGGAGGAACTAAACTTACAGAATGTAAGCACTCTGCAGGCAGGGATAGAAAAATGCTACTGTCCACTTTCTTGGACTCTAATTAAAGCCCTCATTAAATTCACTTTAAACTTACAGCAAATGTTTCAACAGAGATCAGACTTTAAAAGGCAACCTGCAAAAAAACTCCTACTGACTGACAGGTGGACAAACATGAGGATGGAGCGATGGGTTGGACAGACAGAACAACAGATGGATAGACGGATGGACAAATAGAAGAATAGCTGACTGACAAAAATCGATGGCTGGACGGCTGGAGGAAAAGACAGATTGGTAGATAGGTGAATGCTAGGATGGGAGCAGGATGGATAATGTGTGGATGATGGGCAAACATTTGTACGTACAGATGGGTAAATGTAAGAATAAACGCAAAGATAAATGGATGGATGGAGAAACAGACATCATTCAGACAGCAGGATAAAAATTGTTTGGAAATGGCAACATTTTTTCATACTTATAAGTAGTGCTTAGGGCCTTGGTGTGTAAAATATTTGATTTGTTTGTTTTCCAAAACCGGCAGATCACATAACTATCTGGGACACCAGCAGAAGCTGATATTTATTAGAGGCTAACATGCACTGAAGCCAGAAAAAGAGAGAAACTTCAAGGAGGAATATATTTTTCCTGTCTTTCTAAAATCTTTGTGAAATCCTGCAGTGAAACTTTAATTTGGCATCAGTGTGGCTGAAAGAAAATCACAAATTTAGTATTTTTATGCTGTTTTTCTGTCTTTTAAAGATTCTTAACTACAGTGGACCCCCAGGATTCATGTGGGTTAGAGACAACCACTCGTGAATACTTGAGCCCCTCTGAAAATGCTTATAACTGCCTGTTTTAGCACATTAAACACAAAATACACCTTAATGTTCATCTACAAACAGTGGAAACTGTCTTGCCACCACAGAAGCTAACATCTACAGTTTTTCTTATCTTGGGGGAACAGCCAATCAGTGACAAGGAAATTAAATGCCACTCCTGGATTGGATGCTTTGCAAACACCAGCCAATAGCGTATCAAGTAGCTTTGCACCTTGGGTATTTCAGCTTCCCAAGCTGCATTTTCTTTCCAAGAGTCACATCCCACAGAAAATATTATGCAAATCCTATTCACTAAACCTCAATCCTGACACATTTGAGGCTGCACAGTTTATGGACAATACCTTAGAATCGGAAAAATATGAAAAAGTATGATTTCAACCTGATTTCATTCTCAGACAATTACAGAGGCTGTTAATTTAAAGGATCAGAGCTACAGTATGAAGACTCCACTGGCAGAACTTACACAGTACACACAACTACAATGATGCCAAGCGTTCTGCCGTTCATCACTTCTGGATTCAGTCACTGAGGCTGACAGCTGCTTTAAATTTGAGAAAAGGAGCTTTTGGTCTAAAAATCTACGAAAGTAAACAACAAAACAGGTAAGATTTAGTTAAACGACAGCAACAAACTCCAAACTACCGGTAGTTTAATTTGATCTAAATATAGAATCTGAATATTTTTTCCCCTGCTATTTAAGATTAAAGTCAGGAGATAAACTTCAGGTGATGAGGTTATGATCCTGAAGGAGATTAATGGTTAATGACCAGGAGCAGGGATGCATCTAAAAGTTGCAGACCTCTGATTTCAGGTTTTGCTTGAAGAATATAGCATGTGATTCATTTTCAATCCAATCTGGACTGACCCGTCCTAACATGAATATGCTTTGATTTAAACTGTTTCTTCGTTGCTCTGATTCTGTTTAGTGTAATTGCTCTACTGGAAGGTGAACATCAGCTCCACCTAAAGTCTTCTGCAGCCAGTTTGGGTTTTTTTGGGGTTTTTTTTCCCTCAAAGATTCTTACAAAATAGTTTTATTTTTTTTTTCTGATTTCATGCTGCTTGAGTAAGAATATCAAATAAGTGATGTGTCTATAGAGAATAGACTTTAAGACCTACATCTTTTCTTTACAAACAGGTCTATGTTGAAAAAATATTCCTAATTGGACAGTTTGTGGGCCCAGTTCCGCCCCTTCCCCCACGGTGGGTCTGGACCAACTGAGGACATGGAGGCAGAGACACGTCAAGGATGAAAACCGGTTAATAGTCATTATTCGACTGAGGGCAGCCAGATCAGTTTATTTAGCTAAATTGTTATCATTAGTTAAATATTATTGTTGAGGGGCAGAGGGAGGCCTCCACACAAAATATCAAAAAATGAATTTGAAAAAAATTCAAAAAAAGGCACTTGGGCCATCAAGGATGGGGATGTCTCATCAGCCCATCAGTTCCTAAAACCATGGGAAAAGACTTGTTAATGTGCACACAGAGTCAGTTTGACCCCTCAGAGACATAATTAGAACCTGGCGCGGGTCCATTCTGGGCGCTCAGAACCAATGCTGTTTTTACATTCAGCACAGACTGAAGAACAACTTCTTCTGTGTTTGTTTAATAGAAATTTTACAACTCTGCGCATGTCAGTGCTTCTATTCTGAATAAAACCCGGTGCATGTAAACGCACGTCATGGTTGGATTAATTAATTTGTGCCCATGTAAACGATACATTCCGATTATTTAATCCGAATACACTTCAATCCCATTGAGAAATTTTACGCAAGTAAACATAGGTGCTGCTGGTGAGGAAATTCAGCTATTTGATTCAGGTGTGCTGGAGCAGGGATGCATCTAAAAGTTGCAGGATGGCAGCTCTTGAGGACTGGATCTGGGACCCCCTGGCTTAGACCGTTAGTGTTTCCCATCTTCTTCAACTTCTTCAACATAGCTGTTGTCCCTCCAACTACTAATCATACTTCTTAGATGAGATCCCTTCATGCCACTCTTCCACAAAAATTGTGCCATACACTCTACTTCCAAGTGACATGAAAGCTTGGAATATTATTTTGTTACCTAAGTCTGCTTTAAATTTCTCCTCATGTTTCTCCCTGACCTGTCTATTGTTTTCCTTGGTCTTTGTGAGGCTGATTGTTCACCAATGTTCTCTAGCAAACCTCTGAGGCCATCACAGAAAAGCTGCATGTATACATAGATTAAATCAAACAAGGATAAGCAGGTATAGACGATGGATGAAGATGGTTTATTTATACATTTCAGAGTAAAGAGGGTGTAGACAAATGAACACCACTTGTACTTTGTTTTGTCTATCACATGAAACCCCAATAAAATAAGCCTCAGTTTGTGGTTGTAACGTGTGAAAAGCTTCAATAGGTATGAGCACTTTGAAGAGGCAGGCTTATATCCTGCTGCTCTATCACAAAATGATTAAAAATCTACACCATATGTTATTACCTTACAGCTACTTCACAGGGCAGATAAAGCTGAAATAGATAAAATCCAATTTTCCATTTTCAAGTAAATGATGAGTCTTCGCCACATTCAGTGTGAAACTGGTGCAAAGTCCAATTCAGCGTGTTTCCATTTACCATCACGATAATGACCCAACTCTCAATACCGTTCCGTCAAAGTAATGCATCACATCTAAAGGGCTCCCTGTGCTCATGTCTGCTCTCAGTAGTGAGAGGGTGATTCATCCGTGTTTCTGTACCAATAAATATTGAGCAAAGAAATCCTATTTAAAAACCCAAATGGAAATGTTGACTCAACTAACGTACCATATTTAATCCATCCTCCCCAAATATGGCTCAGGAAGACGGCTTTAAAGCTAAAACTGCCTACTTTCAGAGAAATGGGAGCCCAGAACATCTGATGACTAAGAGTCGCCTCCTCTGCACAGTGTGTACTATAACTGTCTGGGTTTTTCTCTCAGAACTTCATGCATTATTTATGGGAATATTTTTATAGCGCTGTGATTGTATCCGACTTGCGAGTCGGTAATTAGTTTTTCACATTTAGGTCTTTAATGATCTTTGATTTGGACTCCTGTGTCTCCTCCCTGAACAGCGCCTGCAGCTCGTTGGGTGAGCTGGCAGCAGCAACTCCAAAAGTTAGCAGTTTTTCTGGAAGCCTCGTCAGCAAGTGGAGCAGAGGTGAACCACAGCCATGCCAATTAAGATGCGCCAGTAAGCTGTGCCAAAGGGCCCACTCTGGCACTGACAGAACTACTCCTGCATGCAGTCATTTAAACATGCTCCAAATTGGAAGAAACATCTCTAGACCAGTGTATATAAAACTTAGCTTATGGACACTGTGATCCGAACACAATTTGATCTTAACATTAATCTGTTAATACTCTGATGTATTAAATTTAAGCAGGATTTAAAGATGCTGAACAACCTTTCTCATATGCAGGATTTATGTAGAATGTTTTGTCTTAAGGCATTCTAAAGGATTTTCTAAGATTGAACTTTGGCAGCTTTTTCCAACATTTTTAGAGGAAGGCTGTTCTTGTTTTCAGCTACTACTATTCAGGCATTCCTTTCCAACAACTTGACAAAGAACGACAGACAATTATCCCATTTCCCCAATGCCAGTGTTGTACAGAGCAATCAGGTGAGGGCTTTGAATCAAGAAATTTGACTTTTTCCTACATTTAAATCATGTATTAAGCGTTTAGTCAGATATTAAAACAACAGTTTTAAATAATCTATGATATCTAAACGGCTGAAATTTTCTCTTCTGATATTCCTGCAGTTTAAAGCCCTTCCCTGAGGCGCCTTAGTAAGTGCAACAGTACCCGGTGAATTGTAGTTTAAAGCTATACAGTGGACCCCTGGTATTCATGGGGGTTAGGGACCACAATCGCCCACCAATAGATAAAATCCATGAATACATGAGACCACATCTAAAAACACTTATTTTAATAGTACAACACCAAAGATACCTTAATATGCAATAATATACACAGTGGAAACCACCTGAACATCTACAGTCTACCTTATATCTGCCGTTGGGGGTACAGCCAATCAGTACCCAGGTATTTCAGCTTCCCCTGCTGCATTTTCTGCTGAATTATTAGATGCACTCACAAAAAACAAAACACACAAAGAAGGCGGGTTTTCTGTGAATAATTACGTTACGTTCCACAAAGAAAATCTGTGAATACTAAACTGCGAAAAGGCAGGGATCTACTGTATGGTAAGAAATTTCATATCTGTCTTCAAGTCTACATGGATCTGCAACTGTTTTTGCATTCAGATTTCTGAGAAAATTAACTTTCGGTTAATAAAATCCTTCAAAATGAAGATGAATCTCGTTTTTGGCCCAATTCAAGTTTAATCTTCACCTAGTAGTTTGGTAAACACCCAATTTTGGAAATTTCAAACACTTCTTTCTGAAGTGAAATGAATATCACAAAAACGTTACATTTCTTCTCTGGTGGGCTGAACAGAGACCACCCCAACACGTGCACATCACATATAAAGCATTTGCAGCTTTTAGCATGATGCAATGACATTTTTTACTTTACACTCCCACTTGTGATTTCAAATTCTAGTGAAGCATAGAACAAACTGGACCATTGGAACAATTTTGACCCGATGGCATTACCACAGAACCTTGATCACACAGCTGAAGCTAGCAACCATAGTTACAATGAAAGCACCAGGGATATTTTGCCTTGAGTGTTTAAATGCAACATTTTAGCTCATTAAATCTATTATGGAACTAATGCTAATCTTCAGCGATGAAATGAATTTACCATAAAATATTAGCATTAGGCTAGTGGTCTTGAGGCTAACTTCTTGTAGCGTTATATGAAAGGTACTAGTTATGTTGAGACGATGGAGGAAACTACTGCAACAAGTGGATGTGTATTCTTGCATGTTAAATCTAAAACATGTTTATTTTGCCTTTTTGTGCATATTACAACCACATTAGCAGAAAATAATATATTGCTGCAGATGTTACAGAAACACTGGCCAAAAAAAACCCACTTCATAGTTCTTTATTGATTTGTTATCATCCAGTAATTAGGTGGGTGTAAATTTGTCGTTCTCTCTTAGGCACACATCCCTGCTTTTCCACAACTGAACTAATGCCAAGAAACCAGGACATATTTTGGGGGAGAAAAACTAAATCTAATTTGGTGCCTTTTCATTGTCCACATCTTAAATCGGGATTTTGACATTTAACAGCTTTTTTCGAACACCACATTACATTTCTGTGCTTGGTCATTTGTGCAGCACCCCATAAGCAGAGTTAATAGTTCCCTCATATTCATTGTTATTTCCATTTGTACATTCAGCCGCATAATGCTTTTAACAACCCACTTTTGGATATATTCGGCTTGCGTTTTCTGATTTTGCTCAAAATGGCAGGTCCCTGAAGTGAACTCAATTTCATGTCTGAACGTCTGACTCTGTCGAGGTTTTAGACATAAAGCCATACCGACAAATGAGGCCATGCATGTTTTGTTCCTACTTCATTTGCTGCAGCTCATGACTGGTAAAGCGGTCTGCCAGCAGTAACTGGGAAATCATTTGGTGACACTATTACTAATGCAAGTGAAATGAATAAAAGCACAATGACATGAAAATGGTTCCAAGAGCGAAATTACAAGGCAGTGTTGTGTGGCTGTTGCGCACATATGTGACTGTGTGAGTGTGTCCTTGTCTCTCATTATCCCTCTATTGAGACAAATGGAGGGGTGGGGGTCTGCCCTTCGATCCAATCCTCCTCACCATTTACCCCTCATAACACAGCCGGGCAAGTGTGCACGTGTGACTGTGGGTGTATGTACCAGTAATTCAGTTTTGTGCAAGATTTCTGTCTGAAAGAGGGGCGTCTCTGGTCCAATCCTCATTTGTGTAAAGCAAAAATGTGTTTTTCTGAAATCGTGCGCAGTGCGGGTTATATGTCTGCTGTTAACCGTGTATAGTCTGTGCATGTGTGTGTAAAAACAGGCATAGTTCATGATTTTTAGGATCCGTCTTACAGCGGCTCTGAAGAAGCCTCTGACTGAAGAAACTCTGTTGTCAGTCTAATGAAGAGGATGCTCAGGGTTGTCTGTAATATTCCTAATTGTATGAAAAATTTTGTTTAGAATCTTTTGCACCATTATTTTCAGCGGTTCCCAGAACAGAACCAGCCTTCTTTATCAACTTGTTTAGCCTTTTTAAGTAACTGGCTCACAGACTTACAGAATATTTGTAGCATCTTGCTGCATACCCTGAAGTACCCAAGTTTCCTCAAGAAGTACAATCTGCTCTGTCCCTTCTTGTAGATGGATTTTCTGCTGCATCTCCAGTTCAGTCTGTTGTCCAGGTGAACACTGAGTTTATACTCCTCCACCGCTTATCAAATTTATTCTTGTTTCTCTTGAGAGCTACAATCAACTCCCTTGTTTTGTTTTCATTTAAGATGACTGTTCCCACACTGTGCAGAAAAGTAGTTTCCTTTTCTAAAGTTAAGAAATTAAGTTAAGAAATCCACCCTCTTCCTTGAGTTACTCCCTCAAACATCCTGAAAGCATGCAGGATGTTTGGGGAAAGCAAGAGTTTCTCACTCCATCCTTGACTATATGTTGTCAGTGAGTACACCATTTCCCGTTAGAAAGCACTTTTTATATGTTGGTGCACATTTTGTTTCATGAAGTTGTGCCTTCAATCGTGCACAATGTCAGAAAAGTGTGGGCTAAAATGTCTCACTTGCTTTGAAAAACAGCAACTGTCAGATATTAATTATTTGTGTTAGCACTGTCACGATATTTGGACTTTCTGGCACTGAAAATAATAAATTATGCCCTTTAAATTTTTGTTTTTTGCACATTGAAACCTTCGATTACTCAGTGTGACATGTTTGTTGTCGCCATATTTAGCCAACATTTCTGAAACTTCTGACTCATACCAACAGGTGCATTTATAGAAACGTCCACACTTCAATTCGAAGAGGCCAACACAAAGTCTTTCAGCTAAGCAACGAACATGTCATGACATTTTTCATCCTCTATCAAAATGCAGAAAGCTTAAAGTATCATTTTTAAAGTAACCAAATAAAAACACCTAAAACATAAAAACAACCTTAGTTCTTTATGCATAACTGAAGAAGCCACATTTCAACAGATTTAGACACTCAGTTGGATCTCCCGCTTGATTTTGAGATTAGGACCCTGTTGGGGTCACACCATCTGCTGCAGGACTCGTTAAAGATTTGCAGAGCTCCATGTGTGCATGTTTCAGGATTTCACTGTGCAAAGCAATGATTTCAGGACTGATTTAGCTCTTCAATGTTACTGCATGGAGAATAAACCATTCCAAAGGCTTTAAACCTTCATTTTAGAGGGAAAGTGAAGAAAAATGTGTTATTTTTCCTCACGCACACGTGTTTGTGTACACTTCTCACTGCAGACTTGTTTATAATACTTTATACTTTCAGTCAAAAACAGCCATGCATAAGAAAGAATACGGCTTCAGCCACATGTGAACAACTTCAGTGGGAGTTAGCTTCACCCTTTTAAGTCAAAGACCTTTCATGAGTTCAGTCCTGGTAAATAACTTTCCGAAAGCTCTGAGAAGGGATGAGGGTGTTGGGGAAATTACTGCTGATCCAATTGGCAGTTTGATATTTTTCAGCAAAGATGTAAAAGGATGACAGATCACACACTGCAAAAACACTGACTCTTACCAAGTATTTTTGGTCTAGTTTTTAGAGCAAATATCTTGAATACACTTGAAATAAGACAAAACTAACTTACAAGTGACTTTTCAGCAGATATAGAAGCTTGTTTTGTTCTAGTTATAAGTGAAATGATCTGCCAGTAGAACAAGACATTTTAACTTACAACATGGAAAAAATGTCTTGTTCCACTGGCAGATTATTTCTCTCCTGTATCATGCTGAAAAGTTACTTGTAAGTTAGTTTTGTCATATTTCAAGTGTATTCGAGATATTTGCACTAGAAACTAGACCAAAAATACTTGGTGAGATTTTGTATTTTTGCAGTGCAGTCTCTGCTGCTCCACCACCTGCTATAGTTAGACTTTACCACAAACAGTGTGTTTTGAACCAATTTAAAAATCCCTGCAACTCTGCTTTAATGTTTGTGGTAATTGCATTTGAATATAGGCATCGCAAAACACATTCATCATGGGTGAACAGGTTTAAATGTTGAGTTTGCAAACAAAAACAGCAATTACTCCTGTTTTATAATGAAAAGTAAGCTCAAATAATGGGCCGCTGAGGAGTTTAAACTGGGAGAGGAATGAAACTAAATGCTGGGAATATTAAAGGTGCACTTTTTCTTCTGTGGAGTCCAAAACCGGGCCGTTCAGCTTGTGTCCCCCGAGGCCAGGAAGCGATCCACAGCGAAAGCAGACCAACACAGCATTATTCTCAGTTTGCTTCTTAGCGGTCTGTCGCACCTCTTTTAATGAAAGTCTTACCTGATTCTATTGAATATTAAAGTTAAGACTGTAAACACTGAAATTCAACATGGGTGGTTGGGTTTAAATGTTGTGCTGTATCGTCTAAATTATGAACTGCTGAGGAGTTTAAACTCGATTTCTCTCCGCAACGTCCGATCCTGCAGTGGATGAAAAACTACGCCAGCCTGATTCCTGGAAACGGTTCCTGCAGTTGAAACACACCTACAGACAAGTAAAAATGTTTACCACCCTCCTGCTATAAAACTCCACCCAGCCTTGTTTTCCTGGGTTAGATCTCTTCCCTGGTAACCTGACTTAACCCTGGTTTCACGCTGTGTAGCGATACAGAGGTGAGCAACATAAAAACTTGTCGCTGACATGTTCCAGGTTGATTGACACAACCAGAGAGCTCACCATTACATCAATTTAGGAATAAGTACATTGATCCGCTGTGTTCTGGGTCAGGAGGCTAACTCCCCTGCCGACGCTCACTTTGCGGGCTAATTTGGCCAGAAGGAAGTCGAACAGGTCTGTCCTCCTGATTAAGTGCAGCTTTACTTTAAAGATCCTGCCAGTCTCACAGCTCAGCTGTCACTGCTACAGAGAAAACACCTCCCACCCACTTTCTGTGTGCTTTACTTTAACCGAATTTATCTCTGAATTTCTCCCTCAAGATTTCCAGTAAGAAAAAGTTTCAGCCGCCCAACTGTGGGTCGCCCTGAATAAACTCACATCTTCATCAATCATCCATCAGGAGGGAGGTCACTTTCTTCCTCCTCCGCCGCTGGCACCACCAAGGTCATCTACTGACAGCAACACCACTAAAACTTTAACGGTGAATCAACAAAGGAAGAAAACAGAGAGCTGTAAACATGATGCGACTGGACGAAAAGATCTATCAAACTTCTCCTTGGTGGACCTTGCTTTGAAAGAGCTTTTGCAGAGTAAAAATACGCTGATTGAAGGGGGCGGAAAACAGTGGTGATAAAGGTAAAATGTCTAATCAGAGGGACCAGGAGAATACAGGTGCATCTCCACCATTTAGAATAATATTGTAAAGCTTATTTCAGCAATCAAATTTAAAAAGTGAAACAATATGCAGTCATTACACAGGACTATATTTTAAGCCTTTTTGTTTATTTACATTTATTTAAAAGTCTTTGTCTTTTTTTTTTTTCTTTTTCAGAAAACTAGGATGTGATACCAGCCCCATAAAAAGATACATTTGATTTTGTCCATGTCGACTGACTAAACGTATGTCCATCAGCCTGTAGCTCTGCTGAGGAGTTCAGGAAGCCCAGGTTGCTTTAATAATGCTCTTCAGCTTGTCTGCATTGTTGGTTATCAAGTATCTCATCTTCCTCCCGACAACACTTTATAGATTCTCTATGGGGTTCAGATCACGACAGTTTACTGGCCAATCAAGCACAGCCATTAAAGCAGATATTGGTACTTTTGGTGGGCAGGTGCCAGGACGTGCTGGAAAATATAATCAGCATCTCCATAAAGCTCATCAGTGGAGGCATTTTTATACTTGAAAACAAAGCTTTTTAAAGCGTGGAGAGTTCCTCATGAGGAAAAAAAATAACGCAGAAAAAGTAATTGTGGACATTTAGCCAACTTCACCAAGCAAAATTAAAAAAGAAGGAAGAATGACCATGATATAAAACGTATAAAACGTTCAGATATAAAACTCTTAGCTTGTTAAGTAAATGACCTCCTGTCGCATCCCTTCTCTGTGAAGGTTCTTGACGGCTGTCGACTGGACAAACGCCGAGTCAGCAGTCTTCCACTATGATTGCATAGGTCAACAGAAGGAGGTCATGAGAAAAATGGAAACCTTAGTGAAAACTGAGACACCAACTGTAACCAAATCTCCACTGACAACTTTTTCTCCTCCTGTTTACATCTCTGATGTTTCACCACCACTCTGATGTCGTCAACACGCCAAACTGCACATGTGTGAATGGTGGAAATGACTTAATTCCAGCATCCGACAGCTCTGATGTTATAGGTTCTGCTTCAGTAATGTGACACGGCAACACACCAGCACCCAGACACACTTCCCATTAAATGGCCATTTCCAGCAGCTATCGACATGGCGGGGAAAATCAACCACCGTTTGAAGTGCTATCGCCTGCGCTTTTTCCCCCATTGCCGTGCTATCGCTCCATCCTTTGCTCCACCAACCTTCCTCTTTTTTTACATTTATCTTCCTCCTCATGGCCTCTAGGGATGCTTGGCCTCTCTTCTCTACCTCTGCCCTCACAAGTTGGCGCTTATGCGTTCGCTTCTCTAATCGTCCTCTGCTCGCACTCGCATCCTGGTCTGACCCACGCTTGCTTAAGGCACTTTAGCTTCCTGTCGTCACACCAGCTGACGCTTTTATTTCTTCTCATCTCTGCTCTCCGTCAGTGGCAGAAGAAAGGCTGCTGCTTTATGGCGCAACAACGCTCTTATAAGCAGTAAAAAAACAAAAACAAAAAAAACCAGCCCAAAACAAAACACATTTTCAAAACCAAAACGTATTTTTGTCAGTGCATGCATGCAACTTTTATGCAAATGCAAGCTGTAATCATTTATGCATTAAATGGTAAGGCCTTCAACCCTGTGTGTGGTTTAAACATTTATATTTGCTTCCTTCACACAGAAGCCTGCATGTTGGTGAAAGTTAAAGTCTGCCAAATCTGAACTTATCGCTTCAGGTCTTTTAATTATTTAAACAACTACTTGTTTCTCTTTTTGCAAGCAATTAAGGGTTAATTATGCATGCATTTCTCAAAGGGACTGCCCAAAACTGCATCATTATCCCTATTTGTATAATTAATTGCCTGCATTTACCCCCAGCTAAAGTCGAGATCAGAATTTTTGTCACATCTAAATTGAACGGACTGAATTTAGTCAGAGACAGAAAGACAGAAAATTTTCTTTAATAATCAGGATATTTTAACGACAAGAATAGGGGTGAGGGTCTTAACATTCAGACACACTGCCTGGCCAAAAAACAAAAAGGTCACACTCTAATATTTTGTTGGACCGCCTTTAACTTTGATTATAGCACACATTCAATATGGCCTTGTTTCCATAAGCTTCTACAATGTCACAAGATTTATTTCCACCCAGTGTTGGATGAATTTTTCACCCAGATCCTGTATTGAAGATGGGAAAATCTGACAACTGTGCAAAGCCTTCCAAAGAACATCTCAAAGCTTCTCAATGAGGTCTGGACTCAGGCGGCCGATCCACGAGTGAAAATGACGTCTCCTGCTCCCTGAACCACTTGTTCACAATTTTAGCCCGATGAATCCGGGCACTGTTATCTTGGGATATCCCCGTGTCGTCAGGGAAGAAAAATCTATCGATGGAATAACCTGGTCATTCAATGTATTCAGGCAGTCAGCTGACCTCTGAACCGCAGCAACCCCAGATCATTGTGCTGCCCCCCCAGGCTGCTACACTAGACACTTGGCATGACGGCTGCATCACTTCATCTGCCTCTCTTCTTACCCTGATGCGCCCATCATTCTGGAAGAGGGTAAATCTGGACTCATCAGATCACATGACCTTCTTCCTTTGCTCCAGAGTCTTTATGCTGGCTTATAAATTGTAGCCTTTTTCCCCAGTTAGTCTCCCTGATCAGTGGTTTTCTTATGGCTACTCAGCGGTTCAGATCCAATCCCTTGAGTTCTCTTCACATTGTGTGGAAATGCGCTTATTTTCACCATTACACATAGCCCTGAGTTTTACTGCTGCTTTTATTCGATTTGATGTCACCAAACACTGAAGTGATGACCGATCACGATCATTCAGAGTTTTCTCCACCCTCATTTCCTCCTTGAAGACGATGTTTCCCACTTTCCTTCCAGTTTTTAATATTGCGTTGGACAGTTCTCGACACAGTTTTGTAGTTTCTGTATCTCCTTGGATGTTTTCTCTGCTTGATGCCAGAGATTTGACCCTTAAACAGTGTATACTGTGGAATAAAATGAAACTATCTGGAAGTTGTTAGGATCCCTCAGGAGGAAAGTTTGGCTGACGAGGCATGTTTGGGACACTCTTGTGTCCTCCAGGATTCAAACTCATTCCAGCAAAAAACCATGGATATTTAAGAGTATTAAAAAAATCTCACTAAAATTAATCACACTGGCTCTAAACCAAAGACAGTAAAGCATCTCAATTCTGCAACCCAACACTGCATTATTTATATGTAAATGAACAAGGTCAACTCTGGATGCATCAATCAGATACAACTCTGACAACTTAAAAGTATTGATGGTGGTAAAGTATGAAGTGCAAATATATCACCTGTCAAAAAGAAAGGAGCAAAAAAAAAAAAAAAAAAAAAAAAAAAAAAGACTAAAATTCACACTAACTTTCTAAGATATGTTACACAGATTTTAGAGTTAAAATGTTCTGGGATAAAGGAGCCGCCGAAGCTCAAGAACCGGAATAGTCCATCATCCCGCAGGACCCCTGGTGGCAAAGTTATTTCATTTATCAAAAGGAACAAATTAAATCAGTAGATTATCATTTGAATTTTAAATGTGCTACAAAGTGTTGAGAAACCTTACTTTAACACAAAGGTCTTGAATCTTTTCAACAGGAGTAAGACCCAAAGCCCAAAAGAATGATAAAAATGTACCAGTTCAAAAGTGAAAAATAATAATAAAAAAACTTCCAGCACCAAAGAAGCTATTTTCACTTCAATCAGTTCAACTGATAAGGTCAGGGTTTGCAAACATTTTTCATATCATATCAATATGATAGGCTTTTGCAGAGTATGCAGTCCTTTTCAGAGCATTTTTTTTTTAGTTCAATATGAATTCATGTCAGACCTTTCTGTTTTTGCCAGACTTTAAAAATGGAGCCTGAAAAAACTGGAACAAAAAGCAGGCAAGAGAAATCATGAGGTGCTTCACCTGGTTCTTTCTATGCCACTATAGAAAGGCTTTGCTTTAGAGCACTCTTTAAATTTACCAGTACATTAAGTGTTGCAACAGTTACAGTAAGTTAGTGAAAATCTCAGGAGGTAAATGGTAGATTTACTCAAATAGGGGAAGAAAAGATCCTCAGTTCAACCAATGATATCTTAATGCTAATCACTGGCCAAAGTCTGAAAGAAGACCCAACCTGTAAGTCAGAGGAAATTAAGTTTTTACTACATTTCTGACATGTTTTTGAGTAGTTCCCATGGCAATATTGAGCATGTTTGGTTATTTTTATCATTACCACCTGTTTATTAATTAGAAAATCAACGTTTTACCCTGATATATTGAGGGAAATTCAAGGAAATTTGTTCAGAAGGTCATCCCAGGAAGCAGTAACACTCAAGTCTAGCCTGAACTGGAAACCAATAACTGCTCACAGTCAAGGTAGTTTAACATCAACATGAACTGAGAGGAGATGTTCTTGCTCCAAAACTGACTCCGTCAAGCAACCAAGTGTAATCTGAAGCTGCCCATACAGAGGAGCCAAATGCCTTCTAAGGGATTTTTGTTTATGCTTAAATGACACAAAGATTGGGATCTTTGGCCACAACAACTAAAAGTATGTTTGGGGGAGTCAGGATGAGGCTTTCAAAGCAAAGAAATTAAGCATGGAAGGGACTGCATCATGCTGTGGGATTGTTTCTATTGGAGAAATGCACAAGTCGATAGAAAAATGAAGATGATGACTAGCTGCGCCTCCATTACAAATGTGCACAAAACTTTTTCGATTTTCTGCTAATGTCAAAAAAAGTTTGCAATTGCGGTGTTTTCACTGAATAAGAAATGCAATTAAAATCACATGTGAATAAGCTTGTTGGGCTGATAAGTCATTCAAAATCATGGCGCCAATGGATGTAAACACACGAGATGTGTTTATTTTTCAGCCTCGGCACGAGTGCTCATCAGAGGAGACGTCGCTATCTTATTCAGCCGATGGAGCAACAAGCCTCTTATACTTGGCTACGTATATTTGCTGCGTTTTGGGGAAACTGCAGTGGGTGATTTTACAGAAGAGCTACAGATTCAACACTTTCGAATGACAAACTCAACTTTTGATGAGTTTTGTGATGCCGTAAGACCTTAGCTGCACATTATCCAAGCAGGCCAGTGCCTACAAACAAATGTGTTGCTGCTGTATACAAACTGGCGTGATGGGAAAAAAAAAAAAAAAAAAGCGTTTCCATTGCTGTTTGGCGAAAAACAACAATTTCGATACAGCTGAAAAACCAGCTCATCCTTGCGCAAAAAACTTTTTACGGTGAGCTGAAATCTTATTGAAAAACGTGTTGTTTGTTTTTTTAAATTGGCATGTTTCCATTAGACAAATCCATTTTTGTAATTCCAAGTTGTGCAATTTTATGGTAAATGGAAACAGCTAGTATCTCCAAATTCTTTGATTTGTACACAACCAGGTGATCCAACAGGACAACTAACCAAACACACAACTGGCTGTGGAAGAGATAAAGCAGGCTAACATTAAGAGATAAGCTTAAAAGAACCATCTGTAACAGGAACCCAAGCAAATAAATGAACTCCACTCGTGCTTCCATCAAATAAGACCAGAATGAGGCCAGAAGCTCGTTGATGGCTGCAAAAAGCCTGTTATTGAGATGCAACTTGCTAAAGGAGATGTCCCTAAATATCATTGGGGGTGTATGTTTATATTTGAGTCTGCATGCATAATTATGACCCAGATTGGTATATAGAAAATCCACAATAAACCTTAACTTTTACACAATGGAGTCCTGGTATTTGCAGGGGTTAGGGACAAAAAAGTATGGTCTTCCTTATCTCCGCCCTTGGGGATACAGCCCATCAGCTCCAAGGAAAATAAATATAAAATATTTTAGTTATGCTCTACAGAAAAGTCTCAGAATAGGCAAATTTTCTGCAAATAATTTGGATTTGAATTCCAGAAAATTCCTCAAATAGGTGAATCTGTGAATGCTGAACCAGTAATGGGGGGTTGGGGTCCACTGTAAATAGTTCAAGTTTTTTCAAAATCAGTGAAGTTTTTTGTTGTCTTACTGTTCCTCATACACAACAGAAGTTCATAATTTTCTGACCAGAACTGTACATTATCTGTGTAAATTCTGCCTGTTGACACCTAAATCTTCACATGTTTCATTTTTTCTAAACTTTCTGACGAAAACCATGAAAGGTTGTCATATAAAATTGTTAAATGCACATTGAACCTTGTAATTAATGTAAATCCAACTCGTATCTCCAGTGAGAATGACTAGAAGCCGACATTTTTCCTTATTTGTGTCACTTTTAAACTCCTGCTGTGTTTCTGTGGCTCTCAGCCTCATGACGTTGAGCTGAAATCTTAAGTTAAAGGGAAAATGTTAATTTTATTTAGCACAAACACTTCTAATTTTGACTTTTATTAATCCAAAAACAAACAATTATTGTAATTGCGGAATAAATTAGTCCAGTAATGTAATTTCCTCCTGTCCTGCGCAGTCGTCTGTTACTCTGAGCTTCATTTTCTCCTCCTCTATGTCCAGTTCTTCCTCTCACCTAATCTCTCCTCTTCTTCACGATTCTCTCTCTTTCCTTACACCCTCCCTCCCCACCCTTCATCGCCTCGTCCCAGCATCCCTCCCGCTCCTCATCTTCATGCCTCCCTCTGCTGCGGAGACGGATCACAAATGCCTTCCTTTGCGCCGACCTGGGAATAACGCTCTTCTTCACCACATGAGGATGAAGTCAATCAATAAAACGAAGGAAAAACCAAGAGGACAGAGAGACGGATGAATTTATAAAGAAGAAGAGTAAGATGAAGTTTTTTTAAAAAAAGAAAAACCTGAAGAGAGAGAGAGTGAGAGAGGGGGGAGGTTTGTGATTCGCCTCTCTCCCTGCGTCCCCCGTTATTCCCTCTCTCCGGTCTTCGTCCCCTCCTTCATTCAGTACCTGTTCTGTGGGATTAACATGACTTAAAATTCAATCAGCCCACAGCCTGACGGAAGAGCGTCAGTGCAGGCAGACAGAGCGTTGCTGCAGCTGTCGAGACCGACTGAGGGGAGAGAGCAGTGAGGAGGAAGAGGAGGGGGGTTGGGATAGACAGAGAGAGAGATAGAGAGAGGGAAAAAGAAGAAGAGGGGGGTGAGAGAGAGAGAGATGGGTGTTTTTCTGCGGAGCTGAGATAGAGCGAGAGCCGCGGAGACGGAGAGATGTGACTGCTCCAGGAGTCGTGGTGGAATGATCCGGAAAACAAGGTTAGTAATTCCACCTTTTCATCACAGAAAACAGGGTAGAGAATGTCGAATAGGGATGGAGGGACGACTTTATCGCTTAAATAGCTAAACTGAAATTGTCAAGGAGGAAAGTAAGCAAGCAGGAAACAAATGCATCACAGATTCCTCAGTTTGGAGAAGAGACACCGCACGGATGTAGCACAGTTTGCATAGACAGGATATTTTTAACAGAGTTGGCTTTTGGAGATGGATTGACAGTGAAACAGAGAGGGGGGGGACTTTTGAACTGTCTGACATTCATGGAGCTGATCAATAGCTCAGTTGTTTCATTAAGCTGTGTGAGTGTGTGTGTGTGCTGACAGGGACGAAGAGGCAGTGTGTGCGCAGAGTATCACTGCATGACTACTTACTGAATGTGGTGGCAGCGACTGTGGAGGTGTGTGAAAGTGTTGCACGACCACGCGTGTGCGTGCACGAGTGCATTTGTGCAGCAATAAGCCAATGCAGCCTGCTGAGGAGCGTTAAGAGGGTCTCGCTGCTATTGATTGTTTCTGACAGACAGGTGAAAGGGAGCGAGAGGAAGCAGGATGGGGTGGGGGTGAGGGGGATTAGGGATGGTGAGGTGGAGTTGCATCCTTGGGGATGAGAGAGGGGAGATGGACAGGAGAGGGAAGTTAGGGTGAGTAATGTGACTGCACATTTTATTTTCAACATTTTCACACTGTCCACTCGCCTTTTGTTTCAGATTTTTAACAATACGTCCGTCTCGACAATCCTGCTTCCCTCAATTTCCATCCAAGGTCATAAGGAACGACTAATTCAGAGTCGGAGAGTAAATGTGCATCGCGCCGAGCAGGCAGGAAATCAGTACTGGAAGTGGAGGGGATGACAGATAGAAGAAGAAGAAGGATGAACAGGAATGAAAACCAGGAGAGAAGGAGCAAAGTTGATCACGGCCAGGAGGAAATCGTATCAAGACGCCACAAATCGGATTTTTAGCAAAGTGGATTCTTGGATCTCGCTTCAAATTTTGGAATACTGCGCCGGAATCGAGCAAGCAAATTAGGATTTTCAAGGTTTTTCTCAGTCTATAAAAGCCTAAGCGGATATCGTGGGATTGGGATTTCTTCAACTCTCTGGTTTCAAGAGGTTGACCTACATCATCCTTTTCCTTTTTGCTGTGCGGAGGAGAGAGTGGGACAGGTTTCATCAGTAAAAACACAACCCACCCAGCCCTGGGCTGGCCTCGTATCAGCACAAACACCTGAGGCGAGATCTGTGCTCAACACTGACACACATCTCCAAACATACACAAACACACAGACCTAAACCTGGATAACATGTGGAGCTGATTTGGATTATAGAGGCGCACAGACGGAAAAGGTAACATCCATGGAGTTTCTCTCTCACACACACACACACGCAAACACACAGGCTCGCAAAAGTTTTCATACCCTTTCAACTTTTTCACATTTTATTTAGGATTTAATAAGATGGATCAACATCACATAGTAAATAATTGTGAAATGGAAGAAAAAAAGTACAAAAAAAAAAAAAGTACAAATCAAACTATTCTGGCAAGCACTTGTGTCCAATTCCATTTACTCTGTTGCCCTTAAATAAAATCAAGTGGAAAAATCCACAATCTGAAGTGTCCTTATTAGGAAACAGAATCCTAAAATGTGTAATTTAATTTCAGTATGCAAACATCTGTTCTGTGAAGGCGTCGAGGTTTGTTAGAGAACATTTGTGAACAAACAGCATCATGAAGACCAAGGAGCACAGCAGAGAGGACTCTGTGGAGAAGTTTAAAGCAGGAATAGGTTTCAAAGACCACTTTTCAATCAAAAAAAAAAAAAAAAAAAAAAAATGGAAGAAGTGGTTTACCTTAACTAGAGAGCATTGATCAGGGAAGCTGCCAAGAGGCCAGTGGAGGAGGCCCCAAGATCCACAGCTCAGGTGGGAGAATCTGTCGTCACGACTACAAGGTTACGTTCACACAGCAGGGAAATGTGACCCAAATCAGACCTTTTCACAGCAGTCTGAACGGTCCAATTCCCGATCTTTTCACCCTAAAAAATCTGATTTGTGCCACTTCCATATGTAGTACTGAATTAGATATGTATCTGTTTGGATGCAAGCGGCTGCAGACATGTCGCATTTTATCCGACTTTTACGTCATTAGTGTGAGACGTGTCACAATCCTGCACCAGAAGAAGCCAGATGTGGTAAATCTGGACGTAAACAATGGCTGAAGCATTTTTTTTTTTTCTTAGCTTCCTTCATCTTGTTATGATCTTGTGACAATACCATCGGCTCCTGTTGCTCAACAACTTTAAAATCAATCCATAGATGACCATCCATACTTCTGTAAACAGTGCACTGCTATGTGACGTCTATATTCTTCTTCTGCGGATCACAAACCGCTCATACAGGAGCTTGATAGCGGTCACATTTAATTAATAGTGTAAATAACCATGCAAAAAAAAAAAAAAAAAAGAAAAAAAAAGAAAAAACAGAACTGAGTACCAAGACCTGCTGTGTGAATGGAGCCTAAGTCACTGCGTCTTCAAATCTGTCCTTATGGACAAGTGGAGCAGACACAGCAAACATGTGGAAGAAGATGCTCTGGTCAGATGAGAGCAAAACTGACCATTCTGGCCAACTTCTAAAACACTATTTGGTGTTTCACATGTCCTTATGGTGAAACTTGGTAGTGGTGGCATCATGCTGTGGGACAACAGGGGCAGAGGTTCAACTCCTAGTAGGAAACGCCTCTAAACAGGCAGCCAGAGCTTCAATAGCATATTTAGCTGTGTATTAGAACGACCTAGTCAAAGCCAAGACCTAAATTCAAGTAAGACTCTCAGACAACACTTGAAGATTAAGGTTCTCAGTTGCTTTCCGTCCAATCTGACAGAGCGTGAGCTATTTTGAAGAGTAGAATGGACAACTCTAGATGAGCAAAGCTGGTAGTAACACCACCAAAACACACTCGGCCGTAACTACAGGTCAACACTATGCATCGTTTTCCTTTCCCTTCACATTAATGTACTACATTGTTTATAAAATCTTAATAAAACACATGCTAGTTTGTGGTTGTAGCCTGAAAAAATGTGCCCGAGTTAAGGGGGGTGAGCCCTTCTGCCAGATCCTGCAGAAAGATTGAGCATATATTGGTCCAGCAGAGTCAAATCCATATCTGCATGGTTAGCCCTTGTGTGCTGAATCACTGAGTACATGACTGCAGTGGCCACTAATTCTCAGTGGCAGGGGAAGTCGCTGCTCTGTTTCTCACACAAACACTCAGGGACTGTGAATAATGAACAGATGTGCATTTGTTGCAGAAGCATAGGAGGCAAACGGAGTGCATGCAGACTGAAGGACGCACTTTCAAATCTCGCATATGGCACAGATGACTGTAAGCTCTCATCACTCCGCTGCGGCTCTGACATCCCTCTTTCTTACCCCACGCCACACTGACACTCCAACTGTGTGTCAGCCAGCTGTCCTGTATCGGATTACTCAATAGGCGCGTCTCAGTTTGGCTTTCATCACCTAGGCCTTTATGTAATCTCACCTGGCGTGTTGCATGTATGAAGGCAGTGTGGAGGGATGCAGGGGCAGAGGAGTGTTTGTTGTGCTCTAACCTCCCTTCATTTGAGGCTCTTTACGTAAGCCATGTCTGCACACAAACAAAAGCAGATTTGGCACACTGACACATGAGATCAGGCTGACTGGATCGGAAGGAGGATAAGAGGGCGATGAGAAAGAAACAGATAGGGAGGAAGAGGGAGGGTTGACATAGGAGTGAGAATTAAGATGGGGTTGATGAAAGGATGGCAGGGGAGGAGTGAGATTTAGTGAATGGAGCTTCATCACGTGATAAGATGCAATTTAATGGAAGAAACAGAGGGGAAAAGGGAAGATTAGGAGAAGAGGCGTAGACAGGATGAAAAGCCATCACCAAGAGATGGATGACAACATTTAGTCCTACATGAGCTCAAAAAGTCTGTTAAAGATCACCAACAACAGTCATGGGCTATTAAGAACCAACGTTATGAGGGAAAATCTGGGTATCACTGGGCTTCATCAGGTCATAGATTTACCAGTTAGGAAGAACAACTTCCAGGGAAAGTGTGAGTTTTATCTGATGGCAACTATTTACCATCTTCAGATGAACTGACACCGTTTGAATAAACTATGGTAGACAGCTTTGCATTTCAAAAGACATTTTTACAACTCAAATTTCAAGGATTTCCAGATGTTTCTGTTTGTAGTACATACAAATGTTTTGGCAGATATTTCTACGGACGGATAGACAAATGGATGAACAGATGAACAGAATAGAAAACTTGATGAATGGCTGGAAAACTGATGGATGGAGGACATGGATGAACGGATTCAGGATGAAGGACGGACGGCTGGATGGAGGGATAGATGGAGAACGGATGGATGAAAAACGGATGGATGGATGGATGGATGGAAGGTAAATGGATGGACGCATGCAGGACGGATGGAGAACAGGTGGCTGGATGGATGAAGAACAGATGATGGAAAACGATGGACGGATGGATGGAGAACAGATGGATGGAGAGATGGAGGAATAAACAAATCAATGGGTGGATGACGGACTGATAATGGAAGGACGATGTGAAAAACTGATTGATGGATGAATAAAGATGAAGGGTAACGCGGGTGGATGGATGGATGGACAACAGAATGTGACAACTTGATAACGGGTAATTAAAGTCTTCTCTCCCATACTTTTCTAGACCTGGTATATATGGTCCACACTGTTTCTCCCCGCTTAGAAACTCTGAAGCATTCACACCATCCTCAACTCTTGCTTTAAACCTGAGCCTCCCTGGCTCTGAAGAAGGGCTAACTGAATCTTTTGAAGTGTGACAAAGAGGCCCTTTGATTTCCATTTACCCAAATCATAATCTTAAAACTGCTCTGTGCTCCTCCGCTAATGAGTGCAGCAAGCAAAGAGAGCAGCAGAGAGTCCTCTGGTTCAAACGGTGGAATAAAAGCTCCATAAAAGAACCATTCCCTCAATTATGTTGCAGATGCACCGTGTGGCTCGTTGTAACCAGGGGTGGCCGCCATTCATGGGCTACAGTTAGGGGAGAGCAGCAGATGGGATGCACACTGTGCAAAGCAGGAGGCCTGCCAACATGAACAGACTGGAAAGTGAACAAGGGGATGGAGGAAGCAGCAGAACGTATGAGGATAGACAGGAGCAAGTAAAAAAAAAACAAAAAACAAAAAAAAAAAAAACTGGATTTGCTGGAAATTAAGATAAGACACAAAATAATCTGTAATTCCTTTTAAAGTAAAGTAAAAAGTTTGCTGTAAGAATTAGTGGCCAATAAGCTGCAGATTCATAAACCCCTCCAGCTCAAAACGCTTCCCAGTATCTCACACAATGCTTCACAGCACAATAGGAAGCCTAATTATAAGTAATTTATGACTAAAAAGCGAAAAAGAAAGGAGGGACACACTGATTAAACGATCAAAAAAGTGTGGCTGAGCACGATAGCAGCGGACATTCGTGGATAATTACACAAAACTGACTATGGCAGACGGGTGATTAGATGTCGGGGATGATGGACGAGGGATGTGGAATGTCAGACACCTTCACGAGTTAAGCAGCTTTCAATCAAGGAGGGAAATGGAGGCTATTTGAAGCAATGATATGGGGATGCTTGACTGAAGGACAAATGGTGGGATGAGAAAGGGCTGGATTCTTGATGGATACATTTAGCAACGACCAGAGGGGGAGAACAAAGGATGGGAAAGGGACAATGGAAAACCGTTTAAGACAGAGGAGAAAATGTGAGGACAAGGCTAGAGATGACACTTTAGTAGTGGAATGAAGGGGAGAAATAAGAGAAGTGAGGAAGTGAAGTGATAAAACAGCAAAAAGAGGAAGAGATGTAAAACTAAAAAAAAAAAAAAAAAAAAAAAAAAAAATCAGAGAAGTCGATCAACGTTAAATGATAAGTTAGACCTAAAAATCCAGCTGGAATGAGTAAAGGCAAGGCAAAAAATGAGGGACAAGGCTTAAAATTAAAGGAAGCAGAGCAGTGAAAGGAGCAACCAGGAAGCTCCCCAGTAAACGGCAGGAACCAACGGGGATGTGTGTTAACAGAAGTAAGAGAAAAAAGGATGAAAGGGTGAGTAATTAAACTGTTGACAGACTGTTTAAGCACAGCGGGCGCTTGATGAGCAGAACAAACCGTAACCACGCAACCGCTGGAGACAGACGGCGGGTTGGTTTAAGGGTGTAGGGAGATGTATGGGAGTGAAGAGACATGGGAGGAGAGCCAAGTGTGAAAGTGAGAGCGAAGCAACAGGGGGTGTAAGAGGAAGGAGGAGTCACACAAGAGGAGAGAACAGGATGAAGGTCAATGGGAGGAGGAATAAGAAAACTGTGATGTCTGAAGATTTCTGAAAAGCCCAGATTTCCAGGTCCTTCATGAGACTAACTCATACTTGGCTGACCAGAATGTGGGTCAGTTAAAACCTTGAAATAATTCAGATTTCTAAATCTATCTAGAGCTACAACTATCTAGCTATGGGGATTTAGACTCCGATTTACCCTCAAAGAACTGAAAACTTGAGTTGGACTCACTTTCAAAGATTTAAGAGACTGGACTCTTAAATCAAGTCTCTCTTTAATCGTCTCTCTAAAAACACGAGAGATGATTAGGTTTTTTTCTAAGGATTCAAAACTTGATTTGGATTTGTCCTCTAAAAGAACAGAAACTTCACCCTTCAAAGACCAGAAACCTGACTGACTCTGCATTTAAAGACTAGAAACATAATTATAACAACACATTTAAAGATTAGGAAATGGACTAAACTCTACTTTGAATACTCAAAACTTGGATTAGTCTCAACATTTAAACTTGAGACAGACCAGACTTGAAGAGAAACTTGAGACAGACACTTTGTAAAGACTTAAAACTTGATTCGGACTCAACTTTTAAAGACAAATCATAACTCAAGATTTACCCTTTAAAGACTAGAAACTTGACTCAGACTCACCCTTTATATGAGGAGCCTTAGTCAAGTTTTTAATCTTTAAAAACTAGAATCTTGACTCAAACTCCATCTCTAAAAATTGAAGAGACTGGACTCTTCCTTTAAATATTCAATATTTAGATTGGTCACAATATTCAAAGACTCAAGAAAGATTTCACTCCAAGATAGACTTCAGTTCAGACAATTCATAAAGATTTAAAGTGTGACTCAGATTCACCCTTTAATGATTATTAACTTGACTCAAACTCAACCTTTACACACCTTGGAGACGTGATGGGATGTTCCAGAATATTAGCACCATAAAAACAGCTTGATAGTTTCAACCCAACTCTTAAACAAAGGATGGAAGAATTAATAGCCATGCGTAAGGAGCCAAGTTTTAAAGTCATGTGCATTTAAATCCTGTACTATACAGCTGGATGCACATGTGTTCTCCGGCATTATCAACGTCAACAGATGTGGGCTGAAGATGCTGGAGTGAATCACGGTGCAGAATGCAGCGTGGGAGACGACTGTCAGAGCAAACCAGCTTGTACTTAGTCTGAAACACTTACAGTCTGAGTCTCCGTGTTTTCTGCTTGTATCAGCAATGCTGAGCATTTGCATTTTGACGTGCAAAAGTCAACAAGCTCAAGGGAAACCAACAACCCCGCAGGCTGGATGAATTGCTGCATTGTTTCGGCATTATTATTGTCACAAATCAAGGAGAGAGCAGCAAGAAAGCGCTTTGTGTCGAGTTGCAGTAAAACTTGTGAATCATTACAGCTGAGGAAGGCCTCCGATCAAATGCGTGAGATACTAACAAGCCTCAGCCGAGAAATCATTTAGTATGTTTTCGATACCAACGCCACAGGCATCCATTTTCCTCAAAGGATGTTTGTGTTATTCCCAGGTCTTATCTCTGATGTTCAGCATCTCTGTACACCCCTTTATTTCACAGGGGGGTGACGGCAGATGGATGAGAACAACACAGGAAAAAAACCATGAAAATAGAAGAAAAGCATTAATGAAAGGAGGTATATGTGCAAAAGTGTTGTTTGGCATTCTGTACCATCAATCAATACATCCATCACTATGATTCAAAGGCCTGGCTGGTATGTCATTGACCTACTGTGCTAGATGCAGAGTGCTGATTGGGTATTTGTTCTCATGCTTGGGACTTCCCCCTCAGAAAGCCAGGAACCCTGCTGAATCATCAACCTGCGCCTACAGACACAAGCGTGGCTGTTGTCAAACGGCATCCCATCGTGTAAGCCAATCAGGGTCCAATATGATTGGCGCCGCAGGGTTTCTGAATAGGCGGGAAATGCTGCACAGAGGTGGCCAGTTTGAGTGTTGCCTCTCAACCCTTGTTTGTTGTTTTTGTCCTAGCCTTAGCCAATGCAAACATTCACAGGTGCACACAAGACAACAATCACACGCTGAAAATATGGCAAGGTGGCAGCAAAAGCTGTTAGGAAAGACTGAGAAGTGACTAAATGGATTTTAGAGGTAAGAAAATTAAGTTAGTTTAACGCAGGGACATGACAATTTTTTAAAAATCTAAGAACCAGGTATTTTGTAATTGAAACTTTTTCTGCTTTGCATCTCTTACATGCACACTGAGGGCACTTTTCAAAGTTAATTTGCAATGTACTTGGTGCACACCCACTAATGTTATTTGTACAGTTTTCTGCATTTTACAAGTTTATTTTTTCCTCAAAATGCCACTAAAAGCTTCAGTAATTACAGATATTAAGACAATCTACAGTTGTTTGCTACGTTTTGCCAGGTCGCTGTGAATGTTATCGCCATCTACTGGGTTAAAACTTAGGATTTAATTTCTGTCTGGATGGATGAGTCCACCCCCCAAATCAGAGAGAAAAACATCACATCCACTAGTGTCGACGAAGCCTTAATGTTTTAATGCAGAGATACAGCAAATATCCAGAGGAAATTCTGTGTACAGAAGCATAAATATTTAAAGTTGGCATATATGCAGATTTTTAGGTATTAAACAGATAATTTTAAACTTTTAGGAGCAAACAAGCTCACAAAGGCGTTAGAAAATAGACTGAAGGATCGATTCGTTGTCATAATCAGACCCAACTGTAAAACACATGATTTTGTTCCAGATATTACTTTATGGAGGCATGTGCATTTCAGAAAAATCCTCATTAAAATGGCCTTGAAGATGTATTTCTTTTACATTTAAGAATCACTGGGCAAACATACAAGAATTAGCTGAGGATGAAACACACTGAATTAATTATTTGTAGCTTTTGACAGATAATACTTAATTACACTTTAATTACAGCTCAAACAAACCTGTGTCAAATTTAGGTGTTTATCTTGAATAGAAAGAAGCCTTTCAGCTCCAAATTTGAAAATGAAAAGAAGTCAAACCTTGGTTGGACGGCTGCGTTGGGGACGAATAGCCTATATATGAGGCACACGAGCTACCGCTACATCATACGCTGCCCCAACCTTTTTCATTCTTAATCATCTGCACAGGCCTATCAAAATCAATTCCAACACTTTTAAGTGGTTTTATTGTTGCGGTGCTTCATTCATCCATCTGCTATACCCGCTTATCCTTTATGAACTAAAGAAATTCAAACCAAATCTCCAGGTAGTTCAATAGTGGCCCCTTTGTTTCTCTTGACTGGAGAGAACTGAAAACGTGTTTTTTGTGTACCACAACATCTACACAACGCAGCAAATCCAGAGCTGCGGATCTTATTATTGTGTCACTGTTGAATCAAACAGGTATTTGTCTAAAAATGCAGGTTTGAGCTGATTTGAATGGAGAAAAACACCCTTCTCTGATGGCTCGAGCAGCGGTTCACCCATCGTCCTAATTGTAGCATCCAATGAGTGAGACTACTTGAAATCTGAAGAAGTGAACATTCATCTGTAATAAACTCCAGATTTCAAACTAATGGCTGATTCATGTTCTCTCAAAGCCCTCGAAAATGCGACAAGTATGCAGATGGCAATTTTGAACAGCATTCAATCAACGTGTTACATACAGTTTTAGCTGACAGACTAATGACAGTTGTACTGTAGGAAGTTAACATCAATGTATCTGGACTTAGGCTGCATCAGTTCAGATGTTAATGTCTAAAAAAAAACTATATACGCAAATGACAGTAATAAAGGCGAAAAATAGTTCAAAAAGTAAGGCTTACACACATCAAGATGACAATCTCTGCAGACACACAACGCAAATTCAATATTAACCCCCCCCTTTCCATTTCACAAAATACGGCATCTTCATTAAGAGATGAGCATGTGGCAATAATGAAGACTGTCAGCAATTAATTACAGCCTTTTATTGGCTCCCATCTTAAACCACTGTGCAATTTAATCAGATACAACTATGAGAATGCCATCTGGAGTGAGGAATAAACAAAGCCCAACATTGCTGAGATGCCTCTCAATTTGACAGCCATCAACCAATGAAAAATGACTCCACGACATGGAGAAAAGAAGGAATTCAGGGAGTAGTAGAGTGATTAAGCTTTTTTTCAACACTTTGGTCTGCCATTTTCTCTGCTGCATCCATCCGTAGGACTGCATATAGAGGGGGAACTACGCCTGCTGGTCAAATTATAGTTATATAATATAGTATCATATTCACTGGGAATTTCTGCTATACACAAACACAGGTAGGACATAACTGCAAATTGGGAGAAAAAAGATGTATGGTTTTCTAAATTCATTATGAATGAGTGTGATGTGCATTTGTATCCATCCCCGTGATTCACGACTTTGTAGAAAAACCTTCTGGAACACATTTCTACCAGCTTTCTACATCTCGACACTGAAATTTTTTTGCCAATTCTTCTTAGCAAGACAGTTCAAGCTCAGTCAGATTGGATATCTATCACTCCAAGTCTTGCCGTTGATTCTCAATTGTATTGGGACCTGGACTTTGACTAGACCATTCAAACACATGCATGTGCTTTGATCTAAACTGCTCCGTTGTAGCTCTGGCTGAATGTTTAGGGACGTTTTTCTGCTTTAAGGTGAACCACTGCTTTAGTTTAAACTCTTCTGCAGCTTCTAACAGGTTTTCTTCCAGGATTGTCCTGTATTTAGCTCAGCTTGTCTGCAGAAGCAGACATTATGATGCTGCCACCACCATCATGATTCAGTGATAGGATCAAGAATGTTGAGGATGATGTGCAGTGTTAGTTTTCCTCCACATAGGCTTGGATGGAGGCCAAACTGGAGAACCTCTTTCCACTTGTTTGCTGTGTTCCCTACATGGCTTGTTTCTCCAAACTCCAAACAATCTTCATGATCCTTCTTGTTGATATAAGTTCTTTAGCAACCCTCTGAAGCCTTTATAGAACAGTAGTATTAATACAGAAATGGACAGGTTTAATTAACTGATTGCTTTCAAAAGCAATGGATTTTAATTAGGAGTACCAGAATTTAAAAGAAAGTCAACACTTTCATTTCAGATTGATATTCATAGAAAGTCCTGAAGAGTCCCCCTGGGGGCTGTTCAATGGGGGGAAGATGACATGGTGCCCCTCACCTGATTGATCGCTGGTTGCTGTCTGGCGGGTTGGAGGTTCCTAGAGGGAGTTCCAGCGGCTTGAGCGGGCACCTGGCCGCTGGGTAACCGGGTACATTATAGCCAGAACATTATAGCTTCTCCTTAATTCCAGAGCAAATTAGCACACAGATCTACAGCACACACAGACCCCATCAGACACAACTTCTCTTTGGAAAGCAAAAAATGACCCGGCACATGTAGCCAACCAGGTTCTTCATATGGTATGCCTAGAGTGTCAAGGCAAAAAAAAAAAAAAAAAAAAAAAAGTTTGCGCAAACCTGGTAAAAAACAGCCCCTTGTTCTACACTTTGCTTCGTACAGAGGGTCTGGACTCTCGGCTATTTAAACGATTGTTTGCTGGAGGCGTGGACTCTGCTGAATTTTAAACGGTTTTATCTGATTCTACCCGATTGCTAATGTTTGGCCGTGATGTATGTAATGCGCCAGCTCAATCATGAAGGAAGCTACATTATGAAGCTTAGCGGGAACTGATGGAGCCAGTTGGAAAATTAGACTTTTGCTGAACCGTGTGGGCCAAGACATCTTTCCCAGCAATAAAATGTCTTAAACATTCCTTTTGGTCTGACTTTAATTGCTCAGTATTTGGAAGCGTGGCCAACATGGACTGAACTGCTTCATTCACTTCTGCTGCTGCCAAATTACAACCATAGGCAGACTACAACTCAAACAGTGCAGAAAAATTTAAATTAAGCTAACAAAATTCAACCAAAGAAATCAAGGTCAATGGGAGAAATCCCAGAAGGAGCACTGAGGGGAGATGAGAATCAAGCAGATACCTTTATGCTGGTCTGTCACATAAAACACAACTGAGTTTGTGACTTTAACAGGGTAACAAAAAAAAAGCTACATGCATGAATAGTTTTGCAAGGACCTGCATCCGAGTAGGCAATGGATGCACATTAAAAAAAAAAAAAAAAAAAAAAAAAAAAAATCAAATGACTTTCACAACAGATAACTTGCTCCCACTCTTTCCCATGCGTTACTAAAAAAGGAAAATCACTGTCACCACAGCTGCCAATTCAATTTACCTCCCAGAAAATGGGATCCCCAAAGCTCTTCAGCTTGTGTTCGCTCTTTTCCAAGGAGGGAAAATTACAGCAGCTTGTGAAGGGCGGGGTATTTGCTGCCACCCTCAGAGGTGTTAATAATGTTAATAATACTGTTGAGGAACTGATTGGCCGTAAACTGAAAGCTGGGGAACCGTGAAGACAATGCAAACTTTAAATGCATTTTGCAACTTGATCTGTGGGAAGCGCCTGAAACTCAGAGCCATTTGCGGGATTTTAAGATGCTTATCAGCAGACTGATGAATGCCTGTAGCATTCAAACTAACAAATATGAAGCAACGAGGGAAATCCATCTGAGCTTTTATTATTTAGCTGCAGCTAATTGCTTTGTTGTAGCTGCTAAAGATACTAATTGCAGGAAAATTAGATCTTGATTTGCTTTTTGTTTACATTAACAAGACTTGCTGACTCATTCGAGACGACAAGCAATCACAAGGGCAGAGATGCGAGCTTTGACTTCAAGTACAAATATCTGCACAGCCCATGGAGGGAAAAAAAAAAAAAAAAAAAAAAAAAAAAAAAAAAAAAAAAAAAAAAAAGACATGCATGGTTGAGTGCTCGGGAATTTCTTGTGCAGTTTTTCCTCATGGTTCACAGATTCTCAGATAAAATCGGAGCACAGGGTCACACTGGCTTCTGCTTTTCAGTCCAACATTTCATAAAAGAACTGGTCTATTCTCGCTCAAGAAAGAAACTACGGTAGCACCCAACTTTCATGACTTTTCAGACTTTGTAACACAGCGTTCCAGGTTAATTAAAGACTGCCTTGCTTATCAATGCAAACCTTAAAAAGGAAAGCAGACTTCAAAGCCTCCACCAGTATTAGGTTTTTACTCCAAACGCAGCATGAAGAGGAAACAAGTTCTTTTAAGAGCTGCCAAGTTCAAAGATTTAAGTCAGAACTTCACTTCAGATAAAGCGCCAGAGCAAGAAGTGACCTAATATCCCACAAACCGGCTAATGAAACACCCATGTCCTCTCATTTTCTGCACATCAGTGGCAAGCAGTTTCATCCATCTGAAAGAAAATCACCCAAAAACAAAGCTGTCATGGTTTTTAAATGGAGGGGAAAAAATGAGCACCGGCTTGAGAAAATTAGGTCTTCCTGAGCCTTTTTAATGTCTGAAGTAATTCAGGGCTGGAAGAGGCAAGAAAAACAAAAACATTTTAATAATCCAACTGTGCAACGCTCCAAGAATAGACACAATTATCGAAATCTTCCAAGTAGGATGGGCTCCAACAGGATTTGGTGAGACAGATTCACACTTGCTCATCGTACACAAACAGAAACAAGCTGGTTGTTGTTGCCTTTTTCTCCTCTCATACACGGCACAGGAGTTCAGGAGGGATTAGTCGAGGATAGAGTAAAACTGCTTGTTCGGAGTCCAGCTGTGATGAGACTGCAGTTTTCACATTTTAAAGAGAAACAATGACCGACTTTTGCCACTTTTGTTAAGGGTGTCTCGGCAGAAGCAAGTAAGACAAACAGGAAGGCAATTAGTTTCTCTACAGTTGTCAAAAAACTAAATAAATGCTGCACTTGTGCAGTACCATGCTTTATGACTGCATCCACCAATACCTTCTGTTTCCTTCCCACCTTGAGCAACACCACTATGTTCCCCAGAAAACAAGCAGAATGGATTTTCAGTAGTGAAATGTTATGTCACGGACATGTCATTGTTTACATAATCAGGAGGAGGACGGTCACCAACACCCTCTACAAAGAGGATAAGAATGACAAGGTAGTTGCTGAAGAAGCAAGCTGTTCATACAAGCATATTAATAATAAATCATATTGATATCAGTCCAAATTATCATTTCTGTGCATTCCTAAAACTACTGGAAAATTAAGTGGAAGGAAGTGTCAAAAGGTTAGGTCCAGTGTGAAGTTTCCTCAGTCAGTTATGATTTAGGGTGAAATGTCATCTGCCAGTGTTGGTCTGAAGTTGTCAAGCAGAGAATTTTTGAGCACTTCATGCTTCTTTCTGCTGACAAGGTTTATGGCGATGCTGGTTTCATTTTTTTCAGCTGGACTTGGCACCGGCCCACACTGCCAGAGAAACCAAAAGTTGGTTCAATGACCACAGTGGTCTGTGCTTGATTAAGGAACACAAGACTCAACAACGAAGATGACCTGAAGGCTGCTATCAGAGCAACCTGAGCTTTTATTACACCTCAGCAGAATCACTGATGCAAAATTAGCCACAACCAAGTATTGACTCCATATACTATGCAGTACCTGAACCCTTTTCAGTAAGATGAACGTTTTACTGGTCTTACTTAATATTCTAACTTTGTAAGAAACTGATTGGTATATCTTAATTAAATTGTATACATCTCTTATAATTTAACTTTTTGTTGATACCCTCAGACTCTGCACATGCCCAAAAGGCTTTTTTTGTGAATGAACCGAACAACCCAAAACCAAGACAGTTGTTATTTTCTACATAAATCATTCCCTCCCTTAGCATCGCCGTATTCTAGGCATGGATCTGCTGTGAAAAAGGTCAACAGTGAGCGTGAAAGATTTTCTTCAGAGAGCTAAATCTTCCAAACAAACCATAATTTGAGAAGGCATGCTTCCAGGTTTTATGTGAGGTAATACTGGGGCTACAAAGACCTTGGTAATAACTAGATGAATAGGGTTGAACAGAGGTCTGTCACCCAGGGGAGTGGGCATCAACTCCTGTCATCACTGACCTATTTTTAGTCTGGTGGAGACAACACTTGATGAAGCCTTGCTTGTCCACTAGGAGTTCGGTATAGAAAGGCCAGAAAGAGGAAAGAGGACCCTTTTTTTTTGACTGGTAGCCTCTTTCCTCCCATCCTGAAACCCAGCCTCCCTCTTACTTTCCTCCATCAGGATGGCGACACCTTACAAAGTCGTTTTTTAACACAGCTCTTCCTTTCTCTAATCAAATCCACTCTTCCCTCTCACATCCCTCTTTCCCTGACAGTGACGGATGGCGGCCTTCACCCGTTTATCGCCTTTACATATTTCTCTGCCCATCCGCTTAATGACACACATTCATACCTGCTGACTCTTCATCCCTCACTCCTTCCCCATCTTCCTCAAACTCCTGCATTTCACTCTTCCTCTGCTCTTTACACTAATGGTTTTTATTTTCCTCCATCTTATGCAATCCCCCACCATTTTCTTTGTGTGTCCCCCTACTCCTTTTCTCCATTTCATGCTGCTAAGCTCTCTCGCGCTAACGCTATGCTTCTATATGAAATTTTTACCCCTTCCTGAGCCTGATATACTCCAGCTGACTAAAGAGGACAATACGGCTAAAGAGCAATAGTATCAAAAGGATGAGTGGGCTTACAGTACACACGACAGCTGCATGAAGAGGTTGCGTGGGCGTTCTTTTGTTTCTTGCCTGCAGGGAAGTGTGTGCGTGTGTGTCTATGCGTCGGCCTCCCTATAATTGTGACTGTGTGGGAAGACTGTTTTGGTATGCTCCTGGTTGTTTCAGTATGCAAGTGCTCACCATATATCTAGGGCCTGCAATATGAGCGAGTGTGTGTTCCAGAAAGCCTTGGTGCAGCTGAAAGAATCGGGTTGTGAAAGGCTGCCTCAATATTAAGTCTCTGCATTTGTGCGAGCAGAGATTTTTATTTCAGAATATAACAATGCAATGCTCCAATACATCTCGGGTGAAACACAATACGGTTTTACTTCCAAGCAGCCAGACAATGCTGTAACTTTCTAAAAGTAGTTGGATGAGTAGTTCTTTGTGTTTTCTGAAGCACTTTGGCTGCTTCTGCTCACATTATTTTCTGCATAATGCACATGTGCTGAGATAAATCTTTTCTCATCAATCAAAGGACAAAATCACAACTGTTAAGCATGATCAGCCAATCATGCAGCAGCAACTCGGTACATGAATGGAAACAGGTTCTGAAGTTCAACCTTGGAATCAGAACAAGAAGAAAACTGGGAGGTATCTAACTTTGAACGCAGTGTTAGTGCAAGATGGGCTGGTCTGAGCATTTCAGAAACTGCTGATCTTCTGGGAATTTCTCACACACTCATCTCTGGTTTATAGAGAATGATGCAAAAAATAGAAAACCTCCAGTGAGCTGCAGCTTTGTAGACGTCAGAGGAGAATAGGCACATTAATTTGAGAGGATGAAAGCTGACAGTAGCTCAAATAACCACTTGCTTCAACGAAGATGTGAGGAATACCACCTCTGAACACAATGAAATCTGAAGAGCAGCCACAGCAGCAGAGGACCACAGCATTTACTACTTCTCTCCGCTACAGACAACTAGCTGGGGCTAAAATTCCTACAGGGCCAGTAAATAACAGCAGAAGTGTTGCCTGGTTTGAGTCTGATTTTCAGCTGTAGCATTCAAACGGTAGGGTCAGAGTTTGGTAAAAACTCTGTTAAAGCATGTTAAAGCATGGATCCACCCCTGTAGGTGGGAAATATTTTACTTTTGGCTTCTTGGTACACCACAGACTACCAGAGTATTGTGGCTGACCATCTGCATCTCTTTATGATGGCCATGTTCCCGTATTCTGAGGTCTTCTTCCATTACGATTATGAACCACGTCACAAAAATCATCTCAAACTGGTCCCTTGAAGATCCCGAGTTCACTGTACTCCAGTGGCCTCCACAGTTTAACATCTCAACGCAGTTAAACAGAACCACAGATTCACATCATGGATTAACAGCCTAAAAAATCCTCAGCAACTGTGTGGTTTTTATGTTGATATGGACTAAAATCCTTGAATAACAATCCTGACACCTTGTTTAACTTTTGAAAAGAAGAATAAAGGCAAACTGGGGTCAAGGTGTACCTAATAAAGTAACCGAAGAGTGTTAAGAAACGTGTTGGAAACTGAAGGTAGTCACGTTTGTCTTGTTGTTCTGATTTAAAAAACATGCTGGTTAAATGACTGCGTTTTATTGTAGTTTTTAGCACAAGAGTTTAAGACAGGAAATTTGAGATATTCTAATGAGTTTTCAGGTCATCTTTGACAGCAGACAAATGCTAATACGATTTGGTTTTGTTGAGGTAGGGAAAAAAACAAACAAAAAAAAAAAACAAAAAAAACAATAAAACAAGAAGGGGTCCCCAGATGCCTACAGAAGGGTATGAATGCTTTTCTAAGTGCCAGTTAAAGAGGACAGGAATATGTTGAAAATCAGCTGTGACTCAGTGGTTTAAATACAACCAGCTGGGCCAGACTGGACAGGACTACAGCTCATCTGTCTACGCCCTCAGGCACCAGCAGGCGCAGGGAGAAGAAGTATATTGATAATGAAGTGTGTTAATGCAGAATCCATTTTGAACACCCACCCCATGTCTTACTATGGATTATGCTACGTATCAGTGATGTACCTATTCAGGCCAGGAAGTAACCATGGAACTAACGCAGCATGTTTATCTCGTTTGACGTCATTCTATGGTAAATAACTAAGAGCTCAATGTTAAGAAATTGCCTTTTTCTGCCTGGAATTGGTCAGTGTTTGAGCGTGTGACCACCTGCTTTGATTCTTCAAAATAAAAGTCCAGAGATGAGTCAGCAAGGTGTCAGGATTGTCTCCTGAAGTAAAACAAAAATGCAAAGTTTTTTTTTTTTTTGTTTGTTTTTTACTTAACAGTTTGCATCTATTTTACAGAATCTGAGGTTTAGTACAGAGATGGGAACAACGTGCCTAACTGGAAAGACTGTTTTTTACCACTTGGTCTGCCCTGTTGAGACAGGTTTATTTATTTATTTTTTTTTTTATTTTTTTATTTTTTTAATGTTTAACTTTGTTTTGAGGGAGACAAGAAAAATAAGAATAGGTAACCAGACGAAAAAGAAAAAATATCCAAAGATTAAATTAAATTATCCAAAGATTACATTAAATTAAAGAATCCAGTGTTGTCCATTAACTATTCTCAATGCAGTAGGTGTGTTTATTGATAAAATAATCTGATAGTCACGAATAAACAAAAAAACATCCTCAAATGCAATGATTATAATATATGCATGTATTATAATGTAAATATATGACAACATAAAATCACTTATATCACTTATAAAATCACTTAAAATCAATTATAGTATTATAAAGTACAGGTTGCAAAAATAAATGACAAAGTAAATCAGTCAACAGGCAGATAAGTAAATACAAAACTAAATGAGTAAATTGGGAACGAATTGGTGATTTTATTAAAATTATGACTTTTTGTAATCACTGAAAACTGTTGGCTCCAGAACAAGACACCCCAACCATACCACAATCCAGAGATAACAGATTCAACCTATATTGGCCAACACGACAATGTCTGCCATGTTTTTTTTAGTTATATAAAGCTTGTTATACTTTTGGTAGCTTTAATCTTGTGATGTATTAAAAAAAAAAAAAAAAAAAGGTTTATAAGGTTTGAGTTAGGAGCCTTTCATGATGAATGATTCAAATTCTGATGAAAATGTTTAGCCTCGACTGAGAACAGGAGAAAAAGCAGCCAGAGTCCAAACAAAAACTCAGATTCAGAAAGCCTGGAGAAACTGCTGATCAAGAATGCTTCAAAATGTCGCAAGAAAATATGAAAACATGAAGGATGATTTGAGACTTTTGCATAATACTTTATGTAAATGAGTTTTACCCACAGCTTTAGCTAAATTGCATTGAAAGATGAAGTTATTCAGGATGCTTTGACGTTTGGCTGTAGGGAGTTTCTCTGATTTCTCGCGGTACATCAACCCACAGTCCAATCAGATCTGTGGATTACTGTGCTCATGATAAGTGGGTTTTGAGAGCTAATACAAATCCCCTTGTTTATAAACACCACAACATTCGCTAAGTCGATTTAAGTCGATTACGGGCTAATGGCATTTGCGGATGGGAGAGTAGCTGCACACACAGGCACTCACACACATACAGTTTATTAACGTCATTAATTGTGCTCAGCATATTTTGAGGGACTGACATTTATAATGTTCCACAGAGAATTAAAGGCCAACAAGGAAATTAAAGATACATTAGATCTTAAATGTGAAATCCAATGAAACTTTCAGACAAATTAGAGCTTTTAAGTCCTGCATGAAGCATCTTTTAATTGCTCTGGTTTGGAATGAGTATGAAACTATCCCTGAAAAACACTCTGGACATTTATCTTTCTGAACCTATTAGCGGCTACAGATTTAGCTGGCTTCGGCTTCACAATTAGAAGCCACGCCCTCCAGGGGCTGAGAAAAGTGCTGAAATTTTGAGGAGTTTGGGTAACGTTAGGTGCATCCTCTCAGCAGATCCAAATCCTGGGGGGTACTGAAGAGTTTTCTTCTCTCCTCCAAACCCTTTCACAGCACATATTTTTACATCATGGAACCTCTCTGCTCTCTCCATTCGCCCGTTTCTTGCTCTCTGGAGGCTTAAAGGTTCATGCATTGGTGAAGTAGTGAGATATTTCCAAAAATAGAAGAGCAAAAAATAAAAATAAAAATAAAAATAATAAAAAAAAAAAAACAGAGGTACATGCAGATATAGCACACATTTTGAGCCCAAGACGACTACAGAAATAAAACAGAAAACTCCCCTTTTATGATCTTCTTTGTTCCATTTCTGCTCTTTAATTTCTGATGAGTCTCAGTCTTACATTGACTGCCTCCTTTAAATCTTTTCCTGTGAAAAAGTGCGAAACAGGTTTGATTCCAAAAGGCTAATTTAGTGTCTTCTGCCCCGTGAGAGCAAGACTGAAAGATTCTCTAACATCTACCTGTTTGAGGCTCATTGCAAATTCAGGAGCCAACTTTGAAGTGTGAATGTTTCTGAAGTGCAAGTAAAATGATAGGTTCATTCAGAGAAAAATGTTCAGACAAGTAGCAGGTTGGTTTAGTTGATCCTTACAAATTAAAGCCAGATGCTGTTCTGGCAAAATTTACACAAACATGGATTCCTGCATGGCACTGCACCTTCATGCAGTACAGTGTGTAAGATGAGATTTTATTGATCTCAAGAGGGGAAATTCTACTGCTGCAGCAGCACAATGAACACAGCGAAGAGGCAGCCAAAGATAAGGGAGAAAAGAAAAGATAAAATCGGAATTAAAAGTTTTATATAACAACCAAGAGTAGTACAGAGGATAGAAAACTGCCAAAAGGAAAAAGGATTTTCAGTGATGTTACAGATGTGTTGGAAAACTGAAATAGATAACTCCAGATTTGCAGAAGTACTGAAACAGTGATAAGTTGTAGTCAGTTTTTATGAAATCTGATGGCTGGGTTGGAAAAATGATGAATGTAGAGAACTTAAAAAATGCTTCGAAAAGTTGCCACAAAATTAAGTAAATTATCATGAATGCATGATAATTATCATGAAATTTAGGAGTTTTTGGCAATTGTTTAACAATCTAAGCTTATTTAAATTGAAAGACATGTAGTGTCTTTAACAGAACCAACCACATACCCCAACGGATTTTACTGGAATTTTATCTGATAGACCAACATAAAGTAGAGTGAAGAAAAATGATTCATGTTTCCATCATTATGTGTTCTCACAGCATAATGCTGCCACCACCAAGTGATACCATCAGGATGGTGTGTCCAGGGTGCAGTGGAGTTTTAATTAAATTTTGGTTTCATCTCAAACTTATAAACTAAAATGATTTTCCTGCCAAGCAGAGGCTAAATTAAGTAGATATTTATAATGTGAATATAGAACTTAGGATAGATAGAATCTAGGTATTTAGTATGGAAGTTGTCAAAGATCACATTGGAATAATTTCACCACCATCTGGTAGACTGAGTTACACCTATTAAGTCTATTTTTGCTATGTGTAGAATATGCATCACCCAGCATTAGTGGCATATACACCTAATGCCACTGTATTAAGACTGAAAGCAGTGACTTCGTGACTATAGTTGAACTGGGTCTTCTTGTGGCATTCACCATCCCACTCCTTCATAGAGAGTAGATTTGTAGTTACATAGTCGTCCTGTCAACAGATTCTTCCTGGACTGTTGATTTCTGCAGTTTCCCCAGATATCGATGGGTGACATGGCTTCTCTGATTATTGCTCTAATTGCTTGGCCAGTTGGTAGGTTTGACATTGTACCACTCCAACAGTTTTAAATGATATATTGAATGTCAGGGATATTATTTTTCATAACCGAGCTGCTTTAAACTTCCCCACAACTTCATCCCTGACTTATCTGCTCTGCTCTTTAATGATGCTGTTTGTTCTCTAACAAACCTCTGAGGTCTTCACAGAAAATATGGATTTATTCTGAGGTTAAATTACACATAGGTGGACTCTATTTACTAATTAGGGATCCTCTGAGGGGAAATAGTTGCACTAGATCAGGGATGTCAAACTCGAGTCCTCAAGGGCTGGCGTCTTGCAACTTTTAGATGTATCCCTGGTCCAACACACCTGAATCATATTGCTAAACTAACTCCTCAGTATGCAGTCAGGGTCTATAGAGACTGCTAATGACCTGATTATTTGATTCAGGTGTGTTGAAGCAGAGACGCATCTAAAAATTGCAGGACACCAGACATCGAAGAATATGATAGTTTGTGGGTATAAAATCTCAAGATTTGAGGATAATCATAATTCTAAGAAAATTCTGACCCTTCAATTAAATACTTTATGCAGTTATGAAGAAAATATGTTATGAAGAAAATATGAGTTAAAGCAGGGTGAGAACAAAGCAAGGTGAGAATGAAAGGGAAAGAAAGATCAAATGAAATGAATTGGACAGGTTGTGATCCATCTCTTAGGGTCAGATCGATCAGTGAGTGAAGGGATCCGTTGCATCCAACTTTGTGTGCACGCCCATCAGAAAGCTTCAAGACTGTACTCTCGGGCTTCAAATGATATCTGAGAGCAATATATGGAAGAGGGAGAGAGCGATGCAGAGGTGCACAATGAAACAAAGTCTGCAAGAGTGGGGAAGAGGTAAGGGAGAAAAATGACTGTACAGGATAATCAAGTGATGAGGCAGATGGGGGAGAGAGAGAGATGGGGTGAGGAAGTAGATAAATGAAAGGGAAAGTGAAAAAGGATCACAGGCTGAGCGCAGAAGGGAAAACAAGAACCTTATGTGGTGCATGAAGTCGTGTGAGTGCATAACGACTAAAAGTAGGAGCAAGAGGCGGCAAGGAGATGTGGAGGTCAGCAGCCGAGTCAGCAAGCGACAGAGGCAAGACAAAAAGTCGAGGGGTGGAGGAGGAAAAGGAGGTGGGAAAAGATGGTGAGGAAGTGCTGTGACTGATAACATTGTCGTATTCAGGTTGCCTCAAGGGCAGACAACAGTGAGGAAAAGAAAAAGGGATGAGACAAAGAAAAGAAAAAGTGGAAATTTACAGGGCAGCCAGGGGCAGAAATGGTTCTAAGATGGAAGGTGAGTAAGGATGAAGAGACAGGTGAGAGGAACTGCAGGTAGATGGAGGGAAGGGAAGGGAAAAGAAAGGAAAGGAAACGATCCATGGCTATACACTAATAGAGTCGGAGAGGTATGGAGGTTAAAACCATGAGCGGGCACACCTGGGGCAGATGGATGTGAGGGCTTTCACAAGGAGAGGTGGAAATTACAGACAGTATGGATAAATGTACAGCAGGATGGTTTCTGCATGAGTGATAGGGGAGGGCAAACATGAAGTAGGAGAGGGGAGGAATAAACCAAAGGTCAAACAAAGGAGTGAAAACAATGACCCCACAATAAAGCGAAAAAACATCTGACTATCATCTGATAGAGCTGTTCGGGGACAACTATCAAGCTGACTCCTTTTATAACCTTTGAACCTCATTTATTCACGTCACAGACTTCACTGAGATGTTATGAGAAAGTAGGAGGGTAGTGCGCACAACTCCAACACAAAAAAAGGTGAATGGGTGCCCAGTTCTGAAGAACTACAGAAAAAGAAAAAAACAACAACAAACCCAGCACTCCAAAAAAATAAAGGTTTTACGTAGGCAAAAAAAGAAGAATGTGTTTCGGCTACATGCTGTCATCAGCTTGTTACAGATCTAACACACAATGCGTCTATATAGAGCACACGTGTCAAACTAAAGGCCAGGGGGCCAAATCTGGCCCATCATAGCTTTTTATGTGGCCCTCGAGACTCCAGATGCCAAATTACATCAATCAGTCCCTCCAGTTGTTCACAAAAATTCATGCAAAATCAACAGATCCCTGCATTTTTATTTTTTTTTTTTTGCCCTAATGCAAAATTGTGAGTTTGTTGCAAATTTTCTGCAAAAAATGGTCAAAAACATCAGGTTTAAGTGAAGCTAACTTCCACCTGCAGTTGGCAGTGTTTCTTACTTCTACTTGATGTCAAGTTATCGTCCGTAATCAGTACGGCGAGTAACAAAAAGTCACATTTAACGTTATACAAATATTGTAAAATTCTTTGCAAATATTTCTAAATTAGCTTCACAAAATCTTTGATTTTGATTGCAAAAAAATAAAACATTTGCGAAATCCTGGAGGGACTAATCGATCTGAAAAGATGGCCAATATTATGGAATTTTAAGATGAACTAATCAAATGCAGAGACAGCCATTTATTTATATTTTGGGTTTTATCAATACATTCTCACACAACCAAGGATATTCATGATCTGAACACGGCCCAAAACAAAAATGAGTTTGACACCTCTGATACAGCGATTCGAGGGCATCTAAGCCAATCACAGTCCAGCTGGGCAATCAGCCCCAAAAAAGAGACGTGTGATAAACGAGCATAATTGGTGACAAACAATATACTATAAAATATTTTTTCTCAATAATTTCTCTCAAAATATTGTTTTCTCAATAATAATAATAATAATAATAAGACCAACACAAAGTTCTGCAATATTGTAAGCTGGAATGACTGATGCCTGGCTTTTACCTTTTTTTGACCAGAAGTAAAATCTGAAAAGTGTGGAATACACTTGTATTTAGTTCCTTGAAGTAGATCCTTTACAGAACCACTACAGCAGTATTTGGAGCACGTCTTCACCAGCTTTGTCCATTGTTCCAGGTAATTTAGCTCAGGCTCACTCAGACAGGATAGGATGGAGAGTCAAAAGCAATATTGAGTTTTATCACAGATTTTCAGCTGGTTTTAGATTCCTTTTTCCTGCTTTAAGCTGATTGCCTGCAACAGCCTACTTCCTTTTGCAGCCTCTAACAGGTTTTCTTTCGTAATAGCTCCACATTTAGCTTCATCCACCTTTCCATAAATTTTGACCAGCTTCTCCTGTCCTTGCTAAAGAAAAGCATCTCCACAACATGATGTTGCCACCACTAAATGTAGTGTTAGCCTCAATTTTTAATTTTAGACCAGAGCACCTTTGTCCACATTTACTGTTTCCCTACGTGGCTGGTGGCTAACTTTAGGTGACACTTTGGATCACCATAGGTCCTCCAGAGTTCCTACTGCAGGATGCTATTTGGTGAAATTTGACCATTAATCAGTCCCTCCAGGATATCACGATTGTTTTTGTGGTTTTTTGCAATCAAAATCCCAGATTTTGTGCTACTTTATAAATATTTATAAGGGATTTTGTAATATTTTTTCTTCATTAAATCTCTTCCAAAATCTACATATGGAAGAAAAAAGATGAGGAAAAAAAATTAAGCAGACATATTTGACACAAAAAATTTTTTGTTCTTTAAAGAACTTGAAGAGCTCAATTTTTGTTATTCGCCATATTGCTCACGGACTGTAACTTGACATCAAGTAAGACTGAGGCAGCAGGGTAGTAGAGGTAAGAAACACTGCCACCTGCAGGTGGGAGTTAGTCACTCAAACCCAATGTTTTTGACCATTTTTGCAGAAAATTTGAAAAAAAAAAAAAAAAAAAAAAAAAACAACTCTGGGGAATCTGTTGATTTTGCGTTGTTTTCCGCGATCGTGGAATCACAAAAAACTTTACTGACTGAATAATGCTCTCTAACAAACCTCTGGGGCCTTAAACACACATGCTGAAAGAATTAATTACAGCTAGATGGACTATTTTCCCAATCAAGGTAATTCCAAAAAAGTAATTTATTTAGACATATCAGAGTAAAGGGGGCATAATACATATATATTTATTTATTAAAACATGTTGAAACCTTATTTCTTGCCACATTTATACATTTCTTTGTGCTGATCTGTCATAAAGTCTCAATAAAATCTATTTAAGTTTAACAAGACAAAATCTGAAAAAAAAATTCAAAGTATATGAATACATATAAACATAAGTATGCATCCCTCTGCAGGGGCTCAAAAGGCTTTGACTTCCAACATCGACTGCCCAGAGGACGAGCTGTCACTGCAGGCATTCATAACTTTGTCCCACGCACACATCCCCACCCTCTCCTGCTGCAGGCATTTCCTTCCCCTACTTCTAACAGACTAATGTCACAAAGCATAGGGAAATGAGTGTTGCCCTAAAAAACTTACAAACTTTTTGGTATTCTGTACAGTTTCCAAGAATACAAGATGCATTAAATCATTTAGAGCCAACTAGTGAAAAGCAAAAAGAGGCATGAGTTGTCACACACTTGAGTCAGCGTACCATTCATGTTCTGCGCAGTTGATATAAACAGCTTTTTTTTAACCACTATAATCAAGCCAGAATCCATTTTTTATTGCTCAATAACTAATGTCCCAGTGGATAAAAGTTCTGCCGAAATGTTCTGTTTCAAAGGGAAACGCATCCCATTAGAAGGACTATTCATAATAGCTCAAATTAATGGAATCTATTCCCATCACTATACTGCGGCAATGCTTACTTTTATTCGTTCACTCTACTTTAAGTGAGAACATTTAAGAGCCTGAGATAAAATTTATAATCATTTCCGGCAGAGACCGTCTTATCTCTTTTTTCCCCTTATCTCATTATGAGAAGAGTCCAAAAATGGGATGGTGCCGGCCAGTTTTATACAGAGCTCACATTTCGAGAACAGAACGAAGCATGGGAAGCATGTGGAGTAGGGTGGAGACTTTTATAGCAACACCACCTTGATATCAAAGATGGATTGTAAACCCTCATAGCTTCACATGGAAAGAGCAAAGCTTTGGAAACTATTAAGTAGCAATTTGCGTCAGCCTGTAACAGTCAGGATGATGCATGGATCAGCCCAGTCGTTACTCAAAGTCTCAAAGCTTGCATGTATTATACTGTACATCAATATATAATCACCAAGGTCTATGTTCCGTGCAGCACCACCCTAGAGACACGCCATCTTTCTCCAGAGACACCTCTTTGTCTTTCTGACTCGAAAATGTCATCTCCACTTTCACCACAAGTGAGACTGTTACTGTCAACCCCTGTCAAACTCTCTGTATCTAGGTTACAGTTGCTATAACAACTGTTGTGAATGCCAATGAGTTGCAGTGAGTCATTCTTGTACCTTATCACAAAGCCACAAAACGTGTGTTTACGGAGAGAATTTCTGCACGTCTCAGATTTACACATTCTTTGTGTGGGTTTGACAGTGTCGCCCTTACGTAGACCTACAGGACCTGGCAGGCCCACGGTTTTAAGACGTGGTGACTCTTCAAATCGCTTCCTGAAAATTTCTGAGCTGGATGATCATTTTCAGTTGTTCGGGATGTTACTTTGTGTTCACTCACTCAGTTACTTAGGAGATCTACAAAACAGGTGTATTTGTATTTTGAACAATACTGGAGTGCTTCATAATTATGCGTCAAGTATCCTCAGCTTTGTGTATAAATTAACACCAGCAGGATACACAGGAAAGCACGCCTAAACTGGATGTGATGGACAGCATAATTTTGTTGTTTTTGGCTAACGGCAATTTATTTACCATATCTGGCCTTCAAAAGCATTTATGGGAAGAAATCTATATGCACTCATTAAACAATTTCTTTGTAGAGAATAAATTCACATACACGGACTACATAATTACAAAAACACTATATCAGCTTCATTTATTATAATAAAAGTACATTCCTTATAGAGGCTAAATTACTTTTTAGTAGTTTTAGCATATAGCTAAAAGAATTCCTAGAGAAATTATTTTAAAATCTGCTCACCTAAAGTTTTTCAAAATATTTAATATTCAGACTGAATATTGGTTTTAACTTTTTTTATTTGCCAATTTAAATAAGTCATTTATGCTCAAGATAAATAAGCAGCCAAACTGTTCAGATGTTCAGGAAATTGTGCTTCAGCATATTCAACGAGTCATAAAATTGCAATTAACTTTAGGGTTAGCACGCTAAAGTTAGCACTAGCAGCTAACATTATGATGCAGACTTGTTAAAACTCTGCTCTTTTTAAGTTTCCAGTCAAAACTGCAGCAAGAGCCTTATAGCTTCAATTTGTAAACATTAAACGCTCAACACATTCCTTGTATTAGTTGGAACTTGTAATGTCATATTTGTGACATCATTTGTAAATGCTCATCTTCATGTTAGCATGCTAATATTAGCTTTAGTATGCAAATTTTCTTTGTTCTTTTGCTATAGTTGGCATTAATATGCTCTAGTTGGCATTAGGAAGCTAAAGCTGGCATCAGAGTGGGCAGTTGGCTTAGGCAGCAGATTTACAGTGTATTTTACAATGTTTAAAACCTTTGTTCACTGCTTTATTCACTGTATGCTACTTATTCATGCACCAAAAAAAAATGGAAAACAAAAAAACCCCCATTACTGGCAACTGAACTATTTAGTGACTGGTATGTAATGTGAACATGCAGTTTGAAAATAATGCATGCATTTAACTGCAGAATTTTCAGCTATCATTGTAATACCATTTGAAAATATGGATTATTTCTGCTACTGCAAGGAGAACTAAGTGGATATAACTGCAGAGTGGCACTTACAATAGCATAAAAATGTGCAACACAAGTCTTCCTTCCAGTCCTGTTGAGTCAGAGTAAGTGGAAAAAAGCAATCTAGACAAAGAGACACTTTAAACTAAAAAAAAAAAAACAACAACTTTCTGAATGTATGAAACATGCGGGAAAATTTGTCAACACTATTGTATGGCTTTCCTTAATTGTTAGTTATTTGGTGACCTAAATTATCTATGCTTATATGTAAATGTTTTTTATAAGGACAAGCAACCAACAATGATAAATCATTAAACAAATCCTAATATTTTATGTCATAAAAGAATATTTAAGTGCTATGTCTTATAGAAAAAAAGAATGTGGTCCTAAAATTGAGTTCTCTATTTTCTACTCTTCTCTCTCTGTTTCTGTAGGTCTGTGGAAAGCCAGGCGATCTACCATGCTTGTCCCCCCACCCCTCCATCCCTGCAGACAAACGCACCTGCTCCGCACACACCTCCACCCTAAACAAAAAGCAGAGGGATCAACCCTTCCCTCTTTATTCCCTTCATCCATCCTCTCCCTCTCATTTCTCCCCCCTTTATTCATCTCATCACTGTCCTCCTCATCCCACCTCCTCCACTGTGCCTGCCCCAGGACTTCTACCAAGAGAACCCTTCCGGAATCTGTCACTTTCCCAGTGTTTCACTGGCTGACGTTGGTCACATGCTGCCTGCTGCCCTCTCTGATTGGAGCAGGGGAAACGTGGGGTGTCGTTTCGGCCTGCCCGTTCCACTGTGTGTGTCGAAACTTATCGGAATCGCTCAGCACGCTCTGCGCCGATAAGGGCCTGCTCTTCGTACCGCCGCATGTCGACCGGCGAACAGTGGAGCTGAGACTTGCTGACAACTTTATAACAGAGGTGGGCGGGAATGACTTTGTCAACATGACCGGACTGGTTGATCTGACACTGTCAAGGAACACAATCCACCTAATTCGACCTATGGCCTTTGCTGACCTGGAGAGTTTGCGCTCTTTGCACCTGGATGGTAAGCCATAACCATTTATTAAGACCTCCAAGTTGAAATGTTACTTTAGTAGCTTTTACAGGAAAACTATTCTGGGATTGTGTTTTTTAGGTAACCGCTTGACAACGCTTGGACCCAAGGACCTTGCAGGTTTGACAAATCTGCAACACCTGATAGTCAACAACAACCAGCTTGTGAAAGTGTCCGTCGAGGCTTTTGATGACTTCTTGCTCACTCTAGAGGACCTCGACCTGTCCTACAACAATCTTAGAAGGTATGTTTGGGGTTTTTTGTCAAACAAGAATTATTCCCTAACATCAGACTTGTCGTATCCGACACAGCAACTGGTTCCGTCCAGAAATATTGACGCTACTTTCGATACCAGTGGTCACAGAAATCTATTAATCTGTTCTGTGTCAGGGGTGCCAACTGTAGTGAAGACAAAGATAAATTTGATTTTCCACATACAAGAACTTCTTTCCTTCAGTTCCTGATAAAATAACCTTGATCGAGTCATAACTTCTTATCCCCAAGTCTTTAAAATGTCAATGTTTAAACAGCGTGTTATGCTCAAAAGAAAACTAACCCAATGGCTGTCGATATGTGGCAAAGTTCACTTGCATGAATTATCCCGAATAGAAAGTCAGAAAGGTTTTAAAATAATCCAAAAATCATAACTTTACATGAAGATTTAAGTTATAAACTGAACCTGTATATTTAATGATCTGTTGAAATCCTAAAAGTAAAGTTAGCTTCAGCCTTGAGATGGTTTTACCTACAGTGATCATTTGGCAAAAATCCCGTATTTTTATTATTGGCTGTCAAACATTACAAATCTTTCACATTCCCTTAAGTTAGTTTCTCACAGAGGTAATTAAACACCTGGAGCCAAAACAAGTGGTTCTAAGAAAACAGCTCCATCTGGACCCCAGTGGGCACTTGTTTCCCATTCTGTGGTACACCGAAGGGTTGAAGGTGGTTCCAAAACTTTGAGATCCTCATGTTTTTCCTATTTCCACCTCACATCAATGTGAGGTACAAAACTCAAGGTTCTAGGCAACAAAAGCCCTTTCTTTAAACTCATGAGAAATCAATAAATCTCTGATAAAAGTTAATAAACCTTGTTAATATTTTAAATGTTCAGTTTATCTAGTCATAGAAGTTGTAGAGTATAATGAGCTTATCTTTGTCTTATTTTTGTTTTGAAGTTTGTTTTTATTTTCCTAAATCAGAAGTAAATAAAATTTTTGCGACTGATGCTAAATTATTGTTTTATCTAGGAAACAAATGTATTTGCTTTGGTACATGTGAGGTAATTCTCTCAATGGTGATGAGAATTCACTGTTTAGACAAGTTTTGATAAATTATGAGGCTGATGAGACTTATTAATATACATTAGTATAATGTAACGTAGCCTGTCAATGTTAAACAATTGATGGGACTCACTGCAGAACTCACAATGCCCTTTCCTCTCCACTGAGCCTCAACTTAACTCAAAAAGAAAACAAACGAAAAACTAAAAAGACTTGAAACTCCAGAATCCAAAGGCACAATAGCAACAACCAGCAATGTCTGAGTCAGTGAAGACAATAAAGAAAGTCATGCTGAAACTGCTGAGGCTAGAAGATGACTGAAAGCTCAGAAACTAAATCAATTTTGATGAGGTTATAATTTTCTTTCACTTCGATTTAGTTGGGGTTTCAATGAGGGCATTGTGAAGCTCACTCCCCTGAATGACTATACATTACTATGGATACTGTATATGGTTCATACTTGAGTGCACAATGTAATACTTTGCTAAGGTCATTATAGAACAATGGATGATTTTTACAGCTTTGCTATTCTTCAGGGCTAAATAGTTTGGCTGAATAATCACAGTCTTCTCCTCTTTCCAAAGCAGCACACAATGCAGATGATTTCAGCAGCAGTCGGCTGTCATAAAAATTGTCTCCCAAAAATGAGTACTATGGCCTCTCTAAGGCCTCCACCAAATCTTGAAAGTGCGGAGTTGCAGTTATGAACAGAAAAGCAGCTGCTGCTGCTCGAATCGCTTGCTGGCTACTGAGGAGTCTATTCTAAGCGTTAAAGAATCTGTGTCACATTTTCCCATTATGGTTAAAAATACTCAGCTCTGGAAACTGGTTATGTCATGCAAGACACTCTTCAGATCTAACTTATCAAGGTACAAGTTTCACCCTATAAACATAACATGCAAATTTGATTTTCATTGTCTTGATGTATTCATTTTCATATTAACAGGCCTTATGAAAAAGTCCATTAACAATTTACAGCTTGGGTTTATATGATGGTAATTTGCAATGATTCTAGGTTGTTGCCATCAGATGGAAATAACTGCAAAAAGTTGATAAAAATCAACTCATCTGGACTGTGTTTCCGCCCTGCCACAAAATGACCTATGAGCATCAATTTTGTGATCTTATTGTTAGCTCAGGGGGAAGTGTTAATGAGGGGAGAGCAGCTGATATCACTCTGTCATTCTGATTAAATTAGAAGAGCAGAATGATGACTTTAAAAGGAAGCAGTGGAAGGAAACGTGTTTGCATTTGCATTAAAAGGGCTTCACTGGCAGTACTACTGCTGCTAGTAATGTAAACACTTATTAAATAATCAAGAACTCAAAAGAAAAAGTTGTAAAGAAATCAAGGCAGAGACCTTTAGATGCTGGCCTGGTGTCAAAAAGGGTGACAAAGAAGCTAAATCTCTTCAAGGAAATCATCAAGGACAGACATTCTACAGAAAGTACTGTGATTGGACTGTGGAGGACTGAGGCAAAGTTATTTTCTCCTTTAACGCCCCTTCAATTTGTTTGGGACATCTGGAAAGACATTTTTCAGGAGAAGAAAAGGTGAACACTGCCATTAGTCGTTTGTCATGGAGACAGTGAAGCATCTGAGACACTGCATCCATTCCCTTGATACTTAAGATCTTAAACCCATCGAGAATTTACAGTCTACCCAGAAGCTGATATGCAAGGTGAACTATCTTTCAGTTTTTAAAAAGATAAAATTTACTCTTTGCATCAACTTTATGTACACTTACCAAACACTTTATTAAGTATACCTTCATAGGACTGAGTTGGACTTGCTTACACTTTTAGAAGTTCCTTAATCATTTGTTGCATAGATTCAACTAGGTGTCAAACATTCCTCAGTAATTTTGATACATTTCAACAAGATGACATCTCGCAACTGCAGCAGATTTGTCGACTGCATATCCATAGTGACAGTATCTGAAAGGTGCTCAACTGGACTGAAATCAGGTGACTGTTGAGGCCATTAGAGTAGAGTGAACTCACTGTCATGTTCAAGAAAGTAGTTTGAGACTATTTGAGCTTTGTGCCATGGTCCTGCTAAGTAGCCATCAGAAGATGGGTACATTAAAGGGTCCCAAAACGGTGGACATGAGGGACCAACAATCCCAGAAGGAACCTTTGCTAAAACGCAGGTTGGACAGGGGCCTCTATGTTGTTTATACCAAATTCTCAACCAATCTTCTGAACGTCTAAGCCAAAATTAAGACTTTTTGGCAAGATTTGTAAAACCTGTCCAGTTTTAGTGAGCCTATGTGAATTATAGCTTCAGTTTCCTGCCATTATCTGGTGTTCTGTTCTGAGGAGATGGTATTCCACATACATTAGTTTCAACAAGTGATTAAATGCTGCTGCTTTTTTTTTTTATCTTAAACTTGGTCAGTCAACTCTCCTCTGACCTCAACAAGATCTTTTTGTCCAGATCATTTCTGCACACTGTGTATTTTTTTTCTTTTTCTGACCATTTTCTGTGAACTAGAGAAACGCTTGAGTGTAATAATCCCAGTAGATCAGAAGTTTCTGAAATACTCAGACCAGTCCCTCTGGCACAAATAAGTATACCATATTAAAAGTCACTTAAATCCCCATTCTAAAGTTCAGTTTAAAGATCAGCCAGTCATTTTCACCATGTCTAATTGCATGAAGTTGAGAACTGATAATAAGCAATTCTTCATAATAAGCCCTAATAGCTATACAATGTTTTATTTCTTCTGTTACTGAACTTCAGTACACCAAATAAACATCTAAGGAAGGAAAAAAAAATACTAAAACTAAAGCAAAAAAGTTTTTCCAGTCTCAAAGGTTTTATTGATAACAGTATGATGGGCTGAATTCAACAAAATAAAATTCTGGGAGAAAAATACCACAGAGTACAACATCCTGCTACTGGATTCTTGAACTCTAAGCCACAAAGCACAATGCACACATTTCTCTATGCTACCTCCACCTCTCGCATGCCTTCCATCTTGAAACATTCATAACTACAGGATGAAGGTGATCATGTGCTGAAGACACCCTCTGAGTGACTCAGAGAAAACAACCAAAACTGCCTTTGTTCATTACCAAAAGTAATGCATTCTTTCCACTACATTATCTTTGAAGTGTACCATTGCTTGACATCAAATGAAGGTGCTACAGTCTTTGTCAATGTTGCATGGTTGGAATAAACCCTGTTGAACAAAAGTAGTGACAGAAAAAAAACCCACTAAAAACAGTGAAAAAGAACAAAATGTGACACCAACAGAGCACAGACAGACACCTCGACAAAGACACACTTCATATTTTATACTGTCTGATTTCTCAGTTCTTAGTCATGGGTTGAAAACATTGAACAGACTGCTAAATGACTGTAATAACAAATCAAAGTTGTGTTTTGAAAAGCAAACCGAACTGTCATTAAAATTTAGCATTAATTCCCACTTCTCTGTAATGAAACACAAAACAAACTAAACTACAGCTATATTAATCACAATCCTTTAATACAGTTAGCATCTTACATTGTATTAATCCGCCCACAAGGGACAGCAAACCATCAAGGCCCTGCTTTTAGTCCCAGATATTTCCTCATTTTCCCCCTCAGTGGGGTTCCTATCATGGCTGAGTTTACTTACTGAAAGAATCTCTCTAGAATCACTCTAAAAAAATAATCTTATTCCTACAGGGTACCATGGGAGTCTATTCAAAACATGGCCAGTCTCCACACTCTGAACCTGGACCATAACCTAATAGACCATATTGCAGAAGGAGTCTTTGGAGAGCTTTATAAGCTGGCGCGGCTGGATATGACCTCCAACCGGCTCAGAACTCTGCCACCTGATCCGCTCTTTGCAAGGTACATTTTAAGATCTCGTCTTTTGATTCTGTAAGGAAAAAGCTTAGATTATTGAGCTACTAATGTGGTTTTTATATGTGCGATAATATGGTGTTTTCTATACCATCTTATCCTTTGACGTGCAAAGCAGAAAAGCAGATGAGTTTCAATATTTTAGCCTAAAATAAACCATGCCATGTCTGGCTGCTTTAAAAGCTTAGGTTGTACATTAGTCAATGCATTTTCCATCACTTTGGTCTTGCTCCAACTGAGCTGCATGTACTTTAAAGGCCTTTAAAAAAAAAAGAAACATATGAGCATGCAGTCACGGAAAACAACAGGATCTCATCTGCTGCTTAAAGTTTAATCTACACACTGCCTAATGCACCCATTTCTATCTGTAGTTCATTAACATCTTATAATTGAACTTTATTAAAAATAGTAAGGTAAAACATGTAATTTGATCTCACCTATCCAATGAAATGAACTCATAAGTCATGTTCATTCAGATGCCTCTTTGCAAACCCTAAGAAAGCAATTCAAAGCAGTCATTTTCTCTGTAGCTGCGAAACAACCGAAAATCACATGGTTAACTGTATAAGGACGTGGGGACAAGAATATATTAAACATACACTAAGTCCAATAAAAAATAAGAATACATTTAAACTATTTTTGTTTTCACCAGATCACAGACAGGAGCAATTAGTCCAACACCCTACAATGCTGTCATAAGCCTGAACTTTGGAGGGAACCCGCTTCACTGTAACTGTGAGCTGCTGTGGTTGAGGAGGCTCATCAGAGGGGACGACATGGAGACATGCGCCACTCCTGCACACCTGGCTGGACGGTAGGAGTCAATCACTCCAATGCTCATTCTAGAAAAAAGTAGCATTCCTGAATTAGGCTGGGTTGGGTTTCCTGGAACCTGCATGCGACTTACCTGGTAGTTTCCAAGAACTTTCATAGACTTTTATGACTACTTTAATGGAATTCAGCTAGTATTTCCTCTGACCTTACCAGGTACTTTCTCAGGAACTTGCCAGGTATTTTCCTAGTACTTTCTCTGAACTTAAAACATTATTTCTGCAAATTAACTAGTAAGGTCCAAGGAAGTACCTGCTATGCCCAGGAAAAGTAACATCCAAGTTCAAGGAAAGTACTGTTATGAAGTGCAACCTAAAGATCCATCAACACCATTTAAGAAATGTAATAACTCTGCAGCCAAAATCAGGCAGTGAGAGCAAAGAATATGAACATCTGTTACAGTCATCTGTTATTAATTAGCTTGCTCAGTGTAGCATTACTACATGTTCATACAGCTGTCTGATCTTTAACCCTACATACATTAGCAGCTTTGAAGTATATTTCATGAATCTGCTGAAACCTTCTCTGAAGTAATATTTCCTCTTTCCCCCATCGGTCTTACTTGTTCGGCAGGTATTTCTGGTCGATCCCTGAGGAGGAGTTTACTTGCGAACCACCTCTCATTACCCGTCACACCCACAAGCTGTGGGTGCTGGAGGGACAGCGTGCCACGTTAAAATGCCGTGCCATCGGAGACCCTGAGCCAATAGTCCACTGGGTTTCTCCAGACGATCGCATTGTTGCTAATTCATCCCGGACCAGCTCCTTCAGCAACGGGACGCTGGATATCTTGGTGACGGTCGCCCGGGACGATGGGGCGTACACATGTATTGCGATAAATGCAGCTGGTGAAGCAACGGCTACAGTGGATTTGAAAATAATTCCCCTGCCTCACCGAGGCGGGGTCAGTGGAAACACTGGGGTTAACGCCGTTAACGGTAAAAACAACAGGAACGTGACCAATGGGATTTTACGGACAGATCCAGGTTCGTCGGATATCAGCACGGGGAAAAATGGAGGGATTAACAACGGCGCAGGACGCGGAGCAGAGGCCGAGGATGGAAGTTTAGGAGATGGGGAGACAAACGAAGGAGAGAGCGGAAAGTCCTCTGAAGGAGAGAGGGCTGATGGAGGAAGCATGGAGGATGACGAGGGGGCCGAGGAGGAGAGCAGGATGGTTGGAGTACAGGGAGTGACCTCCACCTCGGCTCAGGTGCGATGGGATTTGGGACGTTTGTCCGAAGCGTACGTTGTGTGGATGTATCAGATACAGTACAACTGCACTGCCGACGAGACCCTCATCTACAGGTCAGTCCGTCTTCATATAATCCAATACCAATCAGAGCCTCTCTTCTGGTTTCAGTTTTGATATTTTATGTTCAAGTCAATTCCTGTCGTCAGCTCATCCATAAAAAACAACAACCAAAAAAAAAAAAAAAAAAACGTGAAACCTGTTTACCTTCAAAGACCCTTAAATATTTATCTTTTACATTGAAAGTGTTCATTTTCTGCACTGACAAGCAGATGGATCAAGGGACGGACGAATGTGAGCTCAGATGAAGAAATGGAGGCGCAAAGGTAGTAAATAATTTATGCCCATCACTGTGTGACACCAAAACCCTACAGGTGAATAGTCACAGGATATAAATGAGCGAAGAAAGGGATTTACAAGTGGATAAATAATTTAAGAAGGGTTTTTTTAAGGTAGGAGAGAACACCATGAAGTGTGCCCAGCAACAAGAAAGCCTCCAGAGGCAACTGTAGAGCAGAAGTTTTCATATCCCGAATTTCCTGTTTTGTCACGTCTTTTTATTGGGTTGTTATTTAATAGACAAATATAAAATGACATGTATTTATGGAGAGGAAGGAAGAGGACAAATGGTATTTGTTATTTCTCAAATGGAACAAATCGAGCTTAGCTCAGCTAATATGCTAAAATTTCACTACCTTGATGAGGGGAGCCAGTAGAGACAAGCAACCTGGATTAAAATGGCAGTTCTAGAAAATACTGACTTGAGGTGTAGAGTACAAATACATGCAACACCTTTGATTATTTGCTAAAAAAAATATTTAAAACTTGTCAGTTTATCACATAAAATCCCAATGAAATATATTAAATTTTGAGATAAAATATAAAAAAGTTTAGACTTTCAAGACATTGAAAACTGTTTAACTGGATGCAAATCTAAAATTTTTCACCAAACCTGAAAAACAAGTATATACAGTTTAAAAATCTGAAACCTTACAAACTAAAGATAAATCTCAAGATAAACGGAAAGACAGAACCAAGATCTGACTCAGGAGGGTGAATGTAACAAGCCCCTAAATTTATAGAGTGGCTTCTAGCCATTTGGTGTACTTACATGTTCAATACCACTTCCTAGTTCATGAATTATGTCTGTCCTCAGAGTTTACCACTTCTGAATTTACAAGCAGAGCCTGATGAAAATTTAATAGGTGGGACCATTGTTAGAGGAAAACAGCAGCTGAAACAGCGAGGAAGGGTGAAACGAGCAGAAACTAACAGTGTTCATTTTCTGAATTTCAGCTGGCACCATTACAGGCCTTCACTGTTGCTCCCCTTAGGTGTTATAAAGAAGGCATTAAGCTGCAAGCAGCATTGAGAAGGGGTATGAGGTGGTAACTGCATGACGGTAGGAGGGCAGAGAACACAGGGCATTGATTGGGAGTAGAAAAATAAATGGAAGAGCTATAATTAGAGTCAGAAGGGACAGCTGGGTGAATATGAGGTAAAAATGAAGGCTGTGAGATCTCAGGAGGAGGAGAAGAGAGACTGAGGGAAGATTGATGACAGGCTATACTCAAATCACCTTAGGAGAGCCTGAGATAAGGGAGGCATGGGTGACAGAAGACAAACTGACAGGGACTGAGAGGAGAAAGAGAGGAGGGGGGCCCAAATGATGCTCCTTTAGGACAAACTAAGAAAGTGAAGATAGAAAAAGGAAGATTTACATACGACCACCCAAAATGGTCCCGGAAAAAAGAAAAGGTGTGAATACCTGAGAAATAAACGAGAGAAGAAATGGGATTGGAATCCAAAAAAAAGGAATAAGATTTGAACCACAGCAATTTAGTAAATAGAAGATGTGAAGCACCTTTAAAGAGAAAAGTACAAAACATTAGGAATTACATAACAGGATGTAAGCAGATAACAGGGCAAAGGCCTGCAATAAAAGGACACCCACTGGGAAGAGAATGAAGGGAAAAATGTCCACACGAAATGTCACATTAAAACAAACCAGTGCCTTCCAGTGACAAGTAAAGCAACTCCATGTAGAATAAATTGAATGAATGAGACTTTAGTTCCCTCGACAAACACTGTAATTATTCGCCTCAGAAGGGTGCTTGCTTTTTAAAGTTTTTAAAAAGCTTTTTTTTTAACTAGAAGTGTGTTATCTCTAAAAAACAAAAAAAACAAAAACAAAAACAAACAAACAAAACAACAACAACAACAAAAAAAACACTTTGAAGGATAACCATGGGACCCAATACGCAGTTTGCCAAAGAATGCCTCTGACAACCGGAACTGTACAACATACAGACATGGTATACAGAAACTGCATCTCCTTTACATTTAAAGGGTTTTATTTTTGAGGACATAAAAGTGATTAGACCTTTACCAGGTTCTAAGATATTAAATCGGTGCATTTCTCCCTGTCATTTATTAAACAGAGATCACGCTTGTTGCATTTAGGAGTAAAAACTAGCAGCCCATGTGCTTCTCTGAAAAATACAGGTATGTTTTAACACAGGTCAACCATGACCTTCAAGAAGCAGTTTTGGCTGTTAAATAATCAGTAAAAGGTTCTAAGTCCATTTTGAAACAATTCAAAGTCCATTGTTTTACAGTGAGAAAGATTAACAAGTGGAGCACATTTATGACAGCTTCCATTCTCCCTGAAGCAATTTTCGTTGGTTGTATGGCTCAGAGGACTTACAAAAAACCCCAAGAGCTCCATGCCAGACTCTGAAGGCTTCAGTTAGCCTTTTAGATGTTAAAGTTTTTGACAGAACAATTAGCAAAACACTCAAGTGAGGCTTGTTAGACAGGGTTGACAGGAAAAAGCCTCTTCTGTTGAAAGAGAAAATAGCACCACGATTGCATTTTGAGCTGTAGCTTCTAACTGAACCACAGGACTTCTGAAACATTGTCACCTGGAGAGACGAGACCAAATCACTGATGTTTGACCATATTTGCACAATCCATGTTTGGAGGATATATATATTGGCACGAAAATGCTATTATATCTGGTCAAGCATGGTGGTGCAGGAGTGATTACTTGGGCTTATTTTTCAGCTATAGATAACTATAATTTATTGCTGCTAAATGTGGTTCTGCAAGCTTTGTGGTCAAGTGGTGTACATTGTTATTCCACATACAGCTTCTCCATTTTCCTTAATCAACATCTGTTTAATGGTGACATCTTTTCTGTTGGAAAATTGATGTTTGACAATTAGACAAACAATTAGACAACCTGGTGAAGACCAGAAATAATATATTCTAAAACATAAAAGCATAATTACAAAAGGTGTAAATCAGTTTCACCATGGCTGTACTTAATCAGGGTTATTGGAACTCCTAAAATTTATTGACTTTTCACAAGCACCCTCTAGGTCATTAGCAAGCTGCTCAAGTTGCATCAAAGCAATGCAAATTAAACATATAAGGTCAACTTATGGAAATAATAAGCAATAATGCATTGCCCATTTTACTAAATTGTAAACAAAGGCTATAAAATTAGTTGTGAAGCTTGACCTTATAAATGTTCATGAATTCTGATAATTAGCATACACAACCTCAAAGTTCATGGATGCTTTCTTTTTAACCAAGTCTCATACAATTTGCTTCCACAATTCTCTAACAAGCTTTTCTCCTTCAGGTTTGGCAAACAGCTAAAAATCCAAAAGATTTGACTGTTGAGCAGATGATGCTCCTTTATATCACATCTCCCCAGGCTGAGTTTACCTCTTAAAGACAAAGACATGTCAAGTAAAAACTTCTAAGGTGCCAGCTTTGGATTTAAGTGAAGCGATGCCTCAGACATACAATCAGAGGAAAAAGAAAACCATGATGGGCAAGAAGGGATAAAGATATTGCAGGGATAAACAAGCTGAGCCAATGCAATTCAAATTGGGTAAATACTTAAGTTTAGTAAAGGGGGCGTGGTGGATCTGTCTTCCTTTCTACTTGGTCAGAAGCAGTTTGAAAGATATCCTGCATGAGGTCACATCATAGCACACAGATTAACAGAAATTTCAACTTTGATCAAAGAACAGGCTCCCTCAGAGTTTTGCTCCACTTATGCTTTCTAAGTGGTGTGCAAAACAGTTACTTTGGGAACCATGCAAAGCAAATTAATAGGTACAACATTGCTGGAGCCACTTTTGGTCTAATAGACCATTGTTCTAGTGATAGCATTAGCATGCTATCAGTAGCATAAGAGTGGCAGAGCAAACATTAGCACACTAACGTAATCAGAATTAGTGGGTTATAATTAGCATTAATGTGATAGCAGTACCATGCTAGCATTAGCATAAGCCTGCTAGCACTAGCATGCAAGTGTAAGAATATGAATGTGTCCAACTTCAGACACTGCATCCTTCCAAGGCCGATTACATCACAGGCTGTCCAATTTCGAAGGCTCCTTCAAATATGTCCCATAAGAGCTCTTTTTGATGGTTTGACGTATCTTTAGCAGCCCATCCTATCCAAAGATTAATAGTGTGCCAAAAAAGGCAATGTTTTTTAACGATGGTGGAGAAACCAGAAAATAGAGTGGGAGAGGAGTACAATTTTAAATATAAATGTATAAAAATCTGGTGATGCAGGAATTAAAAGCTTAAGGCGGTTATGTTTTTGTTATTTGCACAGACATATAATTTTTGTTAATAAAAAAAATAATTTAATTGAAAGACAAAAAAAAAATGACCAGGTGTTTAGCACCAACAGTTTCTAGGTGACAGGACATATACCGTCCAATTTCACAGTCGCTCATTTCTGGTCTTCGCGGTTTAACGAAGAACCTGACCTACATCGAATGGGAAGGCTGAGTCCTTCAAAAGATGCAGACCTTGAATTTAAATACACCCCATGTGTGATGCTTTTAAAATTAGTTTGCTAATGTTAGTATTAGGGTGCTAGCGATATCATTAGCATGCTAGGGTTATCATTAGTGAGCTCGGTCAGTTCAGGAAGTAGTTTATGGTCCCTTGCCGGTTTTTTTTAAACCCCTTAACTGTCATGAGGATGGGCCCATTGACTTAAATGTAAGTATTTTGCCGGTGACAGTTAAGGGGTTATTAAACAACATGACAAATTTAATGCACACTTAAAAGATCAATAGAAAAACTGCCAGCTTGCTGTACTGATGGCATATGGCAAACGACTGGATAATTACAAAACAGCTGACATATCTATACTGCACACTCAACGCTATGGCTACTAAGAAGCAAAGATCAGCTTGTTAATGGGAGGATGTGTACTGTACCGTCTTAAAATGAAGGACTTTTCAGTCCAGTTCCACTTTAACTGCTGTGCACGAAGGCACAAGACAAGGGTTTAAGTTTTTCACAACAAGCAGGAAGAGATGCATGGTGTTAGGCAAGCATCCAAAAACACCTGGCAAGTACAAGTCCAAAATATATTACCCCACTTAAAGTTTCACAGCAACATTGTGCTACAGGACCATTTCATAGGAAACTGGTTAAAGCAACAGCAGGTGCCACCAACAGGATAGACAGAAGTTTAATCAAGGAGTGATGGATTGGAGGTCTATCTAGACTATGAAGATACAGACTTCAAAGATGAATTGAAAATCCAACTTTTAAACTGGGGATTTAGACAAAGGTATTGACAAAGTAGAAAAAAGTGTGAAAATCAGTCTGTGGACAGATAAAGAAGAAATCAAAGTGAGGACCATTAGAATGAAACTAAGCCCACTACAATGCTGGAGGGGATTTACAGTATAGATTTATCTCTTGTCATCGATGTGTAAGAGCCAACTGCAGTATCACACAGCAGCTGGCAAATCAGGAAAAACAGAAGCCAATGAAAGAAAGACTGGCTTATAAATTGAAATGGAAAGAACAGAAGAATGGAACTGAAAGCTTTCTGTAACAGATTTATAGGGATATTGTGGTGCTGTTTCTGATTTAGAATGTGGAAAAAGAAACTCGACCCATCTGAATTGAGCAAAGGATGCCTGAGGTACGGAGAGAAAGTGGAGAAAACAGGGGGTTTCATAATGGAAAGCAAGAAACAAAAGCAAGAGGCAAGATAGTTTGAGTGAAACAAGAACACTAAGAGTTATACCGACTGCAGAGCACACTCTGAGTGGCAGATTTAATCACTTTTAAAGGTCGGCCTCTTTCTAGACGACTCCAGTTCTCATTTTAGCCTGGCTTGTATAATTCTGATGGCATCTGTGACAGTGCCAGGTGCCACACACCTGCTGGACACCATTCACCCAGTCACCCTCGGCTCCTCTCGTTGATGGCACCTGAGCCTCCCCTCCTGGAGCTCTGCCACAATGTTACAGTACCACACCTTGGTGGGCCTTGGTCAGCAAAAGAACAGATGACGATGCCCTGGTTAAATGTTAATCAGTTTTAAAGGTTCCACTGTTAACTCATTAAATCTTTGCAGATGACTAAAGAAGTGGAGGGGTATAGCCTGCTGTTTCTGCGCTTCAAACACTACTTGAAGGCTGCAGTACTTCATAGCTGTGGGCTAAGTATTCCCAGTTACATGGTGCATGAGCACTAGAAGGGTAAAAAGCAAAACAAGCTCAAATCTGAGGTGAGCCATCTTCAAAAAGATTAATCTCCCATTGCATTAAATTTCTTGAGACTTTATAAATGCTTCAACAGGTGATTTATAGTTATTTACTATAATCCACTACATCTACAAAATTTTTAAGGTTTTTCTAAGGTATATGACAAAGGTTTAACTTTTAGATCAAGACAATAGCGATGAAGAGCTGCAGAGAGTTGAACAAGCACCCAAAACACCTGACAATGAAGAACAAAAGTATATAACTCCACTTAAAGCCTCACAGCAATATTGTACTGTAGGACCATAGTCTTGGAAACACATTAAAGTTTACTGCAGGTGCCACTGAGTCCAGCCCCTTTGTGTATAATATATAACATAAAGATGCACTCTGTTGCTTTCTATTGTGCTCATGTTTTTTAAGTATGGATATTCTCCCCCAAGCACCCCTGGGAAATAAGATCTGAGTCATTTATATGTACAATGCACCAGTAAGCACACTTTAAGGCTGAAAAGTCAAATTTTGATATGGCTTTAAAATCCACTTCCATCCAACCAGGAAAGGAAGGGCTTTGACAATTCTCACAGTTCCACCCCGGTCTCAACAGGGATCAACTTTCCTGTGGAGAACTAAAAAGTGCAGAGCTCAGGACGCACTTTACCGGCAATGGGAACGATCAAAAGGCCGATGAGAAAGGGGAAGTTGGAGGAGGAATCACGCAGAGTTTATGAAATAATGAGCATATTGGTTCAGACTTGAAATAAAGAGGGACATACAATTAAAAAGAAAAGGTAGAAAGTTTGACATGTACAAAAAAAGAGCATGCTGAGAGTTAGACGGTGGAGAACAGGGCTAATGAGTCACAGGAGGGGAAGGCATTGAAGGAAATAGAACCTGAAAATTACATGAAATGCAATGCACTCATTTTCTGCTGCTAATTATACAACAGCTAAGCAATATTTGGCACTCAGAGTACTGAGTGAGGTTATTAATGTACCAAAAATGCACACATATTTGCAAAGCAGCTTGGCTTGTACAAGTTTCCCTTCAATGCTGCAGTGAAGTGCTGACATGCCTTCTGTTTCTGCCCCTGTGACATACGACACCCTATAGCGTCCAATGTAACACCACTGGGGATTCGGACATAAGCTTCCCCATTTAGCCAGGCATGAGTCTGGAAACAAGAACAAGAAATTATGCAGGAAACACGATAAGCGCATCTGCCGAGGCAAGGATTGATGGAGATGTGTTGGAGAGATAAAACGGTGGGAGCAGAGCAGAGGCATGCAGAAACAACAATTGAGAAAGGAAAGGAAAAAAAAACTGAGGGAAATGAGTGGAGGGAAGGGGGTCCAAACTGGGGCTAGATGGACCATATAAGAAGATGTAATTAAGTGTTAAACTAGTCTGTGAATAAATGCGAGATGACAGGGAAATGGAAACAATCAGTTCTCATCTGTATGTCAGGTTGTATTAAAATACAGTCTGATAGGAGGAGAGGGCTGTTTAATTTTAAAGAAACTAAAAAGATCAGGAACAAAAGGTTCAGTGAAAGATGAGAATCAAGAACTAAATCAGGCCTTGCGTGGTGAAACAAAAATTAATCAGGATGAGGCTGGCTGGAGATTCTCATAGTCAGCGTAAAAAGATTTTTGTTTAATGGTATTTGCACAAAAAGTAAAGACAGAAGTAGAATAACACCAATCAGGCATACCATTTTGACAGAAAGTGAATAACACTGATTATTGCCTCATTATGGGACCTGTTAGTGGGTGGGTGACAATGGACAAGCATAAGGATTTTAGTGAGTTTAATGGGGACCAAATTGTATCTCTGGTTCAAAGCACCTCCAAAACTGCAGCTTTGTTGGGTTTTCCTCGTCAGTATATGTTAGGAGGAGTTTAAAATAAAACCAAAAGTGATAAAATGGTGAAAGACGTGGGCAGCCGGGGCTTATTGAAGCCCAAGGGGAAGGAAGACTAGCTCTGTGCGGTCCAATCAAACAGAAGTTAACGCAGATTCTGACAGAAAGGCGTCGGAATGCAAAATGCATTGTCGTTCATTGCATATTGGTTGGTCTAAATAGCTGAAGAACATTAGGGTTCTCATGTTGGTGCCAACAATGGGCAACAAAACTGGGGCACACCAATGGAAGTAGATTACCAGAGCAACAAACCAAGGTGGTGAGGGCAATGTGAATATTTGGGCAGGGAAACTTTGACTGCTGTAATACATAAGCATTGTTAGAGAAGGTTTTCCGTTCCCTTCATTGTCCAACTGTCTTTCAGTTGGACAATGTGCCCTGCAACAAAGCAAAGAATGTTCATGAATAGCTGAAGGTGTTGAGTTGTCCACTAGATTACTCAGATCTGGACAAAAAAGTCCAATACTCATGTACAGTTTTATACTCATGTACTTAAACTTTAAGTTGAACCATGGTGTTTTTGTAGGCAAGTCTTTTCATGAATTACTGAGATAAATGGTCTTGTAGCTTGATTCAACAGTATCTTATCAAAATCTTCACTCTTTTTGCATTTGTTTTGGAGATAATTGAGCCTGTTGACTCTTATAAAATGAAAACATGACCCCTGATCAAATCAAGATAACTTTTAGCTACAAGTTGATATTTATTGCCATCACAAGACCACATTTTCCAACAGCAGACTGAGTATTTAAAGTTTTTGAATTTGGAATTGTTGTCCAAGCAGATACCAAATGTCCCTCAGGCAGGTACAAATTGATGCATGGTTGCTATGAAACCTCCTGCAGTAGATGGCATTATTTCAAACTTGAATAGTTTGGGTACTAAGCAGGCACTGCAAAGGTATGGAAAGCTGAAGGGATGAAATGACTATCATCAAGCCACACCTCAAACCCTTATAGGACTTAAACTTAAGGATCATCTGCTATTCATGTTGGTTCCAGGGAGCACAGCACACCTTTAAGGGTCGAGCGGAGTCCAAGCATAAACGGGTCATGGCTTTTTTTGGCAGCAAATGTGCCTAATCGGTGATATAACCAATCAATTGAATTTGAATTTCTTGTATATGAGGGACAAATGAAAAAGCCTTCTTTCAGGCAACATACTGGCAGTGCGCAGCAACAAGTGGGGGAGGGGCAGTGCCATGTTACTCTGATTTATGCAGTTGAGTAAAAAACAGTCATTGCAGCACTTTCTCTGGCATCTCATTAAAAAATAGACTTTGAACCAAAGGAACTTTTGGCAATCTTGATATACCTCAAGAGCAGAAAACAGCCTTTGTCAAGTTTGGATCGGAAAAAACTGAACAAATGGAAGGGAATCAAACATTACCCAAAATGAGGTAAAAAAAGACTGACGTTAGGACAGATGAAGGAAAACAGAGGATTTCTGCAGGCTAAATCAAGGAAGACAGCCAATGAAACATTAAGCAGCTCAACAAATCAAGACCACAAAAAGAGAGGAAAGGGTAAACGGACAAAGGAAGTGACATGAGGAAAAGGAAACAGGAGCAGTATAGATGTCAGCCAGACGAGGAGATAATTGCTTTGTTGTTCCTCCCAGACTAGCTCTCTCTCCCTTCTCCTCTGTGGCCCTGGTCCTGTCAGGTGTCAGACCACCAGACTCTGCTCCGATAGTGAGGAGAATACCGGAGGAGGATAAAGACGAGTCAACGCCCCCCCCCCCCCCTTCATTTCCTTGACTTTAACTCTCTTCCTCTCCTGGATTCAGATATTCATTCACCATCATCAACAGCAAAAAACACTTTCTTCCATGTGTACTGTTTTTTCCTCTGGGTTTAACCAAACAGAAATTTGAAGCACAGCATTAGATCTGCACTCTGTGTAGGTTAAGAGGGAGAGAACAATAAAGTCTGTGACAAACATTTAAATAAATTGCTTAATTTGATTGCCAACAAAAGGCGATATTTTCACAAGGAGTTCTCAAGTTTTAGTCGAGTATCATTTCCTTTGTCTGGATGTGTATGCAGACAACATGACTGCAGAAAAACAAATCCAGCTCATCAAAGATGCATGACTTTCATTTATATTTCAATGAAAATCCCTACATTTATCATTGCCAGTATACGTGTTAAAAAAAAAAAAAAACACTACTGGAGAGGTGATTCACAACCTCATAAAAGACGACGACGACTTTAAATATGTGGTGACAAGGGAGGAATGATGCAAAACAAACAGAAGACAAGGCGATAAGATAAAGGATAGGATGAAGAAGGGCTGTGGACACTTAGAGGAAATGATATAGAAGAGCAGAGGGAAGACAAACAGAGCCAGAGTGACCTTGGATGCTGAATCACGCACCATGGCTGCTGCTCAGGCTAATAGAGATATAGCACAGTGACTGAAACGAAGAGAAGCTTGGAGGTCAAGAAGAGCCCAGAGAGCATTGCCAGACCATTTAGACTGAGCAGAAAAGCAGTCTTTCAATAAAGATATAGAGAAGGAATGAGAGACTGAGGAAAAGAAAGATGTCAAGGATATGTAGCCTGAGAGGCTGTATATCCTTGGATTACAAAAAGATTACAAATTGATGAAAAAAATGATCAGATGAATAAAAGATAAATAAGAAAGGGAACAAATGGAAAAAACATTAGGAATACAACACATTTTTCATTTATTGGCAAAGTGGTTACTGCATTTTTTGCAGCAGGAACAGCATAAGTCGTATGAAACTATTTAAATTTTTGCTTTGATTGTATATAGAGACAAACTTAAGCAACTCAGACAGAGTGGATTAACAGCATTAAAGCGTAAAAAGGTTTTTAAAAGATGCAGTTTGCAAAAAAACTAAGATTTTAAGTTGCACCATTCCTATGCTTTAAACTTCTTTTAAAAAGTTCCTGAGAAATCTGAGTTTTCTAAAAGTGAATGGAGCATAGATTAATTTACCTGTTGCTACACATGTCGGGCTAAATAAGAATGCCCCATGACTCTTCCTTATCCTACAGCATAGGCAAATTTGCCTGAACATACTTTCAGTAGGGGCAAACTGACAAACCATAACTCTTAGGTACGGTAACACTGTTTTAAAACTACAGTTCGAAAGCTATTAGCTTGTTCACCAGCTGCTTCAAAGCAAAGTCCTCTGGTCTTTCCCATTTTGAGAAGTTGAAGTTGTTGCAACATATGAAAAAATGGAATTATAAAGTGAAACAATTTAGCTAGTGATGCTCTAATCAACTGGCCTGTCATTGAAATTGGTCAATTTTTTCTTAACTGGCAGGTAAAAATCAGAGATGGACCAATCTGAATTTTGCGACCATCTTCCAATCACCAGTTTCGGTACAGCTTTGACTTGGCAGTACATATTTTATCAAATTTCTAGAATGATAAAAATGGAGCATTTTTAGTTTTACTCAAATCCTGCTATCTGCTGAAAATGAGGCTCTCTCACAGTCTGACTAACCTGTAGATCAGTCTTGCCATGCCAAACATAAATGCTATGGACAAAAGCTTTGATGCATAAAAGCAGAGAATCTTGTAATTCCTAATGCCTGGTTCACACGTCAAGACACACGTGGTGAGTTGTCAAATACAACACACCAACAGATTTCATTCACGAACATTTAGATGTCAGATTTGAAATCTCACAAAACATCTAGAGATCAAATGTGAGCTCAGAGTAAGCAAACAAACAGGGCCGACGATGAAGCAATGGCGATTGTTAAAAAGTCAACAAACTGAGGGAAAAAAAACAATACAAAAAGACGTCTCCGACTACCACCATACACTTGTTTTTTGTTCTGTATTTGGGATTCTCCGACGAGTTTCAGTCGCCTCGATTTCCAATTGGCTACAGGGGACATGCAAGCCCATTTGTCCTCAAGGGACACCTCACACGCTGCAATATCAGGCCAAGACAATCAAACATGTTGAATATCCCTGATTTTAGATCGGAGAGGTCCCAACATCATTTCTTAGCGGACCAGATCACTCTTAACACACCACACATGGAATAAATATTTCCTATCATCTTTGGAGCCATCTTGAAATTTGGGGCATCCTTAAGATTGTCAGAAGGGAAAAATCAAGACAAAGTCAGCATAAAAATCTTGTGTGAACCAGGCATTACGTTTTGCTGGATTCAAAACTACTATCTATACCAAGGAATCTGCAGCATTTTTTTTTTTTTTTTCTGCTTGTGGTCGATGTTTGTTATAGCTGTGGAAAGATGATTGGATTCAGTCAAAACCCGAGCTTGCAGTTCAGGCCTCAAAGAAAACCGTAAATCTATATTGGCTAGTAAAGGCTCGATTGGTGCAACTTTAAGCTAAAAGCTTTGCCTTTTGAGTCCATCACACCTGTCACTGATGAAATAAGGGGGGATTAAGTATCGTGGATCAGTTACACTCACATAAAGCCTCTGGATGAACTGACACCACTGATATTTTATAATCTTAGAGGCTTTCAGTTTAGAAACAGAGGCAGCACCACAGCAGCACCACTCTCACTTCTGACTCTTGTATACTTCATGCGGGAAAACCGATTGAGCATCCACTCTCTCAACCACCGGGCTTTACAGTGGAAACTCAATCCTATAGAGCGACCGATCGCCCTAGAGTCTCCCAGTTCGAGTTTTTCCAAGCATGACACATTAGACGGTACCTCCATGACTTGACAAGTTCTAAAAGCATAACTGACTCTGTTCTATTTTCCCTGCTAATATTAGTTACTCCTCTGATGTTTCGGGCTTCCCAGTTTAATTGGTGTCCGTTGTTCCACAGAGCTGCCAGACAATTTGAAGAACAAAAGGTCTTTGTGTTGAGGCAGAGTTGAGGGAACTAATTAATCTAAGAAAATGGAACAAGAGCCACTTTTACCAGTGCTGTTTTGACAAACCTGCTCTTGCATTTCCTTATTTAAAGACACGCACATCTTTTCAAAGGCATCGTCTTGTCTTGATGTGTAGTTTTAAACATCTGCTTTGATCCTGGAAACTGATTTTCAGGTCAGTGTTTGCTCTTTGAAAGAAAACGCGTCTCATCTTCTGAGGGTTTCTTATGAAGGTTTTGTGTGTAGAGACTAGAGGTAGATATGCTTACAGAAAAGTTAGTACCACTGCTAAACTGAATAATAAGCTTTCATCAAGGGCTCCTCCAACAAAGAAGTGGTTGGGCATATTTGCGACCGTGTAAGGAGGGAAACTATGGCAACATAATGAACCCTGGTTAAGGGATTTCTTTGCATTCTTTAAATCAGATTTTTTTAGTAAATATTGACCCATTTTCACTTTAGCTTCACTAAATTTAAAATTTAAAGCAGATACTTTGGCAGAGGTCACGCTTTAAATAGGAAAACAAAAAAAAATTCCTCTAGGGCTGGCAGGCAACCTTCAGATGACGCTCTGATTTTCACACAGACAAATCAAATAACTTACTGATTAGCAGGACTCTGCAGAAGCTGACTGCATTCAGGTAGTTCAGTAATTTTTTTTCAGGTGTGTTGGTTCAGGGAAATCTAAAAGTTTAAAAGACACTGGCTCTGAAGAAGTAGAGTTTGATATCCCTGCTCTTGGACAATAGTATCTGGTTGGACTCTGGAAATACGAATTTTGTCCATAATCTTATTTTCTCACAATGATATAAACCTGGACACCAAGACTGTTTAGAAAACCTGCCCATCACACTGTCCATTGAACTCTTTAAATGACAAATTTCAGTTTTAATTTAACCTTTTATCATTCAGTCTCATCTGGATTTAGGTAGCAGGCATTTCAGACTCTTTACTTTTGAAAAAAACAATGTGACATCTACCTGTGTGATAGTTTCTATCCTTTGTACTAGCTTTAAAACTTTCAGGTTTGAAGCCGTAAGATAGATCAATATTCATTCCATAGCCTAAAATCCATGCATCTGCCCTGCAGCATGCCTGAAAGTTGGAGCCTCTGATTTCCCAGCTACACTGCATTATTAAACATCAAATCCCATCATCCCATCAAGACCAACATAAATATGTATGAGAAACGTCAATCAGACAGGTTTCATTTGTAAAACTTGATTACATGATGGTAATTACACCCAATTTAAAAGTGAAGGAAATCTGCTGCCGTCCTCTGTCTTTATTTTGAATGCATTTTAAATAGAGTTAGGTTGGGGGTATTAAAGGAGAAGCTTCCCAAGCGTCTGAGTCATCCTAGATGGCATTTACGGGATGTAACTCCAAGTCTGAGGAGAGACTTAATGGCTAAAAACACATTATACAAAATAAGCTCTTTGATGTGGCAAGAGAAAGCCAAGAAAAACAGAGACAAAAGCAGAGGAGGAGAAAAAAAAAAACAAAACAAAAAAAAAAAAACACTTTTTCCCACACAAGAGGGTTAAAGCTGCAGAGGACAAACTAAAACCAGCGCCAGCACACTTGAGGTGGGCTTCAGTCTCCCACACATACTCATAAAAAAAACCACATGCTTGGTCTACTCTTCTAAATACAAACAATAGACCAATTCCCACCCTGAAGCAAGCTAAATACAAATTATGTAAAGTGAGGGCCCCCTGTTCTTCATCCATTCAGTTCACCTCTCCTCCTCTCGTTAGCTCCAGCACTTAAAACAAGTACGGGGTCAAAGCAGTTCTCTCTCTATAACCCTTCCACACACACACCTACTCACACAGACACAAAATCTGCATCAATCATACAGGAAGCTCTGTTTACTCACGTTTTGGACGTTTAAATAACACCACAGTATGGGTAGTAAAAAGTTCTTTAAGTCTTATTTATAACAAATGTGCCCTGGTATGTATGTCACAAAAATCAGACAACTATGGCGAAATTTGAGCCTCATGTTTTCCATATGACCATTTTTGAGCAACTCAATGATATCCTCCATGTAGTATGAAAGACTTGGATTTGCAACCCTTTTGAGGTAACAGCGCATCCCATCCCTCTATAGGTGACCCAGCAGCCCAACTGTCTCCTTATGGACAAATGTCACGTTGTTTTTAAGTGCAGAAAAGATCCATTTAACTGTTAAAAGCCAAGTTTTCTCTCAAATGGAAATCCTTCACACATTTTTTAGGTCCACAGATTCAGTGTATAGATTAGGTCCTTCTATATAATACTGATTCATTTGATCACTTTCAGATCTTTACTTTAACTTTAGACTCGTCTTCTTAGTCAGTGGTCTTTTCATAATTTTATTCTTGTTTATTCTTAGTTTTTCTCCCTTATTCACTGATTTCTTTCAATGCACTTTGGTATTTTATCTGTGGAATAAGAATTATATGTGGTTTGAAATTGTATGTAGTCAATTGCATTATCGTTTTTATTATTTCCTTATTTTATATCTAAATTACCTTTAATCTTTAATGACAATAGTTGTATCTCCAAATTTAATCCTCCTTTTACCCTTCTTTTGTCCTTAGTTTATATTAATTTAAATTACCAATTCTTCTACCTGTATTTATTATTTTCTTTATTTTTAGTTGTGTAATTAACTTAATTTTTTTCTGTAGTATTTTCTTTATTTTACTTGTATTATTTGTACTTTTTTAGTTGTATCATATTGTAGTTGTATTATTACATATATTATATTTTAGTGTTATAATGAATTATATTATCTCAAACACAGCATGGGGTTCATTATGTGTTCCTTGTGGAAAAACAACTACAGAATTATATTTGCAGTTTTAATACGTATCAATATGTACTAGCTCCTGAAAATCAGTAAAAAAAAAAAAATCCCAACCAAAAATAGCAACTCACACATTACGGCTCAAAGACATCCCCTAATATTGACTTCACACAGGCATTTTAATATGATTGCCAACACCTATAGACATCCACTACTCTCCAAATGAGCAGGGTTTTTTTTTTTTTTATTCCCCCTTGTGTATTTGTCAAGAAAAGCCTCATTTTCTCCTCTCTTGCTAATAACAGAATCCATCTTTTGCTCTGTTTAGACAACCTTTTACCTTGTTGCTCTCATCTTCAGCCTTATTTTTTTTTTTTACAGTAAGAACAGCCTGAATATTTAGGTCACAGTACGAGCAACTGAATATATTTCACAACTCAATTTACATCTCTGTCCATACTAACGAAGCCCAACTTTTCTCTCTGAACTCTCTCCATAGAATCCTCCCATCAACCAGCGATCGTTTCCTGCTGAAGAATCTGGTTTCCGGGGTGGACTACAACCTGTGCGTGCTGGCCATTTTTGACGACACAATCACCTCGTTGGCTGCAACAAAAGTACTTGGGTGCACCTCCTTCTCCACCAAGGATGTTTACCCGGCGTGCCGCTCCCTCCAAGCCCACTTCTTGGGTGGGACACTCACCATACTGGTTGGAGGTGTTGTTGTGGTCACCCTACTCGTGTTTACCGTGGCGCTCATGGTTCGGCATCGGGTTTGCAACCACGGCGACCACATGTTCTGTCAAAACGGCAACACAGAGGCTGGAGGTGGGGCCTGCTGCCAGGGTGGAGGGGTTGGATGTGGGGATAAAGGGGGAAACGGGGGTGGATGTTATCAATCCAATGGCTCTGGAGATGTGATGATGGTGGTCCTTCCTAATGGTCTGCCCTCTAAGAGAGGAGGGGAGGCAGAGAAAGATAAGGACAAGGAGAAAGATGGAGCTGATTCTGCTTCCCCTCTGCCTCCCAAACTGCCCCCGAAGCCCCGGCCGAAGCCGAGAGTCAACCTGGAGCAGTTCCTGTCAGCTGGAGGGGTGGTTTCCACCACGACAGGGGGAGGAAGCGAGATGGCCTTGGTGGTGAGGCAGAGGAAGGCACTGCCGCAAAACCTTGAAAGTGACAGAACTCCCCTCTACTACTCCCCCTCTCCTTCATCCACACTGCCCCGACAGTCTCGTTCCAGGGACCGCCCAAATCCCCGCCTGGAGCGAGAACTGACAAACCGAGCCAGCTTCTCTCTGGCTGCCCCCCTGAGAGACTCTGAGCTGCTGGACTGGAGAATCACACCCAGAGGCAGGGACAAATGGAACTCCTCGCAGGCTTATCAGAGCCCCGTGTCCCCTCTGAGCCCCGTCGGTGGGACTGTTGGCAAGCGGCGACACTCGCTCGACATGGGCTCCTCTGTTGCCTTAGCAACTGATGCAGCGGCAACTGTTGCCAGGCGCTACGGCGCCGTGAGCTGTGCCAAGCGGCTGAGCGTGATCTGGACGAGACGGAGTCAGTCCCTGCACGGGATGCTGGTGCAGTGCGCATCGACGACGAGCACCGCCTCATCGACTACCAGCGACGAGGGCGAGAGCGTTGGGGGCTTCGGGGGTCCCGATTTCAAACGGGGGTACATTCACGCCTATAACACCACCAACTCAAACTCAAACACTGGGACGACAGGTGGGAAAGCAAAAGAGAGGAGCAAGGAGAAGGGGAAGGGTGGTGAAGACCTGGAAGAAAGTGTGGTGTAGTCTGGAAAAAGCAGAATAGGAAAAAGTTAAAGACAGATAAAGGCTTTCGAATAGGACGGTGATTCAGGAAGGTGATTAGAGGTGAAATTAGGGGAGCGGAAAATAAGGGATGAAAGCAGGGAGGTGGGATCAGACTGAAGGAGAGGAGTCAGACTGAGTCAAAGCCAATTTATTTGCTCAGCAAGAAGTCCAGGAAATTACATAGAAGATGGGAAGGAAAATTTTTAATTAAATACTTGGGAGAAGAAATGAAAAGAGTTATAATCAAAAAACTAGACAAAAAGGGAACAAACAATATAAGAAGTATGCAGTCACAAAAGAAATCTAATCATAAATCATAAAAAAAAGCATCAGAATAAAGGTTATGTGGCAGAGTCAGAGTAAGCACAGCTTAGAACAACAAAGCTACAGTTCTCCAGAGCCCGCCCACCCACCAACTCAACAAGCACCATCAAGTGGATTTAAACTGGATCAAAAACAGTACTGCTGCGTCTGGAGACTACTGCGTTATTTTGGCTTTTGCTTCTAACAAAGACCACCTTTCTGAGACGCCTTTTCCCAAAAAGGGAAAACAAAAAACAAAAAAAAAAAAAACTAAAAAAAGCAATGATTGTGAATGATGCGCCCCCCCATGTGTCGGGGTAAGGATTTTTAGGCCGGCTGCGCCTGCAGATTACAGGAGTATAAATACAGAGGCTGGTGCAATGGACATGATCAATCAATATGGGGGTGGAAAAGAGAGGCAATAGGAGTACAGATGTTAAAAGAAAAATATTGGGATCACAAGTCAATATGGATTACAAAATGGAGGAGACAGGGGCATGATGGAACATGTGAGTGTCCATTTCTGAAAGAAGATCACACTGCATGTCGGATAATGGAAAGAAAGGAATCATGGTAATGGGTGCATAAGTGTGGGTGCAGTGATGGAACAGACTGGATGTGTATTTGCAGACAGGGTCAATCCAGTAACACGCCATCAGTTTATAAAAAATAAAAATAAAAAAAAAATAAAAATGTTTAGTGCTTTCTGGGCATGCTGTAGAAAGCAGGAATTTGCACAATTATGATAAGAGGTGTTCATCCAAACTGAAGTGCAACGTTTAAAGTTCAAATGGATACTTTCAGCACTGTAGCATCGTCAGAGAGCACAAACTGGTGGAGAAAAACCTGATTTTCAAACTCATTTCGTGTGACTTAGACTTACTTGTGCCACATGGGTTCAAAGGTCAAAACCAAACTGATGAATGTCGACGAGGAGGCATAAAAATTACAGAATCACTAACATTCACTCCAAGACTCACTTCAGAGACTCTTAAATGCTTTCAAAAAGAAAAAAAATAAATAAAGAGAAAACTTGAAAGTACAGTATATATATATATGGTATATATATATAAAAATGTTACTTGTTGCACCATGTGTTTGTTTTTCTGAGGAATGATGTTAGGAGCAGAATTTGAAGTGTGTGATTTCTTTTTGTTCCTTTTAACATCAATAATTCATGATTAGAACATAAAAACGTTAATACTTGACAAATATTAAAGCTCAAAAGGACAATACATAAGCACACAGAACAAAAACTGGTAAACGCGTACATCTTAGTACACGGCCTCAAACTAATGCCTATAAAAACAGAGCCAATTAGATTTATAATGTTGACTTTTATTCAACAATATTGTTATTTCTGTTTTATGATTTCATTTTGCCAAAGTCAATATTGTTCTCTGGACTTGATATAAATAAAAATTACATGTATGGAAAAGTTGCGGGAGTAAAGTTCTACTTTTTATATAGAATGTGTTTTTTTTTTTTTTTTAATGGAGTGTAGTATTGTCTGGTATATCCTGCCATGTGGTTTTGTAGATCACAAAAAGAAGCTCTCATAAAGGGTTATACAACTAAAATGGCTTCAGTGCTGAAGCATTCCAGGTTCTTGAGACTGTTCATAACTGGTTCGACAAAAAAAAGCGATGAATCAGCCTCTTCCCACGTCATTACATGTGGAAAAACCTTAAACAGTTACACTAACACTCAACCAACATGGTATTTAGTGGAAACTAATGCTTAAGCGCTAAAATGTTTAAGCGCTAAAATCAACCATGTTGATACCCATAGAATATCGTGTTACAACGTAGTATATCGCAACAGGGTCAAACTTGTTGCTGCACACCTACCTATACAGTTTGTGTCTTCACCCCCTTTAAAATAGGAGCATGAATGTAAATATCTAACTACTTGAAGAATTCTTAAAAGTCAATAACCAGAACTTCAACTTAGATACTGAACTTAATTCAACTGAAAGTTTACAAAACAGACAAATTAGTGGTTTAGAAATTATCTGGAAAAATTAATTTAGGTGTACCAAAGTGCACTAAATGTTTTGAAAGTTAGCAAAAAGTTAGCAAAAAACTAAAGTGCTAATTTAAAAAGAACAGCTCCCCTATTAGTGTATTAGCACAAGTGGTTTTTGTCTTAAAGTAAAATGGCTTAAAAATGAAATAAATTTAGAAGTTTTAAATATGGCAGTCGATGTTTTTGATCGACTGCTGGTCTCCATGCGCCTCCAACTCCTGATGAAAGCGGTTCTTTCTTCTGGTCCAGATGAGGTTTGGTGGACTCTACTTACCATCCGGATCAGCTGCTCTCTGGTTGGTATTTACTGACACTGTTTAGGTACAGGTTAAACAGTTTTTTTTGGGGTTTGCATTTATCTACTTCAACTGCATCATGGGTAATTAAAACGTAGGAAGATCAGAGACTTATTATTGGTGAAATTTGGAGCTCGTTTCCACCTTAAATGGCATTATAAGTGAAATGAACATTTAAGATTTAAACATGGCGTTCACATTTTAATTATTTCTTTGACTGAGCCTTCATTCACATGCCCAACAAATAAATAACACCAGTCTTTCAATGCCAAAGTCGGTGCTTTGAGTGGTGGAAAAATAACTGAAGCCATTTAATCAACTGCAAACTTTTCAGCCCATATACGGTCAGGCAGGCTTTATATCAACTGCTTGATTTATAAACCTAGTTGTAAAAACAGTATTTATAAACAGAGTTGGAAACAGCGTTTGAAGATTTAGTGGAAAATAGCGGCTTAGAACACTAATGTTAAATTAAAAAGGCTGAAAGTAAAAGTAACAGCTTTAAATGTAAAGCAAAAGTGGAAAAAAAAAAAAAACAAAAAAAAAAAAACAAAAAAAAAAAAAACCCACAACATAACCATTTTTGTTGTTGGAAACTTGAATTGGTGGCAATCAAGCACTGTAACCAGTTTAACACTGGAGTAGTTTGGTACAAAACCCTCCAAAAGTGGTCTACTTCATTTGAAAGCTACTTTGGGTGTTAAAATCAGATGAAAAACAAATGTCTGTAGTTTAATTTGGTGCAACTTAGCATACATTTGCCCTCACTTCAATAATTGTTGAGTAATTTCTCAAACATGCATTAATGATGGAACATTTACAACTCAAAAGGGAAATTAAAGATTGAAGATTTGAAATGTTAAAAACAACATTTAAGACTAAGAGTAAAAAGAAAACTGAAGAAAAACAGATTGAAGGTGGGAGATCAAAGAGTTCAAAACTACACAGGAACAAATGTCGAAAAACTTTCAAAGAACAGAACTAATGATGCTCAAAATATGAGCTGAACCGAAACATTAGCAGTAAAAGCTGTCGGGATAACGGATTGTGATTTGGCTGCTTTGTTATTTCAAAGCACATCTGCTGGTTTCAGAATGTGATGTGATTTGTTATGAGATCCTTTCACTGTTACCTGCAGCTGAATTTACACGGATCTAGGGAGAAAGCAAGACAAGAGCTTGCAGCAATCTGCAACTGAGCGATGCTAATTCAACTTCAAAACATGTAATTTAGCATGACACCACCAGCAATTAGGAGAAAACAAAATAATTATCCGCCTAATCTGTTTAGATGTGAACTTTAGATGTGAAGAAATAATGGCTGCGGCAGGCCGTGACATCTAGCCGGTTTGGAAAGCTCCCGAGACTTTTCAGGACCACAAGTGAAATCTAATCCATCCTCACTTGGTTCCAGTGGGATAATGCAGGAATATTTCTACCACAAGTTGCATGGAACTCTGAGGTCTAAACCTCTTTCTGGGAGGATGAGAAGTTAACTTGCCTCTTACATCAAATTCCAGTCTCCCTATATTCATCACCCTCTCTATATTTAGTCTGGCTGTGATGGGATTTTACGCCACAAAATCTTGTGGAACCAAAACCACATTGTTTCTTGTTTAGTTGAAGCCTTTTTTTTTTTTTTTTTGCAAAGGGCAATCCATTTGCAGCTTCCATGATCTCATATGGTTATTCAAATGCTGAGTCGACCCCAAAACCTTCAAGGCATTTATGTGGGGGCATTTGAGAAAAAGAAATGGTGACTGAGAAAAATGATCTGCAAACAATGGGAGATATTTCTACAATATAATAATGTCAAAGCTTACTTCTGATTAGTAGTTTAGCATTTAAAGTTCAAAATCTAAAATATTTTTCTACTGGTTTAACCTGAACGGAATTATTTTACATTGCTTTTGAGACTCCTTGAAAAAAAATTTGTCAGGAGTGCGAGTATGCATGTAGCTCAGACACCAGGACGCGTTAGCGGGTATACAGAACAAGATTTTTGGAAGATTAAGAATTAGACCTGCATGATTTTAAAAAACATAATGCTACTACTGATGAACACTGTGTAATCAATTAAAATGAATCAGTTTTCCTGACTTTACTTTCCTTGTGCTCCCCCACCTCTTCGCAGTTCAGTATTTGTGGATCTAACTATTCCCAGCTTTTTCTATGGACCGTGACTCTAAATTGTTTGCAGAAAACCTGCCTGTTCACAAATCTTTTTGTGGAGCTTGGGAAGCTGAGATACCTTGGAGCAATGCTACTTGACATGGTATTTGCCAGTGTTTGGAAATCAGCCAATACAGGAGGGTCATTTATTTTCCTTGGTGCTGAGTGGCTGAACCCCCAAGAGCAAAGATAAGGAAGACAATGGATGTCTGCTTCTGTGGTAGTGCAAAGAGGTTTTCCACAGTATCTATAAAAGCATAGTAAAGTGTATTTAGTATTTCAACTATTGAATAAAACAGGCAATAAAAAGTTTTTAGAGGGTGTCTCAAGTATTTGCTGACTTTAGCTAACCTCATCTTGTTTTGCCCTTGTTAACCCAACATGATCTCATCAACAGTTAAACTAGATTAATACCCCTACTATTTAGCCCTTCAGATACAAATGTAATGACATAATTGTACTCAAAATCAGAATTTCCTGTTCCAGTTTAGGATTATATTAAATATCAAGTCTAATATTAAGTCTAGCTCAGACTGCAAAATTTCTCACCAGGCTGATCTCTAAATCCAACATGGCTCCATCACCCAGAAACATGGCATCAACTGCAAACTATCTTCCCACCTGTCTGTTTTTCATTAGCACTTGTATTGCTGATGGTGGCTAGACTTGTCAAAGCGGATGAGGATGAACAAATTGCAATGGTTCTCCAATCTGTCATTACCGGACGCAGCATAAATGTTGTAAGATGGAAAGAGTTACAGTGGGAACATATGAAATTGTTGACACACCTCAAGACAGACAAAAAATGATGAGAAATTGGAAAGGAGTCATTGTGTTTAGCTTTAATCACAGTGACTGGACACCATTTTGGTCACACAAGCACTGATGATCAGACTCTGACCACCAAGGACTCAGATGAGACAGATAAGAGAGTGTGAGTGTGTGTGTGTGTGTGTGTGCATGTGTGTGAATAGTGGAGGATAATGTGTGAAATATTTCCAATTACCCTTGAGCTTTAGAGCCGTGGCACCACCCAAGTGGTAGACAGCTCTCTAAATGTGAAACCATCTGCAGTGACAGGGGAAATAAAGGAGAGAGGAGCAGTCTATAGTGTGTGTGTGCATATGAGTGTGTGTCCTGACATCAGGTTAGAGGGCAATTTGATTTCAAACTCATAAGTGGGCCTATTAAAAGCAAGTCTGAGTGTGTGTTCCAGCCACCTTTGAGAGGGAGTCTGTGTGTGCTCTTGTCTGCATGTGTATCACTGCCCTTCTGTGTGTGACCGGTAGGAACAACACAGAGCTCAGCAGCCTCCCCTCCCACCGCCTTCCTTCAGGCGAAACCCTGGCCTAATTTCTGTAATTAAAAAAACTGCTGAGTAACGTGCAAACACTCAACAGCTCTGACCATGCTGTGTGTAATTGCACTGTGAGATAACCCTGTGTGTGCATGTTTTCGTCTGCGAGAATCTCAGGAGGCCGAGTCCGCCTGCAGCCAAACTCTCAGACAAGTAGTTATGATCAAGGTATGATGCATTTCCCCACAGTGTGCAGAGCAACTGCTGAATCGAGACATTGATTGTGTAGGGGTGGCTTTAACTCACGATTCAGGTCGCTTAGTCTTTTATAGAGGAAAAAGAGGTCGCCATTTCAGTTCACAGCTTAAACATTGACGTATCACTGTTCAAGATGCCAAATCCCTTGACCACTATAGGTTTTTTTTTTTTTTTTTTTTACAATTTTTATAACATAATGGATATTCCAGCACAAAACATTCATCTACTTGGGTTTTATCATATGATGTTCTTTAAAGGGGCGGCATTGTGTATTTTTCAGGCACATAGTGCAATTTTATAGCACAATTAGGTAACTATGCTACTATTAGTTGTTATAAAAAAAAAATGCTGTATATATCAAACACAACTTGAAAGAACTTTGACTTTGCAATTTGACACTTTGAAATTGGGCCTCTGTCTCTTTAAGAAGCTCTTGCTCGTTCCGAAACTCCGCCTTCAGTATATCATCACAGCAATGCTCCTCCATAATGCCATTTACAACCATTCTTATGAGCGCAGGACTGAGAAGTAGTTCCTATGACGAGCTTAGCAGACTCGCAGTTCCTCCAGGTGTTTGCCAATTCCCGCTGCCGCTAGTCTGGAGGAGCAGAGTGGGGGAGGCGCAGGGGAGGGTTGATCTGTGAGGCAGAAGCTCCGAGGAGGAGCTTTGTGTAAATATGAGGCGCTTTGAGAGCAAATGTTTAGACACCCTTGAATGACTGCAATGGGAGATTAAAGGATTCCTCAAACATACATGAAAGAATCAAAGCAACACTCCAGGCATGTTTTTCATGAGGGAATAACATTTATAACATGATATAAAGCTAAAAAAATGTTATGCAATATTCCACCTTCAAATCATCAGGCAACTGAAGCATTTCTGTGAAAGGAAACTCTGGCTAACGGTATGTCAAGAGGGGTTATAAAAGCCAATACATCTTAATTTTAGAGTGATTTATCAGGCTTTAGTCAATATTAGATGAGTGACTTAGATTTTGAAGCATTTCCATCCAGTCATATTAAGCTCATTTCAGCAAAGGAGGTGCTCCTACTCTAAGCAGTTCAGTCTGAGACATTTAGGACAAAAAATGACAGATGACTCATGACTGACAGAAACATGGCTCAGAGGCTGAAACAAGTGGTGACAAGGATAATCATTACAAAACTTGCCGTTGTATACACATCTATTTATATTTAACTAATAACTCCATATTCTGTTGCTTTTGCCTCAGTCATAGGACACTGAAGCATAGCAATCCATGATATACATGGAATACTCTGCAGAGCGAAAGATTAAATTATGGGACTCGTGCAGAACCACTTCTGCATTAACAACAGTGGAATTCGCTCTTCATGCTGTAATCAATAATGTACAGTCAGTTTACCTGCTGATCTTTCTTGTTAGCAGTGGCTGATGGATGTGGTTATTTAGCAGATCCAGGTAGTTGATAATACGATTTGTTCATTTCAGCCTTGGTTGTCATCATGAACTGCTTTCTTATGTGTTTGTTTTAGTTGTTGCTTAATTATAAAAACTCTGTGGGGTTCACTAAAAATGGCTCAGGAGGTTTTCTGCAGCCGTGAGGCATACAAGTAATCGCCACTGAAGAACAAATGTGAATTAAAGATTATTTGAGATGGAGCTCCTCAGTTAAGTACAGTTTCTATAAACACTCAGGGCCAGAACTAACAGGGGGACGACAACTTCTGAGAAAACCGTCCTAAATGTTTTCAGCTTCTGAAAAGTCTTTCTTACTTTAGAATGATGACCTTTATGTTGTTTGGAAATGGCTTTATAACCCTTCCCAGACTGATGAGCATTAACAGCTGCCTCTTTAAAGGGATCCACAACTAGTTGAACACGTTGGCCTAAATATGTTGCAATTTTCCAGTTAACCTAAAAGTTGTTTGTGATTACTTCAAAAATAGTATATCTTTGTTGTATTTTTCACTGACGGAGGTCGCCATTTTTTCACCTGCACAATGTATGCTGGGTCGATGACACAGGAAGGTTATAGTGAACTTCACCCTATAAACAAAACAAGACGTCTAGGTCCTGGAGGCTGGTGAGGGAAGCCAAGGAAACATCTGGATTGGGGCAAACTGCCTTAAAGTTTTCATTTGCCGTTATACATGAGAAATCTGTTGAAACAACCAACGAGACCGGCTTGTAATTTACTGTTTAGAATATTAGCAAGAGCTAACAATGTTAGCTGGGGCCAACGCGAAATCAAAACAAATCAGAAGATAATGAAGGGATGCTTAAAGTGACATAAAGCACCTCTAAGTCTCTGTAACGCACCATTCTAATATATTTGTGAAAATGTTTTGATCTTGATGCTCACCACTAACAGCTTGGATTGGAAAGTGGAGCTTTTTACAGCATAGGGTACATTCTCATTCCGGGTTGGCATTTCCAAGCAGCAGCAGCACAAACACCAGCTTTTTTGGCCAATTTTGGCTCTTTATTCCTTTGGTCTTCCTCATCTTCATTTCCCCATTGGCTTCCATTTAAATGTGCTCTGGTTCAAATTGAACGGACTGAATGTTACTCATTGCACAAAAATTACTGTTCTAGCTGGACGGAGCTAACACTGTAGCACCTAGCATACGTCATCTACCCAGGAGGCACTGAAGCATAAACAGCGTGGTGACGTCAGTATGACAATATTTTATTTAAATTTATAAAAACTAAAACAGCCTACAGCATTTATACTGTTTTTACATTTGAAATAAATGTTGCTCAAAGAAAGTGTATTGTTACTACTAGTCGTGGATCCCTCGAAGATCATGTCTTACTTTCATGGCGTTGTGCTAAACAACTGTATGCCTCAAACTAACAAACTAAAACTCCTGCTTTATAATAACTAGTCACACTTGCTGATGATTGGTGAATTAAGCACTTCAATTCCCAGCTGCTGCCTGTTTAGTTCACTCTTTAATCATATGGAAGCAGTAAAGGTGTGCATAATTTTCTCTACCAACAGCTTCTTAATTTTCACATCATCTTTGTGGCATCTGTTGTGTGTTTTTGTACAAGTTAGAGAATTGGGTAAATTTTTAAACCTTTATACAATTACAGGAGGGTGGACTTTCCCTTCAACTATGTCTGCACTTAATACAGATATGAAACTGCTTTACCTCAGAAAACCTCAGTCGTTCATCAAGATCTGAACAAAACTGTTCATCAGAATCAAAACCTACACAATCACCTTTTTATGTATTTTTTTTTTTTTTTTTATTCTCTCCACAATTATAGTTAACAAGGCTGCAGGAAAATAAGTCCTTAAATGATAAATACAGACTGTCAGGAGATGGAGGTTGATGGCCATTCACATTACCTTACATTCAGGTCTGTGGAGGCTATGAAAGGATGTTAATGCACTAATTCAGAGTATTCACAACCTATTACCAGCATATATCAGAACTGTGGAATAAAAGGCACAAGAGAGGTTGTTTTTAACATAATTACAAATGATATGCTGTGGGCATTGCATAATATCACCCTGTCAGTGAGTTTCTGACAAAGAGGACAGGAAGTTTAGAGGACAGACGATGCGAAACGGGGGAGGCAAACAAAACATGTTTCCTAATAAAAAGTGGACTTGTGTTGAATTTTGATAAATATCAGGAGCACCGGCTTGAAACAGGCCAATGCACTCGACTGCTGCGAGTTTCATTACAGCAAAGCAGTGTGGGTAATTTGACTATGACATGCAAGAGCACCTTTAAAGGAACCAGTGAGCTGCAATGAAAGAGAGACGGCAGGCGAGACGACGAGGAAAGACAAAAGGGGGGAAAAAGAATTTGTGTCCAAACTATAAAAGTGTTGGAATGATATAAGACAGCGCTTCCTGCAAGGCGTTACCTTCATGCATCGCTTCCTTGCTCTCACTCGCTCACTTGTTCCCGCGCACACTAATTTAGCCCTTTAATTTTCTCTCCTTCACCTTCGTAGACTTCTGGTTCAGTCTTTTGTTCGCTGAATTTGTTCCTCAGCTCTGCTACTTTCTGACCTCTGCGAACTCTTGCTCAACTTTGCTTGGATCTTTTGTTTTGCTGCTTCTTTTCAGACATTCAATTTTGCTCTTTGGACTAAAAGAAATATATTCTCACAGTCAGTCACATATAATCCAACTGTTCAAATTTTAATCCATCTCTTAGTGTCACGCCTTCAAACTGCTGCACCGCCTCCTTAAACTTTCATATCAGCTCATTTCTTATACATTTCATGAAGCTATAATATACCACTCAAGTTCATTCACTTTATTACAGTCAATTTTCCCCATCCATCCCCAGTTTAATTCTGATTCATTGAAATTTTCCTTTTATTTCCACATCAAAAGAGACTTCATTTCAAGAACAGTTATTCTGACCATGAGGAAAGTGGTGGAGATGTTTTTTAGGAGTGCCCAGAATTAGCATGGGGCACATGTTAACTCTGGAGGAACCAGTTCACAGGAAAACCTTTCATTCCTTTGTCTGACTCCAGAAATCTGGTTGTTAAAACAAGAGCATCAAGAAAAAAAGCCATTGTTCAAAGAAAACTGTAAGATGTCATGTAAGGAACCGAGCAAACCTGGTTAAGAACGTGCTCTGGTCAGGTGAGACCAAAACTGACTTCTAACCTACATGCATAGAGGAAAACGAACCTTCTGAACACAAAACCCCCACTGTGGTGGCAGCATCATGCTATGGGAATCGTTTTCTTCTCCATTGACAGGAAAGTTGGTCAGAGTTAACAGGGAATTGGATCAAGTTAAATGGAGAGCAGTCCTTGAAGAAAACCTGTTAGAAGCTGGAAACAACTTCATACTGGGGTGATACTCAGCTTAGAGCCAGAGCGCCAATGGTTTAGATCAAACGATATTCATCTGTTAGAATGGTCCAGTCAAAGTCCAGACCGAAATCCAGTTGGGAATCTGTGGCAATGCGAAATGGATATTTACAATCGAATCTGGCTGAGTTTGAGCTTTTCTTCAAAGAAGACCCGATTAAAATGTTCAGATGTGCAAAGCTGGTAGACTTACCACTATCGACGTGCAGCTGCTTCCACAAAGTCTTAACTATGTAGGTCAACATAAATCTTAAATATTTAGCTAATTTAATGAAAAAAAGGAAAACCATGTGTCATTTTACTTCTATGTTCTACTTTGTGTTGGTCTGTAACACAAAATATCAGTAATATAAGTCGTAAATAATTAAATATAGGCAATTTTCCTACAAGCTTCACAATTCATAAGTTGTAAATCCGTAAGCAAGGATTCCTGCAATTCCTCTCTTTTCAGTCTCTGGTCAATGAAATTAAAAAGCAGGGTAAAGTGTAGCGATGCACTGGTCAATCCACCAGTGATGGATATCAGCCCGTTCTCTCTCCACTGGCAGGTCAAACATTGAAAAATTGTCAGTTTTTCTTTAGTTCATTCAATCCAACCAACTCAAAACTCGAGCCCAAATATGGACCTTTGATACACTTCATTTGCAGTTTACAAAAATCCGATAAAAGCTAGGGCCATATATTTTTATGCATAACTGAGAGATAACCAACTCCTTCAATATCTGTTGGAAACAAAACTACCATCTCTATTATGGAACTTGAAGCTTTCATTCTCGATTTTTGGTAAATTTTTTTGTTTAAATAAAAAAAATGTTAGAGTCTAAAAGAGTTATTGGAATTAGAAACAAAAACAGAATCAGCAGGTAAACAAATTTGGAATATCGGTACAAGCAGACAAGCCTGATCGGTGCATTTTAAGGAATGATTCACAGGAGTGTTCGGCCTCCACAAACTGATAGTGTATCTGTCTGTTCAGGAGAATTAAATGAAATATCTGAGCTCAAAACATCAAAGCTGCGACTTCAAGTTGGTCCGACAGCACATGAGCAGAATACATTTTAGAGCCTAAATCCTATATTCTCTCATTTATTGACCAAACAAAACAGACACTAAATCAGTACATTATCCTTCACTGAGGGGATGAGTCTGGCTACAGTGGAGTCACCTCGGATGGTTTGCTACAAAATTTATTGGTTTTTTAGAGGCTGTAAGCATCTTCTTCTCCAGAAAGCACATGTTAGTGAAAAGTGTAGCAGCTTTAGGCTTACTGTCCCTACAGAGGGGACAGGGAAGGAAGAGTTTATGCTGATGCTTTACCTTTAGTATAGAGGCACACTCTAAACACCATTTTTATTTTCTTTGTGAAATGTGTAAGATGGGAAACAAGAAGTTATTCCAACACTATGAAACGATATGTACTAATATAAATAATGTAAACATCGCATTTGAAAGGCATAAACTAGGTTAACTACTGTTTAAATATGCTATTATCCCAAAGTTCTTCCATCTTTCATAGGTAAAAACTGATTCTGCTCATCACTATTTTGCCTACATGGTCAACCGTTCTAATCTGATTACCAGGAGTACATAATGACTGTTTTCTAAAGGTGAAGGACCAGATTTCAGCAAATATGAAATCAGATCTGGTGGGGTGGGGGGGGACTGTAGCCATCTTAGACTTTAAGTCTCATTCATTAAACATTAATTCATGCCAAGTGAATCCTTCATTACTGTTGACGCTTAAACTAACACAAATCATATGAAAGTCCGCATTAACTGACTTTGACATGGAGAAACAAGCTGAAAACCAGACACTGAAATTGTTATGGCGTTGCTACAATGAATGCATTAGAAAGGTTTCTTATTTACACATTCAGCTGACACCTGCCTACATATGCTTTCATTTGGACTTGGAAAAACGCAAGTTTGATGTGAAAGTCTTTCCTAGCTGTTCTGAGCATTGCTTACAGTCTTCTTCATGCAGTCATCTCATCTTTAGACTGATCAGACTACTAATAACTAAAAAGCACAAGTGTATATACTGTAAATAAAAAGTACAGTAAAAACTAGCTCACCATTGTTGGAAAAATCCATAAAACATTGAAGTTTAGATTCCCAAGAATATTATAAGTCACTGACTTGCAGCATTCACTCCTCCTGGACGAGCATGTAGCGACTGCATGGCATTGTGTCGTTGACTTTACAGCAATCCCTCTTACCAAGCATGCATGAAGCGACAGTGGAGAGGAAAAACTCCCCTTTAACAGGAAGAAAGCTCCAGCAGAACCAGAACCCTGCTCAGTACGAGCAGCCATCTGCCACAACTAACTGGGGGTTTGGGAAGACAGAGCAGATATAGAAAAAGAAACCGATCAACTGATGTAGGAGTACTTTTGAAGTTAATCCTGTTCTGTACAAAGCAGCAACACTTTCCATTCAGAAACAATATAAAGAGAGTTGGAAGTCTACTAGCTTGGTGACTGTTGTATTGGTGCGCAAGACAAAATCCTAATTCTGAGAAAATACTCAAAATTCTGGGATTAAAGTCAGAATTCTGGGATTAAAGAGTGTTTCTAATCCTGTTCCATATAAAGCAGAAACTCTTCACTCAGAAATAAAGTTTTTAGTTTAGCTTGGTGACTGCTCTATCAGTGTGCACATCTGCTTTTGTAAGGAGCTGTTATGGTTGATATATGCCTCAAATTGCTTTAAACAAGACTATTAAGTTTACTTTTGCTTTAACTTTTTACAAACTGAAGGATGAAGCCCCTTAAAAACCTCTAGATCATATTAAGATGTTTTATGCAGCATGGTTTTCCTCTTTCTAGACAGGAGACTGCTGCTGAGTGAGACCAGCTGGGAGTTTTCAGCTACAGCAGAAAGGCGCATACAAATCATGCCACATTATGATGAATTTAGGCGCTTCTGACCCTCACACAGGTAACTGAAACACTTTTTTCTTTTTTTTTTTATTTAGTCAAGTTGCAAGTTGGCCCAGTGACAAAGAAAAACAAATAAAGATCAAGGTTTTATCTAAGAGGAACACCGGCCTTGGTGCTTTAAAAATGGTCCCAATTATAAACACAGTCCAGCAGGTCACCTTTTAAGCTAAATTTACGACTAATTTTGTTTTCAAACAACTAATGCAGGAAAATATGTAAAGGAAAACAATTTTATTGGGGATTTGGCCATAATGAAATACAGTTTCCTAGAAAAATAAAAGAAGGTAAATGAGCAGGGAAAGACAGCACAATGAAACAACATTTAATGACTTGTTTATGCAGCTACTGTGGGTTTATGTGATTAAAAGGAGTCGAGCTCCTGTGTAATGTTATGTCCCACAGAGGCTTCAGCAAAAGGTTTATCTTAAAACTTGGTGAAGAGACCCAATGAGGTATTATCCAAGAGTTGTCCTGATACACCCAGTAATAGCCTGAAGGCTTAGTGTTTATCCCGGATGATGTCAAATACAGCAGGAACCTATTATTTTACAGAGAAAGAAACCTGCTCACTTGGTGAAGAGTTCCCAGTGAGTAACACCGTTCTGAGCTGCAGCTTAAAGCAACACTGGTAAACCTTTTCAACTAATAACTGAAAAACAAATTAAGATCCTCACCGTCTCCCTATTTACAACACAAAAAACAGTCAATTATAATCTGTCACAGTGACATGCGAACTGCCACATATTCATCAGTTTCAACATATATGAAATACTCTTAAGAAAATATGTTAAAAACTGTACCTGATGGATTATCTGCTGCTGATGCATTGTGTTTCTTTCTAGCAGTGGATGTTCCCTGCAAATTAACTTTGAAAGCAGACAGAGCAATACCAAGAAAAACCCTATCTCAGATTCAGCTTGTATCTTTGGACAGACAATTGACACAAAGAACCACTGTGACAATGTGTGGTCACAATGGACAGAGCTATATATATATATATATATATATATATATATATATATATATATATATATATATATATATATATATATAGCGTACAGAAACATCTGTGCAGGATATGGACTGGAAGCCCCGAGATCAAAGTGGGGCACACCCCCAAAGGTGGTGGAGAATGACCGAGCTAAGATCCTGTGGGACTTCCAGATCCAGACAGACAAAATGGTAATGGCGAACCAACCGGACATCGTGGTGGTGGATAAACAACAGAGGAAAGCCGTTGTGGTGGATGTAGCAATACCAAGCGATTGCAACATCAGGAAAAAGGAACACGAGAAACTGGAGAAATACCAGGGCCTCAGAGAGGAACTGGAGAAGGCCTGGAAGGTGAAGACCACAGTGGTGCCTGTGGTCATCGGGGCCCTCGGGGCAGTCACCCCCAAGCTGGAGCAGTGGCTAAAACAGATCCCAGGAACAACATCAGACATCTCAGTCCAGAAATGCGCAGTTCTCGGCACAGCCAAGATACTACGCAGAACCCTCAAGCTCCCAGGCCTCTGGTAGAGGACCCGAGCTCAGAGGTTGGGAAAGACCACCCGTGGAGGGTGAGAAGGGAATTTTTTTATATATATATATATATATATATATATATATATATATATATATATATATATATATATATATATATATACAAAACAGCATATCAGCAGAAACACCTTACACAAGCTGCCAAGAATGGAGGAAGAGGTCAGATGATGTGGGCTTTTTCTGCAGCAGCAGCAGCATGTGGCCCCTTGCAGTAAATAAATTCACTTTGGACCCGTCTGCACATTGGCGTTTTCTGCGGTCGAACTAGCTCAAGATCATTCAGGTGACCAGAAAACTATCCCAAATCCAGTAGCAAACCTCAAGTAGAATCATGGACAGAAATAATAAAGCAATGCTTCTATTTAATGTAAACTATAATGGAGGATTAGTCTCGCAATGCTTTAAACCAGGCGTCTGCTACTGCAGTCCTCGACTGCTGCTGTAGAGTGTTGCAATTTCTACATGCATTCCTCCTCCAACACAGCTAATTTAATGTCTAATTCAGTGGTGCAAAAATTGTCATGTTGAAAGTGGTCATGGGGCGCACACAAAAACAAATATTTTTTTTTTCTTTGTAATTAATTAATTTGATTTTTTTAGACTCGAGTGGCTTTGCTGAAGATAAATGGACACAAAATACAAAGGAGAGAAAAGGGGAAGACGTGCAGCAAACAGCCCAAGAATCAAGCATGGCAACGGTGCACATTATGTTGGGAATCTTTTCTTTCTGTTCAACAATAAACTAAACATACAATATTACAGCAAAACAAAGTTGTCTTATTTTTGAGGAAAAGGGATCTGTAAATCGTTGTAAATCAAAAATATAAAAAGGGTTTTGCTGCTGTGTCTTACTAAAACAATAATAGTTCTCCAAAAATTTCATTTCCTCAGCAACAAGAACAAGATTTGATAAATACTTTGTGTTGTACCTCACATTTTCTATAGGAAGATTTTAAGTTTGGTGGGAAAAATGTGTTCAGATTCAGGTGTTTTCAGATATACTCTACGTTGGGGTGGGGTTGTCTCTGAACACGTCTTATATTAGCTTGTACTATATACTTTTCAGTGAAGTAGTTGTTATACATACGTGTGTTTGTCACTGTGGTTTTTTTCTGTTGTGTTTTTTACCCTCTCTTTGTTAATTAGGCAATTTCTCAAAGTTTTATGAATATGTCAAGTGGTAATGCTGTAATGCTCCACTTGTGAAAGTAAATATGTTGGGCCTCACCTTGGCCCTCACACAACAATTCCAAGTGCCGCACTGCCAAACAGGACACGTTTTAAAAAACACACACACAAAAAAAAAAAAACAGCCTCTATCTGGATCAACAGCCTGTGCTGGTGGGTTAAATTGCATTTATGGCCGCACTTTGGACATCCATGATCCAATTACATCCTCAGTGCATCATGAAGTTCTTCAAAGGCCTCATAATGAAACATTCACCAGATTCAGGCTTGTTGAACCAGGGGAACCTCTAAAACAAGGGTGCCCAACCGAAGTCCTCAAGAGCATCATTGAGGACTTCTGATGGTAGCATCATCCTGCAAGTTTTAGATTCATACCTGCTCCAAAACACCTGAATCAAATGACCTGAATCAAATGACCGACTCGTTAGCCGGCCTCTGAAGAGCTGAATGCCTGCTGGTGAGGGAATTCAACCAATTGATTCAGGTGTGTTGAAGCAGGGTGAATCTAAAAGGATTGTAGCTCTTGAGGACTGGACTTGGGCAGCCATGCTCTAAAACATGAAGGACACCGCCTCTTTAGGACTCGAGTTGTATGAAATGTTTTTAATACATTTCAAAATTGTATCAAAAACATGTAAAATATTAAAATTTGCCCCAAGACAAGTAAAACAGACATTTCTATTGCTTGATCACAGCCAAGAAAATGAAAACATGTCAACTGACACGAGTAGTAAAAAGTGTGACCCATTTAGAAATTATTTCTAATTTAAGTCTTTAAAATGACTGCAGCTAACCAACTTTTGAATTTCTTGTTTTAAATTAAACGAACTATAAACTTTCTATTTGCCAGAGCCTTTCAACTCTGCAGCTCGAGCTATATTTATTTCTCTGTTTTAAACACTGCAGTTTGTCACTGAAGTATTAATTTGTGTTCTGCTTTCAAGGCTGCAGCGCTGGAACATGTTCAGATCTGAGAAAGAAAAATGTTCAAGAGGGAAATGTTTAGTTTTTATGCCAGGTTTTTAACCAATATCTAGCAAAAACATGAAGCAGAGTTTAACTTCCAGTTAATTTCCTACATGAAGCAGGCAGAAGATAAGAAAATTTGACATGTCCCATTTTTAGATGGGACGTCTTCTCGAGCCAGATAGTCCCTCACTCCAAGCCCATGTTCTTCTACAGTTTTCGCTGTATGCACTCTTTTCCTCAATTTTTCAAACTGTACATACTTCCTCTCATTTAAGGCGCACATTACAGGGAAGTGTGTCACTCCACTGACATTTCCACTTAAAATTTGCATCTCTGCTTCCTAAAATTGTCTCTTCTGCTAACCCGTGCTCCTTTCCCTTCACTGCTGTGTCGGTTTCCTGCATTGCAATGTGCCTCGTTCTATTCCTGACACCTCTCTTCCTTGTGTTCCAAATGGGATTTAACTTTTTTTTGCTCTCACCACAGGACCGCTGCTGCCATCATTACCTCCCTCAACATCCTACCCACTGCCCATCTCACCCTCACTTTTCCTCCATAACCGAGAATGAAATGAGAGCTTTCCTGCCCTTTTTTCATCATTTTCAACTCCTCAGTCTTTTTTGTCCTCCATGTGGCAAAGCTACCACCCGCTCCTCCCACTCATCATCCCCCAAAGGCTCCCGTTAAGACTCATGATCAGACAGATGCAGCCAAATCTTGTAGCTCTTCTCATCTCGAGATGATCCGGGGTTTCTTTTCTGAGACACCAACAGTGGGATATCTGTGCGTGTCTCTGAGAAGCAGCGACAGATTGAGAGGGAAGCAATACAGCGGGGTGTCGTTTTCTTTTTTCTTTCCAAAGAAAAAGGCACAAGTGGAAACAAAATACTGAGCAGGAAAGGGAGAACAGAAAAGAATAGAGTATAAAATCCCTCTGATTATATTTGAACAATGAGCAAAAGTGTATAGAATGTGTCAATATTAAAAAAAAAAAAAAAAAAGGCTTAAAATATTAACTTTACAGTGCCTTAAAAAAGGTCCCGTTTTCTCACGTTAAAAATCACAAACTTCAGAGTCTTTTAGAGGGAGTTTATGTGACCAACACAAAGCAGTGAAGTAAAACGAAAATTATACACTAGTTCTGCCTCTCTTATGCCTCATTCTAAGGACTTAGGTTATCCTGAACCATCTCTGGAGTTATGCTGCTATTGGCTTAGGATGCTGGAGGACAAACTGACCACGTCTCCTCACTTTCTTCTTCTACTACTCTCTAATCTGCATTATTTGCTGCTATTTCAACTACTAAATCTATGTTTTCACTCAGGTTTTTTTCCCTCTACATCTGGTCTGGCTTTCTGTTTTGATGCGACACCTTCCTGGAGGAGGGCATCAGCTGAGATAATGCTACCATCAACTAATCGTTGCAATCTGCTGAGTTTTATTAGATATAAACTTTTTAAACTACTCTGAATGATAAAGTGGGCTTAATGAATTGATAACTAGGGTCAACTGGAATGTATGTGTGATTAAACTGAAATGACTATTTTGTAAAGTGCCTCAAGACGACGTTTGTTGTGAATTGGAGCTATATAAATAAACTGAATTGAATTTTTCAGCCAAAAAAAAGAAGAAAAAAAAAGAACAATCTAAAAAGTGTGGTGTCGGTGAGGTAGAAAAACTGAGCGACTGTTAATTGAATGCCTTTTCTGTGCTGAACTGAGCCCTTGTCTGACCACGTTCCCACGTCCTCATCTGCTTTAATAAAACTGAAAATGGAGAAGAATCAGCTGGTTTGCTCTGGCACATTCTCCATCCCATGCAACTGAGTTCGAGTTTCAATTGCAAAGAAGACTGGGAAAACATCTGAGTCTCTAGGTGAGCAAAGCTGGTAGAGGGAAACCCCAAAATACTTGCAGCTGCAAATAAAGGTGGTTGTAAAAAGTATTTGAAAACCAAGTATTGTTTTCCTTCCAGGTCAGAAACATAAATGAGTAATCGTGCTACTTCGTGTTTGTCTATCAAAATAAATCCCAATAAAAAATATCCAATTTGGAGGTTAGCCTAAGGCACTGCAGATATGAAAACAGAGACAATCAAGCCATTTGCTGATTTTAACTCTGTAAACCAATGACATAGAAGAAATGTACAGAATAAATATGGTTGGAGGTCCAGTGGTTTTATGGCCACTGGGAATCATAGCTGGGCCATAACTGAGGCTAACTGCTTGCAAGGGATCCTTTGGCTGTGCAGCAGATAACGTCAAGACAGGAAGCAATTTAGCCACGTTCTGTGTCTATCTGTGCATGCACGAGAAATACTGCAAGATATCATTACTTTAAAATATTCTGTGGTTAACAGCCGATGGACTTAATCAGACCTCAACGCATCATCTACTGAAACTCAGGTTAAAGCTGGAAGCAAATGAAAGAACAGCAGCAGCTAAGGAGACACTGAGGGAATGTGTTTGTTTTCTGTTTATAGAGTGAAGTGCTGCGTTTATGACCCATTCAGGTGCAGGTTTATTACTCGGAGTATGATGGATGACACAGGAAACAGGTGGACAGTGTTCATAGGTTCAAATAAATTCTGCTGCGTTCTTCTTTTGCTTAAGGAAAAACAGGTTTAAGTGTAGTAAAAATCAAAATATGCCTCCATTCTACAGTTATTTTATGCGCAGTCAGATTTTATTGCCTCCTGAAACAACAGGCTGTCATGTCTCCAGATGTGGGCTGTATTTACAACATATGTGGGCTGCTTTTTGTCATTTGTTGCATTTTAATTCTTAGCTTAGCTTTTGGCTGCTGAAGAGCTGTCAAACATCAGAAACAAAAGGAGGGAAGCTTTTGCAATGTCTCACTGTTTATCAGCCCCAAAGCAAAAGATACAGCAGTAAATATCTTACTGCAATGAAAACTGAGGACTGACCCACATGCAGAAACAAAGCAGGAAATGTAGCTTTTCTTCTCTATGTGGGAGAAACTTGTTTAGCTTCTCTAAGGTTTTCTCTTAAGGTTTTCCCATACGTCATCCCAAGTGTCAAAATCGGCTCTCACTGACGTAGTCAGCTCCTCCCTTTTTTGTCACTGGGTTGAAGTATTTTGTACAGAGATCTGTGTGATGTGTTGAGAGATTGGTCAGAACTTTGTGGACGTATTTTATGCGGAAATGGGCTCTGACAGCAACGCCGCTATTTCGCTTCAACTGGTTTTATTATCTGGCTTTTGGGTCTGCAGGAGACATGAATACTTTTGAGAAGCATTTATCAGAGACAGTGGGGAATTACGTACATTTGTACGATTTTTCACAAAATACCTACAAAGATGATCGAATGGCTAATAACTCCTGGATGAAAATTGCAAAGTTGTTGTCCATAGAGGAGGCTGTCTGCAGAAAGGTGTGGTGCTGTCTCTGGGACCGTTTCGTTAAAGCAAAGCGGAGGATGCAGGGATGGAGTGGGAACCCTGGCGTGACGTATACTGAAGCAAGAGGGGTGTCCCCAGGTGATTTACGCAGTGTGAGTGCCTTTAGTCTCTTAACAGCATTAAAAGAACACGAGCCGAAACAAAACCCCAAAAATTATCAGGACAGAGAAGTTAAATGCCTGAAGGAGAAGAAAATGTTTCATGTTTCTCCTTACTAGAAAGCCTGCAGCTTTAAACTCACTCCAGTGTTTTGTTGTTTTCATTTTTATTTTTGGAGTAGATGAGACGGGCCTGCAGCTACAGTTCGTCAATGATTACTCAGCTCAAGTCACCGGGTAGAAAAATAATGAATTGTAGTCATTTTGCTGTGGTTTTAACCACCTTTTTCCACAGTTAACTGATTGGAGGAGATACAATATCCCCCCGTCCCCTGCATAATTTAAAGGGCAAATATCATTTAACAACTTTTCTAATTATATCCAGGTTTATAACTCGTGATAGTTAGAATCATTTGCATGTCTAAAACAAATATTTAAACAAGTTTGGGTAAAACGGGAACTGAGAATAGCGTTTCAGGCTCTGTAAACCTGTAATTCGGCCAACTTGAATTTTAGGTCAATCTGATATAACAGATATGGCAAGAATCCAAACTAAGCATGCTTACTGAGTGAAATTACCTGTGGAAAATGCAAGTTATATCTTTAATGTAAACAGCAGGTAGCCGCTATCAAATTATTTCCCAGCAAACACAACAGACTTCATGTTAGAAGTTTTATTTAATGCATATTCAAATAAAGCCTTTGAAAAAAAAGTTGCCTTTAATGAAGTCCTCAAGTTTCCAAAATTATAAACTTTAAAGATCATTTTCACTTTGTTTTATTTGGATCATTTATAATTTAGAAAAAAAAATAGATCTCTTTCCAACCAAAACAGCAAAATACACGCCTCACATGTCACTTCCCTGCTAGTAGTACTGTAATTAATAGTACAATGCCCAATCTGCTGTGAACTGTAGGTTATTTAACACCTGAGGGATGTTTCAACGAGTTCCACACAATCCTCACCTCAAAAACACTGCAAACACCATTTTACACCCACGAAGCCGTTGACCCCGTCCCTTCTGTGCACTTCGAGTTCGCTCCTGCAGGCTTTCATTACCAACTCTAACAGAACATAATGGATCCTTCACACCACACAGAGAACTGCATACATGTGCACGCTGAGATTTAATCTCAGCAGACACATAAAGGAAAGCCAAACTTCATCACCCACACAAAGACAGCAGCCAAGCAACAAATTAACTTGGAGAATATAGCATCAAACCAAATATAAAAAAGAAAAACAAACAGAATATAGAGAATAGTGAAGAGCAGGATAATAAAAAGAGCATGAAAAGAACAGAACAGCAGAATAGTTTAATTGCACAGTTTTTAGTTTAACATTAAAAAAAACAGGGGTTTTTTTTGTTTTTGTTTTTTGACAAATTAGACTTCAGTAACTGCCAATAAAGTGCTACATGCCATTAAAGTATCTCTGGTTGACAATTTAATTAGAAAATCCTATTAATTTACAAGTAAAATTATAGCATCTATGAGTAACATCAACAAACCAACCAACGGTAACGTGGCATGAAATGGCGCTACAACAAGGAGCTGAATTGGAAGCGGGACTAACAGCACAAAGTGTCGCTCTGACCACTGATTGTTGACTGTTCTGACAGTTTTCTATTCAGCAACCTAATAGGTTCCTGTTTTGTTTGTGTATATATATATATATATATATATATATATATATATATATATATATATATATATATATATATATATATATTAGATTAATTCATTAAATCCATGACTTGGGATTGCTCAAAAGTTAACTCGATGCAATCAGCTCGAATTCCTTAGACAAAAGGCGAGGAAAGATAAGGAATTTATTCAATGCATCGCACTTTGTTCCACGTGCAATTTCCATAGCAACCATTGCCTAGCTGTATGGGTCAGAGTTCAGTGATCATCCCATTCATTTGTACATAATACTTTCAAACGTACACTGAAGCTTGACATTAGGTATACGGACAAATCAGCAGCGTTTTATATATATTTATGAATGATGTATTATTCCCACGTTTGTCAGGGAGCAGAAAAATAGAGAAGGAGGCATGAGAAGTCAGTAAAATGAAATGTCCTCTTATTTCTATCAACCTTATCTTCCTTATGGCCTTTGTTCGTTTGACATTGGATTCTCAAATGGAGAAATAAATAAATCCTAGTTTTCGTTTAAAAGTAATCACTAATTTTTCTTCATTAATAAACCATTAGAATAAGAGCAGGTTTTAAATGCATATTCGTCACCAAGCAGGACTTTAATGGTTGAAACAACAAAAAGTTCTCCCACATTTTGATGTTTGTTCAGAGGTGAGCCCCGAATTGGGAGCAGCCACTTTATTCCTGTTTTAATTGACAATTAATGAAAACAGACATTAGCTGATCTGAGCACCTGGCTGAGGGCGAGCCATAATTAAACTCATTAGAATTAGAAAGGAGACTTTTGTTCTCAATCAGCCATTAAAGCAGCCAAAACACAAGGCGCTACGCCAAAGTAGTTTGTCTCTTTCCTTCAGCCTCTTCCAGCTCTTTCAATCCTTCACCAACTTTATTAATAGAACAATCACTTCTAGACATTGGTGCTGCACTCCTTTTATAACTGCGCACCCTCCCCTCAACTCACTGCAACTACTTCAATTTTCTTATTCATTGCATTTTCTCATTTTCTCCTGATTACTGACAAAACTTGTTTTTGCATGTAGTTTATACCACTAACTTGTTTTCCAGAAGAAAACAACAGCTTTCAAACTTTTTGGACATCATCACAGCTCCAACTGTTGGCTTTTTATGGTCCCCGGGCAATCTGAGTATTCTGTTTCAGCAGATTGTGTTTTCCGAGTGCTCTGGTTTGTCTCCAGGAGCAAGATGGTGAGCATCTCACAGTTTCTATTAGTTCATCTGGGTGGAAATGAATGGAGTGATTTGATGAAATATTAAACAGCACATGTCAAACCCAATCAACAGATTGCTTTTTTTTGTTCAAAAGCAAAGAAATCTTTAATCATAGATGCAGAGACGGTTGGTTTCTTCAGATGTATATTCTAATTAGAAAAGGGGAATATTTGTTTTTGAAATTGTGTTTCAGATGAAGCATGAGAAGAGAGAGGATTCATAAAAATCCTGTGCGATCTCTTTGATGCACTTATCAAAGCTTAACCCTCAAGGAAAAGCCAAGATTGGCATAATAGATGAGAAAAAAAGGGGGGTTATTTTCAGACCTCCTCACAACAGGTTAACCCTACAGTCTCCTGTATCTGGAAAAAAAAAAAAAAAAACATTCAAATGTCAATGGATTAAGGAAAATTTGTATAACTTCCTTGTCTGAAGGCATCGGTGATATCAACATTGCTGTTCGGGCACATTTCTGCATAAAACATAGCAACAAACTTCTGACCAATCACACACAACACCAATCGCACAGAGCTCTGTCGAAATGGTTCGACCCGGGCCTGGTGTCGTGTTCAGCTGGCAGATGGCTCTCTGAACAAAATTACGCAATTTTCATCACAATATCGACACTTCAGATGAAGTATGTGGGAACTTTTTTCCAAGGTACAAAGTTTTTTAAAGCCGCTTTTTAGGCTATGCTATCAATTTCCTGAAAAATACAGTAGGTTTCTGCACCTTGACCATCAGTTTCACTCTTACTACAGAGGAGAAAGTTATATCAGCATTTTTAATCCCTTGTCAGAAGCACCAAAGTTCATTGCTTTTTAGTCAGTCAAATCTAAAGGAGGGACTACCTTAATGTATAAAAGTCTCCAAATGTGTCTCATATTCAAGTTGATAGTTATCCAGGGAATAATTCCCATCATTTTCTGAAGGTTAAAGCTATATTTAGAGGTGGATGAAAACAAAGAGGCTCAGAAAGTGTTGCCAGTCTGCCAAAGCAAAGCCTTATGGTCTATATGTCCAAATCTGTCCGTTGGCATTGTATGTGCTATGAAAGCACATTCAACACTCATCATAATCCAGCTTTTCTGTATTAAAAGTTTGAGAGTAGATGTTTAGCTATTCAATTAAAGTACATAAACCAAAGGAGAAGGCTGCTTTAATTTTCAGAATGTGTGGACTGATCTTTTCACTTTGCTTCCTCTACCAAATTGAGTGACAGAAAAAAAAAAAAAAAAAAAAAAAGATAATTTTCTTCTAAAGAACAAATTTCACACTTTAAGAAACATATGGACTAACAGCTTCTATGGAAATAAGATTGTTCATTAAATATTTAGACAGGTTATTCTCCAGGTGGAAAATAATTCACTGCCCTTTGAAGTAGTTGTTGAGAACGATGGTCTCAACTAAGTTATAAGAGGAGAAAAGGCCATAATTGTGTCAAAAATGCAGACATACAGATGGAACTTGAGCTTTAACTATTGCCTATAACTGAAGATGGTTAATGCCTGCTTTTCTGATAAACTAATGAATCATTTAAATTTTCCCTGATTTTTAAAAAATTCTTTATAAACCTCACGCTTCTAGGATATTTTGATCGTATATAATTGCATATCAATTCAAACTTTTAGCTTTACTATATCAGGAAGCTGCAGAGTACTAGCTGCTTTCTCTTCTAAAAGTAAGCTGTTTGCACTGCATATATCTAATTAAAACCTGCATAATTTCACTAAGATTAAATCAGTTTGCATCCCCTAACCTCAGCTGTAGCTAAAGACCCACACAAAACTCTCCAGTGTGCAGAAAAATGTTGCAATTAAATGTTTTAACAAGAAAGACATCTGATTACATTTACAGAGAGTATTGATATCCTCTGATACAATCTTCCTTTTAAAGTTCAGGACTCAAACTCTGGCATGACACTTTAGTCAAACTTGTAATCAAACTTTTTTTTTTATTCAGTCCCACATTTTCAGGAGGTTATCTCAGTAAAAAAAAAAAACTGTTTTCAGGGCTCACTACAAAGGCTCTGGACTGTAATTCTGTCCTACCCCATTCTCTCCCTCCATATCGATCTACTACAAACAGACTTGGAGATGAAATGTCACTCTGAAGTAGTTTGTCCAAAACGATTGTAAACATGTCCCGACTGCCAGCCTCTGGCTCTAAAGGACCTCAACAAGGTCTTTTGTGAATGTGTCAAATGGAGAGCTGTTAAAGACAAAGCTGTTTTACAACCACAAGGGTGCTGCATGCTGTGCTTCAACCTGGTTCTCCATCCTTTTTTCCAAATCCAAAACAAAACTGCAAGCTAGACTGTCTAAAAACTATATGTGCATCACAATGTTATGATACTCTCAGGACAACAGATATTTGTAATTTCCCCTGAGAGGCACATGAAAGAATTTAGTCTGTTAAATGGTGTTTAATAGTAATGTACCCAAAATTCAGACTTATGCTAAGACTGATGAGAATAGTGGATCAAAATTTCAATAAATAACTCCTACAGCACTCATTGAAGTAACAGAAACTTATATATACAATATGTAAACAAATAATAAAACACTCTAGAAAATTTAAAAAAAAAAAAAAAAAAAAAAAAATAGACAGCCTATACCCCCTGGGTATGCAGAATATAGTGGACCTCTCATTTTTGCAGGAGTTGGGGACCACAGTCGCCCGTGAATAGCTGAAATCTGCAAATAATTGACACACTCTATAAAAACAGTTGGAACTCCCCATATTAATTGTTCAAACACCAAATATACTCCAGTATGCTTTAATACACACAGTGGAAGCAGTCTCAGCTCCACCCCAGAAGCTAACATCCATGGTCTTATCTTGGGTGAACAGCCAATCAGCGGCAAGGAGAACGAAATGCGCTCCTGGATTGGCTCTTTGCAAATCCCAGCCAATAGCATGTTAAGTAGCATTGTTTTGAAGTCCTAAGCTGCATTTTCTTCTGAATATTTTTGACATTCTGTAAGGACTCACAGGGAAGACCCGGAAATTCAACCACACACAGAAGTACGTAAAGGAAAAACAGGTTTATTCAGTATCGGAAACTGGCAGCTGCTCAGGATGAAACAATGACGGTCTCCACAAGGGAATCCATCGCAGCACCAGGGGCTTAGACGATAAGCAGGCAGAGGTAATACACAGGAAGGCAGAGAGAGCAGACTTAGCTTGAGGGACAGGTAATACTCGATGGTCGTGAGGCGAAGCTTGAGTCAGGGTCCAGAAATCCAGAAACAAAGGAGTCCGTAACGGGCTTGGCAGGAGGGGAAGATCCGTGGACGGAAAGGGGTCGAAGAAACACAAGAAGGCAAGACATGAAACGCTGGATTTCTACTGGCTCGTGGCTGTCGATAATCTGGCAGGGAGGCAGGGGCTGAGAGGAGTTAAGTAGAGCAGGGCCCAGGTGGCACAGATCAGCAATCAGGTGACACAGGTGAGTTGAATGAAAACTAACACAGCATGGACAGGACAGAACGTGAATCATGACAGTACCCCCTCCTCAAGGTCCGGCTCCAGAAGGACCACCTGGCTGGTCAGGATTGGACCGATGAAACTCCCTGATAAAGGATTTGTCTAAAATGTGTTGGGCCGGCACCCAGGAGCGCTCTTCAGGCCCATATCCCTCCCAATCCACCAAGTAATGGATGGACCGACCCCAACGTCTGGAGCGAAGGAGGCAGCGCACCGTGTGAGCGGGACCCCCATCAATGATCCTGGTGGGAGGAGGGGGTCTGGAGGAGGGAACCAACCGTGAAGAGAAGACAGTCTTGACACGGGACACATGAAAGGTGGGACAAACCCTGAGAGTCCTGGGGAGGTGGAGCCGGACAGCCACTGGGTTGATGACCTTGGAAATCGGGAAGGGTCCAATGAAACGAGGGGCTAGTTTGCGGTTTTCAATCCGCAAGGGTAGGTCCTTGGTGGATAGCCAGACTTTTTGACCTTCGAGGTAGGTGGGTGCCGGAACTCTGCGACGATTTGCAAATCTGGAACATAAAGCAGAGGACTTTAGAAGAGCCCTGCGGGCCTGGCGCCATACCCGCTGGCACTTCAAAGCAGAGGCATGAGCTGAGGGGACTCTAGTGGGCTTTTCTTGAAGGGACAAGACAGGAGGCTGGTAGCCATAGACTATATAAAAGGGAGACAGACCTGTGGAACTATAAGGGAGAGAGTTGAGGGCATACTCCACCCATGGAAGGTTCTGTGACCAGGAAGAGGGGTCATGTTCACAGAGCATCCGAAGCTTGGTCTCCACTTCCCGATTGATCCTCTCTGTTTGCCCATCAGTTTGAGGATGGAATCCAGATGAAAGACTCACAGTGATACCTAGGAGACTACAGAATTCCTTCCAGAATCTAGAAACAAACTGAGGTCCCCTGTCAGAAACAATGTCAGATGGTAGACCATGCAGGCGAAACACCTCACGGGCCAGAACCGCTCCCAGCTCCTTGGACGAAGGTAATTTGCGAAGTGGAATCAGGTGGGTCATCTTAGAGAATCGATCCACGACTGTGAGGAGGACAGAATGGTTATTGGAAGAGGGTAAGCCAGTTACAAAATCCATGGAAATGTGGGGTGAGGAACCGGGAGGGGCCGCAGAAGCCCAGAGGGCGGCCGACGGGATGGTTTAGCCTGACAGCACACTCTGCAAGCCTTGATGAACTCCTTAACGTCTTGCAGCATAGTCCCCCACCAGAAACACCTCCTGATCACAGCTAGGGTCTTAGTGACTCCCGGATGACAGAAAAGTTTAGATGCATGACAAAAGGACAGTACCTCAGGTATCAGCTGTTCTGGGACAAAAAGTCGATCCTTGGGACAGCGCTCAGGAATGGGGCTTTGTAGATGGGCCTTTCTGATTTTCTGCTCCTGCTCTAGCCTGGAAACTGCTAGCCGCACAGATGAAGGGAGCACATAGTCCACCTGCTTAACCTCTTGACTCTCCTCCATAGTCTCATGCAGCCTGGAGAGTGCGTCTGGCTTAGTGTTCTTACTCCCCGTTCTGTAAGATAGTGAAAAATTGAAGCGACTGAAGAATAAGGCCCACCTGGCTTGCCTGGGGTTGAGTCTCCTGGCAGTTTTGAGGTACTGCAGATTTTTATGATCTGTCCAAACCACGAAGGGTTCCTTAGCTCCCTCAAGCCAGTGCCTCCACTCCTCGAGTGCCAGTTTAACTGCCAGCAGTTCCCGGTCACCAACATCATAATTAGTCTCAGCAGAGGACAACTTCCTAGAAAAGAAGGCACATGGGTTAATCTTATCATCAGTGCTCCTCTGGCTGAGTACGGCTCCCACCCCTGAATTAGAAGCATCTACTTCAACAATGAATTGGCGGGAAGGGTCCGGTGCGCGGAGGATAAGAGCGGAGGTGAAGGCCTTTTTAAGGTGGTCGAAGGACTCAGCAGCACTCTTACCCCAAATGAACTTGCACTTGGATGAAGTAAGAGTATGAAGTGGAGAAGCAACAGAGCTGAAATTACGGATGAACCGTCGATAGAAATTAGCAAACCCCAAAAACCTCTGAAGTTGCCTACGGTCTTGTGGGCGGGGCCAATTCTTGATGGCGTCCGTTTTGCTGGGGTCCATGGAAATCCTGTTAGGGGAGATGACAAAACTCAAGAATGATGTAGACTATTTATGAAACTCGCATTTTTCTGCCTTGACAAACAGGTTATTCTGCAGCAAGCGGAGAATGACAGAACGGACATGAGTCTGATGGGCAGTGAGATCCTTAGAGAAAATCAAGATGTCATCCAGATAAACATAAACACATCGCCCAACCACGTCCCTGAGGACCTCATTAACAAGAGCCTGGAACACTGCGGGGGCGTCGGATAGGCCAAAGGGCATTATCAGGTATTCATAATGGCCGGTAGGAGTGTTAAAAGCCGTCTTCCATTCATCCCCCTCCTTGATACGGACCAGATGGTAGGCATTTCTAAGGTCGAGCTTGGTAAACACTGTGGATCCCTGAATAAGATCGAAGGCAGTGTTCATAAGGGGAACTGGGTAACGATTTTTAACTGTGATATCATTCAATCCCCTGTAGTCAATACAAGGTCTTAAAGAACCATCCTTTTTGCCCACAAAGAAAAAACCTGCACCAGCTGGGGAGGATGAAGGGCGGATAATGCCTGCCTTGAGCGCGTCACTAATATAATCCCTCACGGGGCAGAGAGGGAGTATAGACGGCCTTTGGGAGGAAAGGTTCCAGGAAGCAAATCAATTTCACAATCATAGGGCCGATGGGGTGGAAGGGAAGTGGCACGGTGCTTGTTAAAGACTTCCCGAAGGTCATGGTAGACAGCCGGAACCTTGGAAAGGTCGGGATAGGTTTCCTGTCCCGAGATAGGGACAGAATAGGGAACCGAGGTTGCTAAGAGGCAAGTAGAATGGCAAGATGGTGACCAGCCCAACACCTCGCCCTTAACCCAGTCAATGTGGGGGTTGTGTTTTCTTAACCAAGTGGCCCCCAAAATGACAGGGAGACCAGGGGAATTTATTATCAAAAAGGAAATGAGTTCATGGTGATTCATGAAGTAGAATGGCAAGATGGTGATCAGCCCAACACCTCGCCCTTAACCCAGTCAATGTGGGGATTGTGTTTTCTTAACCAAGTGGCCCCCAAAATGACAGGGAGACCAGGGGAATTTATTACCAAAAAGGAAATGAGTTCATGGCGATTCCCAGAAATACAGAACTTAATGGGACCTGTTTCATGGGTGACCTGGTGAACTACATGTCCGTCAATAGCCAAAACTTCAAGACGCTTAGAGGTAGGTAAGAGTTGGATGCCCAGAGATTCGGCAAGACTCTCCGTGGTCCATGAACTCCGTGTCTGCTCCTGAATCAATAAAGACTGAGAGACGCTTGGTTTGACAATCAGCTTGGAGAGTGGCCTGAACAGAGAACGAAGAGGATTGCCATCGCTTTTGACTCAGCAGGAGCCTCTTACCTCCTGCTGAGCCTGGCCTTTTAACTGGACACCGATTAAGTAGGTGACCCTCTCCACCACAATAGAAACAAAGGCCTTTCTTAAGTCTCCGCTCTCTCTCTTGTGGGGACAGGCGAGATCGACCAAACTGCATAGGCTCCTCTCCCGGAGAGATGGGTGAAGAACTCAAAGGTGGAGCCGTGACTGATGACTGTGATCTGGGAACAGATTCAACATGGCAAGTACGACAGGAAGAACTCCTCTCCAACCTTCTCTCATGGAGCCTTGCATCAATTCTGGCGGCCAGAGTCTCCAGTCCCTCCAGACCCTTGGGGGCGTCACGAGTAGACAGCTCATCCTTTATCTCCTCACTGAGACCCTGATAGAACACGTCACATAGTGCCTCATCATTCCAGTCACTTCCTGAAGAAAGAGCATGAAAATCAATTATGTAATCTGTTACTCGCCTCCTGCCTTGTTTGAGTTTGAGCAACCCACGTGCAGTCTCCCTCTTATGCAGAACAGGATTGAAGACCCTGATTAGCTCCTTGGAAAAGTCCTGGAACCGATAACAAATAAGGGAGTCCTTCCGCCATTCAGCAGTCCCCCATAACTTGGCTTTTCCCGAAAGGAGGGAAATAGCATAAGCTACCTTAGTGGGAAAAGATGATGGTTGAAGTTCAAAGACAATTTCACACTGAGTAATGAAGGGACGACACTGACTCTGCTCACCCTTAAACACCTCCGGTGGCGACAGGCGGGGCTCATTAATGGGCGAGACCTGGGAACCTGACGTAGTGACTTCGAAGCCAGGGGGAGGGGTACCCTTAGGGGAAGGAGAGGAGGGCATCCTAACAAGCCTGCTAATCATGTCTTGCATGTAAGCCTCCAGGCGGTTAATAGCGCCTTCAATACTAGAACGCCACTCCTGTGTGGGTGACGGGTCCATAGTGGCCAGATTATTCTGTAAGGACTCACAGGGAAGACCCGGAAATTCAACCACACACAGAAGTACGTAAAGGAAAAACAGGTTTATTCAGTATCGGAAACTGGCAGCTGCTCAGGATGAAACAATGACGGTCTCCACAAGGGAATCCATCGCAGCACCAGGGGCTTAGACGATAACCAGGCAGAGGTAGTACACGGGAAGGCAGAGAGAGCAGACTTAGCTTGAGGGACAGGCAATACTCGGTGGTCGTGAGGCGAAGCTTGAGTCAGGGTGCAGAAATCCAGAAACAAAGGAATCCGTAACGGGCTTGGCAGGAGGGGAAGATCCGTGGACGGAAAGGGGTCGAAGAAACACAAGAAGGCAAGACATGAAACGCTGGATTTCTACTGGCTCGTGGCTGTCGATAATCTGGCAGGGAGGCAGGGGCTGAGAGGAGTTAAGTAGAGCAGGGCCCAGGTGGCACAGATCAGCAATCAGGCGACACAGGTGAGTTGAATGAAAACTAACACAGCATGGACAGGACAGAACGTGAATCATGACACATGCTATACAAAAAAAATTGTGAATAGGTTAAATTTTTGCAAGTACTGAACTGCAATTCGGCAAGGACTACAGACTAAACTGCACAGTGGACAGCTTTGTATTAAACACACTTTCCATGCAGTGAAGTGATTCTTCATGATTACCACCTACAAGGTCAGTTAAACTGTGCTGGACTGGTGAGATCCTAAAATGACAGACCAAGCCTTTTTTTTTTTTTTTTTCTTTTTTTTTTTTTTTTTTTTTTTTTTTTGCACATTTATGTCAGATTTCTTCCTAAACAGTTGGAGTCACTACTGAGAAAAAAAAAAAAATACACCAGCAGAAGAAAAGTCCTAAAAGAGTTCACTCACAGATGTAGCTTTTATCTTTTGCATCAACAGATTAGATGTCCTGATTTAAACATTTAAAAACTGATGCAGTTATATTTCATAAAAACACGACGGTTCTACCGATGCACTGCTGGGAAAAGACATAACACGTGATATGCATGTGGAATAATGGAACTAAGCCGTTTAAAATGGTTTATGCAAGACGGATTTTGAACTGAAGAAGCCAATACAGGAGAAGCTTGATCAGAGAAGGCGCAGCTCAAGCTTAAACTTTAAAAATAAAAAACTATTCAGAGCCAAAAGCAGCCAGATGTTGGTTAAACCAAGTAAACATCTGTTATTGTTCATCAAAACATCCTCTGACATCACTTTTAGGACACAAGGAGCAACTCTAACCTTTCGATAAGGTGCTCCGTTTTAATGAGAAAAGGAAAGGAACATCTGATTATTTAAATTTCCCTGCAAGGCTTTCTGCAAGATGCATAATGCATGTGTTTGGTGGGTAAATTCATTTCCAAATCACATATTAGTGGTTTGCTGAATGCTGAATGTAATTTGAATTATACAAGTTGCTTGGAAACATTTTATCCCACCTGTAAGCAGGGCCCAGATAGCCACATAGTTGAAGAGAGAAAAAAAAAGGTTTATCTTCCATTTTTCCTGTTTAATTGGATTTAAAAATCTCAGGAAAAAAAAAAAGACTGAAAAGCAGACCAGGGTTTTAACTAAATGGTCTAACAATCATTGTTTAATGATGGAAAAGGAGCAAAACAAATGCATTTAGATTGTCACCATATAAAGACCAACCTAAAATCGAATGTTATAAGAATGGCTACATCAACAAGAAATAATCTGCATTTACAAGAGAGTGAGGTTTGATCGATGTTGGATATTATCCCTGGGTATTACAACACTGCATTTTATTGGGTGCATTTGTTTTACCTGGAGTGAAACCTGGAAGTTATTTCACTTCCTGGCGTACTGCATTAATCTGTGAGTGTTCAACAGATGATTACAGCCCTAAAACTTCCCAGGACTGTGTGTTAGCATTATCGATTATTAGAACAGTCACAATTAACCGGTGTCACACTTCTAATTAAAAACTCCCACTTTATGCAGACCTTCCTCTTCTGTGAATATATGTCCCCATTTGTATGCACATCAGTGGGACGGTGTAATCACGACTATGCATTAGAGCTTCGACAAGACCACAAGAATTCACACTGGCTGCAGAGAGCACGGCCATAATAATTAATGCACCATTAAAACCCATTCTTCTCTCTGTGTCAATTACTTAAGAGTAATTCGAGCTCCCTACTCTTCTGACTGCAATGGAGGTATACGTTATCAATATGTAATTTATCTGGATGAATTAAAATTAGTCCTGTTTTAATTATTGCTTGGGGATTTTTATTTGTAGAAAAAAAAACCCGGTAAAATGTATTCATTTAAATACTCTGAAATGTAAACATATGTTATCTGAACTAGTGATTAAATAAGTAAATATAAGACAGAGCGCAAATGAATATAGCTCATAATGATCTGCAAACATTGTAGCGTTGCCCCTCCATGTGTTTTGCAGGTTGGCGGGGTGGGAGCAAACAGATCAGAGGGCAGTGCTGTTCAATGACTGAGTTAGCTGATCAAACAGTGCTGAATAACAGGAGTGTAAGGAGAGTTAAACAATGCTTTAGAGAGTAAACTTCAACACAGGGTCAACATTTAATGTCTGAAGACAGAATATCTATGATGGAAGGAGACATCCTGACATACTTCAAGCCATGGTGCTTTCACTTAACTCCCAAAGCTTGGAAGTCTCAACATGTGACACTGCACTGCAACACTGCCTTGTTAATACCAGAAAACTAATCTAAAGTTATGCCACCAAACTTTATAGTAAAACCAACCTTAAACAATCAGGCTGACTTAAGCAACTGTTCCTTTAAGGCCCATTTATGTTCTCTTGTACATCTCCTTGTTGGAGGAGATGTAAAAAGCCTTCAAGAAATAGAAGTTCAGCTATTCTTGATTCAAGCACTTTTTGCATTCTTCTAAATTCTCATAAGGATTTTATAATTAATTATTCATAAAGTCATTCATCAAAAGCTTGAAGGTTTTTGTATTTCCAGAACAAGTTAGTTACCTTTTCGTCCTATTGTTGGTTCTTCTTGGGGTGCTGTTCATCTTTGGACATCAAAGTACTATTATAAACTGGTCTGCTTGCAGAGATCTGACCAAGTCTGAAACCATCATCTATCCATTAATTTTATTTTCTTTACAGCAAACAAGGAATCTCCAACAAGACACTGCCCCTTCTTTTGTCAGTCTGTGTGATAACTGTGTAAATGTACCTTTATGTAATAGGTGGAGTTAAAATAGAGCCCAAAAATAACCCTTAAGCGACTTGTTTGATAGTCGACATCCAGCTGTTCTCTGGATAGAATTGCATTTGACATCTCCACTGTTTATCATCTTCTGTATGCTCCGTGTCCTTGCACCTGCATGTCCATCATCATATCTGTATTTGCACATGCTGTGAACCTTTTGTCAGAGTGTGCACAGAATGAGCAAAATGTGTGTGAAGTAGTAAAATGTCATGCAGCGCTACAAAGAACAGGGGGAAGGAGGTGATGGACAGGAAAGAGACGGGACGACATGAAGCAGGAGGGCACAGATGGACAGCTAGATGAGCAAGGGGGAAGCTACCAAAAGGGCAAGCAAGATAAAATGAGAGAGATGGACTGATGCATAGAGAACTGTGTACCTGAGGACAGGTTTTGACATTTCATAAGAGAGTTCAGTGATTATACTGAAGAAACATTAGTAAACCTCACTTCTTTGAGGCCTGAAAAAAATTCAATATTTGGTACCAGAACTTGGTGAGTAAAAATGATCTTTAAAGTCTCCCTGATGGTTGAGCTTCAGCTGGAGTCTCAACCTACCTGATAAATTCAAATTAGCAGGTATCTTAGGAACTTGAGATATTGACGTGGGTTTTTCAACTATTTGATTCATGTTTCAGGCGACTGGGGCTTGACCCTTCTTTATTAAACCTCGCTTTGCTACTAGGTCTCCCCCTCCATTTTTATCCCCACTGTTTGTGCATTACCTTCAGGTCAACTGGCTGCCTCCTTTGCAGCGCTCCCTGCAGCTGCTCTTCCATACCTGGAAGTCTGGACTCCTCTACAGTCTGTTTAAAGTTCTTCTTGGTTTCCAGCAAGAAGGTTGATTAGAAGCATCAGTAGTCACTAATGAGAAAAATGTCAGATACTTTCCTGGAACTTTTTTCCGAAATAGTAAATGTTTGCATATTATTCACACCTTTTTTTCTCTCTCTGGTTTGGTGAAGACGCTGTACTGATCGGATTTCTTATGTTTAAAATACATTTGAAGCAATGGTTGGTTGTTGGCGATACCAGTGTTTTATTTCACTTTAGAGCGATGCAGCTAAACGTTTTATCAATATATTAAAACTTAGGTAAGGATATAATGGCATGCATAAATCCTGGTTCAGAACAGGTCTTGGTTTTTAGGGTCAGGGCCTAAACAATGTTTTTTTTGTTTTTTTTGTCTTGCTAGCAAGGAAGGTTTAAGCTTGCAGGCTAAATATGTCATAACAAGGTTAGTCTTCTGGTCACTTCACTTTAACGTCAGACACATTTTTAAAATGGCCTGAAGGGCAGAGTTGAGCTTTGTCCTACAGGCCATGTGTCACTAAAAATATCCAAGTTTTAAACAAACGAGTAACCCTTGTGTGAAGATTATGCAATGAGAAATGCCAGTTTGTTTCAGTTAACTAAGCTTTCATGCAAAGTAAGAAAAATACTGAACTGAATAACACACCACTTTTTTCTATTGCTCTGAATGCCTTTAAACCTGATTTTTTTTTTTTTTTTTTTTTTTTTTTTTTAAACCACATATTAAAGCAAAGGGTTCTTCAAGCTTCTGTGTGAAACTATTACCAACCTTTTTTTGCATTGCTTTGGTGTGGAGTGCTTTAGGTGATATCTATAAACTACTTATTTTGTAAAAAATATAAGGCTATGAAACAATGTCCACATTCTCCTTTGGGAGAAAGTGGTAACTGTCTGTGATTTCTGTATCTGACTGTTTCCACCGTACTGTGATGTCTGTACCATGAAGATTTAATATGAATACATGCTTTCCTTAAGCCCTGGTCTGTGTCATCTCCAGTTTTATTATCATTACCATTGATATACTTGTGCAGCTTCTACTTGCATCCTATTTACAGTTTTATTCTTTCTCGGTTTAGTTTTTTTTATTAGTTTTAGCCTGTCTACTGAAACCATAACATTAATCATCTATAAAACTCTTAATTTGCTTTCCTAAAGCTGATTTATGACTTGAAACAGCTGCATTAATTCTTTAATCCAAGCTCTGAGGACACGTTAATTTACATCCCAATTAAGCCCAAACATAAATCTTCAATACTTGCGTGCAAATAAATCAGCTGTACACACTTTTAATGACTTGCAGCTTCTCCTGTTTTTTCAGGTTTTATTCAAATAAAGGTGGGGAACAATTTGTAAACAGCTGAGCACTAAACTTATGATGTATACATCTATGGGAAAAGCCGTAAAACAAGACAAAAGGCTTAACTAGCTCTGCGTGGGCATTAAGGAATCTGTGCAAACTGCAGTGCAAAATGTCTAATTATATATTGATGAAAAATGTATCTATCATTTTTGTTAAATCTTCAATAAAACATGTTTTACTTCTTTACCTAAATAGTTTGAAATTGAAGAATGTGCTGAGCTACATTCAAAGAAAGAAGTTCAGAAATGGGTTTAGTGAGCTCACAATACTGATGTGCCTTTTTAAAAGCACAAAAGGCCTCAACAGACTGACCTTTTTTTAAATTAAAACAGAATGTCTATCAGTATGTTTATTTGTAACCACAAAGATGAGCCACATCAGTTTCCTTCGAATGTACGGCTGAACAGATTAGAACCATCTTCTAAAAAGAAAAATAAGTATTTCGAGAAAGACTGCTTTTTTTTCATAAACTGGAGAAGTTTTCTCTTCAATTTAATTTTTTTTTTTTAATTCTAGTGGAAACTGCCGGAATAAAATAGACCACAATTTAAAATGAATTGATCACTGGTAAAAATTTACCCTATAAAACAGCTCTCTAGAAGGGAGGTAGCACTTTCAACATTACCCAGAACCTTACTGTGAAGCTTTGTGGAACGATCGTACTGGCTGAATACTCCTTGCATTATTTTTCAATCATCCCACTTTTAACCAACCTCCACAGTTTATATTTACTGGTAACATTAAAATGTTATAGATTTTATATCGCAAACTTTGACTTTCAGTTGTCTGTGGAGGCGGTGATTAAATCCTTATTTTAAATTTTTATTTCAAGGTTTTAAACAAGCATTGGATAAATGTTTTTGCTTTGCAGAAACAAGGTACGTTGCTATGAGTGTGGCTCTTTAGTGACAAGTCTGTTGATTTGTTAATGTCTCACATTTCCTGTGATTTGAAGGGTTTCTTTATTGTTTCAGAATGTAACTGCTATGTAAATAGTAGAAATTATAGCTGCAGAACAATAGTGTTTAATCCAGATCGGCGCTTGTTCTCAACTTTCCTCCACAGCAAATGTTTGCATGTGAAATTAATTAAGAACCTGTTAGTTTCACCTTTGCGCTGGGTTCAGTGACTCTACTTAAGTTATATACTGAAGTCACTGTTAAAGAATCACTTGCTGTGGGTTATACTGAAAATCACGGCTATTCATTTGCGGTTTTCTTCCTTTGTCTCAAACACCTGCTCGACAGGGTGCTGAAATTGTCGTAAATCATTTAAAAATCACAAAGACTTCCAGAATGTGATCTTTTTAGCTGTTTTAGAATGTAACTGCGGTGAAACAATCTGAGAACAAATCTTTATTTCATTGATTTATTTTACTTATGACCCATTTCAGAGCAGTGGACTGTCCTGTCACAGCATTAAAGCTGCAGGAAACAGTTTGTTGTTTTGAGAATTATCTATGGTATATAACAGGAAGTTAATAGATCTACAGCCAATAAACAACTTGAGGTAGTTGCACTTGAGAAGCTCTCAGTATCTGGAGAAATAACCTTCCTCAGCAGCACTGCAGGAGAAAACCACACAAACACTTCTGGTTGAACAAGGGGAAATAAATTTCTGGAGATAAAGGTTTAGGGTAGCATAATAGAAATGTGTCTTCAAAGTCTAGTGGATGGTGGTGCTGATATGGTTTAAGAAGAACTTGTCCTTGTTTTTGCTGGTAGATAAGTTATATAAATGCAGTTGAGGGCAAATTTCCACTCATCCGGTAATGAAAATGACGTTTATTCTGCACCCCAAATGCATTGCTGTAGGGTTAGCGCAACTATCTTTTTAGTTGCCGGTGCCCACCACTGCATAGATGTGGTTGGTAGTACTTGCTTAACACAACCATTTAGGTTTTCTTTTAATCTCTCGAGATACATTGGCCAGAATTTAGTGGCAGATTTATCTGATATGAGGATTTTTTTTTTTTTATTTTTTTTTATTTTTTTTTTTTTTTAACATTTGATTTCTTTAGCTGTTTTCAATTTCTCTTTGAGCTATAAGGTATAGTAGAATTCATAATAGCTCTGTACTTGGTTTCTCTCGTAAGTCTAAATATTCTAGTTTCAGAGATGACATCACATCATTTGTGAGAGGTCCCCAAAAATTGTTTTTTAAATTAAATACATAGAGAAAACGTTTTAGCTGGTATTTTATCTTGTCATCGGCGTCTAATATTAGCGGTTAGCATGGGTACCATTATTAAATTAGCGGTCTGTGTTTACCTCACCCATATGGAAAACTTAGAGATTTTCAAGAAGTTTCCAACATTTGTTGATTTATTGTTTCATGAAAGATGGGGTTCAAAAGCTGTACTCCGTTTAGCCTTCCAGTTATCAGCTGAGAGTGCTGCTCTTTTATGCAGCCTGAATCAAACACAGACATGTATTATCAAAAACCTTCTTGCACATTTTGTGCTTCCTCTGACTTAATTTTTATGCTTCATGTCACTGAATATTGCTAACTTTGTGTATTCCTCGCTCAGAAATGGCATTCACAAAGTGCTTCCATTATCACCACCTGGTAACGTTTATGGTGCCTTTAACTGACTGAGGAAATTTTTTAGGTGTCCAAGACACTTTCACCAATCAGGGTTGATCAAGATGAACATCACCAGACATTAATTCACCCTTAGATTGTACCTCAAGATTTGGCTGACAAAATAAAGGTTCATAACCCAACTTATAAAGCAAAGACAGAAGACTGGAAATCTTCTCTCTTAAACCTAAACCTAATCTCTTCATCGTCAGGAGGAATAATGGGTTTAGATGCACCCTGACCAGGCAGTGCATTTCTCCTTTATATGGACTCACTGGCATTAGATGACGCTCCGTGTCTCGAGGGGACAGGGATATCTTTTCTTCATTTCACACCTATAAACAACCACTTACATGGTATTTAATTTCATGAATAATTTAGTAAGCTCTCCTGTGTGTTTGCAAGTAAAACAGGAAAGAGATAAGAGGCTTCCTTCATAACATCTTCATTAGCTTGTATTTTCCCCATTTAATTTTCTCTTTCCTCAGCTTTGCTGTCCTTTGTTGTACTTTTGTTCTTTATTTTTTTAGATTCATGCTGCAACTTTACACCTCAAATTTAGCCCTGTTTGCCTGAAGCATAAAAACCTGAACTTGCATTTGTTTTAGCATTTTGCAAATGTCACATTTTAACACAGAGTGAAGAAGGGAGGCTGGAAGTGTGAGACCTGATTTGCTGGGTGGGATATTTTCACTAGAGACCTTTTTTCTGTCATGTTTACTAAAGTGGGAGTCACGTTCAGATCTTTTCCTTTAAATTCATAACATCAGCACTACATACTTATCTCAGAGATAAAATGCCTACATTGTGCTCAAGGGAATGGCTTCCACCTACTTGAATGCTCACATAAAGGCTCATGTCACGACTCGGTCACTCTAATTGGCTAGCAGTGCCTACACCACACTCTGGGCAATCTTTTCACGTGATCTACTGAGCACAACCAGAACAGGGTCTATCTTTAATAAACTCTTGAAGACCTGGGTCTTCAGAGAGAACCTCCTACCCTGTAATTCCCTACCTCCTCTTTCTGCACTTCCCTCCTGCACTCTATTCTACCTTGTCACATCTGACAGAACCTAACAAGTGGTCTTTCTTTTAAGTAGTTTTGATTTTAACCGCATTGTTATACCCTCATTTGTAGGTCGCTTTGGATAGAAGTGTCTGCAAAATGCATAAACAGAGCAACTTAAAAGAATTTAGGTGAACTTGAAAAGCCAAAGGAAGTTGCAGCTTAGGAGAAAATTAAGTGTGGGCGGTGGCATGAATGAAATGTAAAGAGACACTAAATGCTTGCACTAGGTGTAGGCGGCATACAGAGAAACAAAAGGTAAACACAGTGAACATTTACAGAGGAAATGTCAATAGTTGCCATGAGCAATCTTCTGTGGCATGTTACCTTGAAGCACAAGTTGACAGAGCTGATGCCCCCTAAATGACGAGCTTGCTTGCCTTGAACAACTAAGCTCACACAGCAAATTAACATGCTGACAATCTTTGAGTCTTGCAGCAGTAAATGCAACTTCCTGAGTTGCACATAAAGAGTGAAAATGAGATCTGGTAACTGTTTAAAAAGTGAACAATGCGGCATTACACAGAATGACTGAGAAACTTCTAGGAACAAGCTTCAGCAGCAATGACTTGAATTAGTAATTTCCTGTATGACTATTTGTCTCACATTGTGGAGTCATTTTCCCACACTATTCATTACAGCATTGCAGTGTACTGTTAAGGTTTGAGAAAATTAATTTCTGGACAGCTCACTGAGGGTCCCGCCACAATATTTCCATCAGGGTGCTTTGGAACACCTCAGTTCCTTTTGTATTTAAGATATCCTGTTGCTGCTGCCTCTGAGATTATTTGGTATACCGAGGAGTTCATGTTTGACTTGATGACTGTAAGGTCTCCAGGTCCCATTGCTGCAAAAAAGACCTTGGAATCAACCCTCCATTTCCATGCTTGAAAGTTTGTAAGAGATGGTACTGTGCATTATAGCCAATCATCTCAACACTGTTCCACAAGTCGTGCTTCATTCAGATGCTACTGTACAGAACTTAGTCATGCTGTCATATCCTTTTGTTTTAGGAGAAAATTAAAGCAACAACAATTGCTTTTGTCTTACTCTCTGGCATTGTTTATGCACACCTGTATGCCTGAGAGAAAACTGAAAAATTCCTTTGATATCTTGATAATAGTCAACCAATTACAAAGACTTTGTTTCTCTTGTGGAATAACATGGCCCTTGTGACCTGTCTTCTCATTGACTTGGGGAACAGCTAGCTCTTCAGCCTTCCTGCTCTCCAACTGGTAGTACAGCCTCCACCACAGAGGTACTTGGGAAACCAACAGTTTAAGACAGTGATTAGGTCTCATTGTCATAACTTTATTAGGTAAAATAGTATTTGATCATCAATAAGTGGCCTGAATTAAAACTTTGGCTCACCGTTTAGCATTTGAAGGTGGACATTCCAATAAGACTTGTGAAAGGACGTTTTATTTTTCAAAAGTTGACATAATTTCCAAAAGTCTAAAAATCATATCAGCAATGTAGTTTTGTAAAAATACAAGATTACAGTGCTTAGGCCCTTTTGTAAAGCCTGCCTTGTCAGGTTTTTGTCCTGCTCGTTTCATCCCCTATAGAGACGCTTAACTGCACTCCTCCCCTTCTCTTCAGCAGGGCAGTTTTTTGTAAGATATTTGCATCCACTGCAACCTTTGAAGAGCCTCTTCAGTTTTTCAGCTTGTTGGTTCGAATCAACACATGGAAAATCAGCATCAGCACTCAGAAAACTGTTAGAAAAACAGATTTTATCCCTAAAGTCTGGCTTTTCAGTCATCTGCTGTTCAGCCTGGGATAGATGGTGATGAGTTATCTTAAAGAGACAATACTGTCTTGACTCTTCGGTTGAGGTGGCCCAACTTAGTAAAACTCTGAACTGCACTACAACGGGAAAAGGGATCACTTTTTTTTTTTTTTAAACACATGAATCAGATTAATAAACCATCGCTGTAGGTATATTATCCTGTCTTTGTCAAGCTACACACTATGAGGGTTGTAAGGGTAACAACAGTAAAGGCCTATTTGCACTTCAGGAACTGATCCTATTGTACCCCAGCTCTTGTTAAGTTTGCACTGAGCAGAGTGCCGAATCGAAAGAAGCCAGGGATTGTCATAACAAAAATGCACAAATCTATGTGACTTCATTTACTTTGCGACACAACAATGGACAACATCTAGCTTGTGGCACTGTTCATCCTCATAGCAACTGGTCGATAGAAGGTAGTATGGCGAACGAATGGTATGTGTTGCCGGACGAAATATAGAGGAAAGGTACCAAAGACTTGACTGGACCACCCAGCTGTATGATGCTGAAGATGTGAGGGCAAGGTGACATAAAATGGTAAGCTAACGCTCCCGCCCCCGCAGCCAATGAACCAATCAACAGCTGACTTAAAATCATGTCGGCTAGGCTCTCGGGGTTCCAGAAAGGGAGCTGGAACTGGACCATAAGGGCTAAAGCAAAGATGCCAAACCCATGATTGAACCCAGGCTGGGCCGGGGCCCTGCAGTGCAAAAAGGTCTCAAATGGCCCTATGGTCCATTCGGGTTTATGTTTGAGTTGTTGTCACGTGAAGAACCAAACTTGTCCATAACAATGCAAACATGTAAGTTGTATCAGTCCTATGTCCCAAGGTGTAAATGGCTGTCAAGGCTTCAGTGGTGTCCAAAGTCAGCCCTCAAGGGCTGGTATCCTGCAATTTTTTGTTCTTTCCCTGTTTCATCTCACCTGAATCAAATTATGGTTCATTAGCAGCACTCTGTTGAACTGTAGAACATGCTAAGAAGGTATTTGTACCATTTCAATCAGCTGTGTTGGAGCAGAGACATCTAAAACTGGCAGGATATCAGGCCTCAAGGACTGGAGCTGGACAGCCATGCTTTAGAAAGAGTTGAGACTGTTCAATGTTGGTTTTTCATGTTTAATACTGATGAGATTTTCAGTCCTCTCGAACCACCTGTCCTGATCTTCCTTGTCCAAAGTGTGCACATTGTGACTGTCCAAAGAAAGTCCTTTGTCCTCCAGTATTGATGAGCTCAAGGACAAGGGACTCAAGACTATAACATTATGAGACTAACCGGCCAAACAGACTGTACTTTCCAGCAATATTTCAAAACAGTCGAAAGAAAAATGGCTAAAATGAATTAAAAACAACAATGAAAAGTTCCATCTCTAAGCAATTAGGTGAAACGCTGTAGTCTTGCATATACAAGTAAGCATGAAACAACCGACCAAACAAGTCAGCGAATCTGTATTGAGTCCTCAACATTTCTCAAGAAAAAAAAAAACCCACTTCATTCATGACAGCTTTTCAGCATTTCCTGGAGACAACATCAAATGAACAATCCGAGCTGCTGGTGTACAACCAAGACAAAAAAAAAAAAAAAAAAAGATATTAATGTTCCTACCTTGACCCCTCTCACTCTGAACTCGGCCAGAGCTCGGCTCATCTTGGAGGCGGCTGTGTTCAGGTCTTTTCCGCTGGCGATCACTTTCACAAGCAGCGAGTCATAGTGAGGCGAGATGATGGCGCCCTGGAAGGCCGAAGCGCTGTCCAGACGGATTCCCATGCCTTCACCACTCCTGAAGACCTGTCAGAGGTAGCGTCGTAAACAACTTGTTTGCAGTATTACTCAGACTCTTCTCATACACACATACACCGTGAATGCACATAAATACTTATACACTGTATGTAAACTATATCGATAACCCCTCGTCTAAATGTTTATTTATGAGACTGACACGTGTTTTCTCTGTGATTAAGTAACCCAAATCTGAAGAGAAAAGCAAACATAAAAACGGAGCATTTTCTGCATATCTGTGATATTTAAAGTGATAAAACAGTCAAACTCTAAATTTATGAGAAATCTATGTAAAACATTCATATATTACTTAAGTAAATTCATATATTATTAAGTAAAATTGATTCAGAGGTTCAATCATAAATCATCTGCTCTTTTAAAAACTCAGATTTTAGTTGTATGCAGGGAGTTGGGTAGCAGCCAACTCTTTGCATCCTCCTTTATTAAATGGAGTCATTATTATGGGATTTTCCTTCATGTTTCTTGCTTTTTTGCTGACTCTTGCCTCCAATTAAACTTTTAACATAAATGAAAGAGTGGAAAGAAAAGTGTGACAGAAAAGAAGTACTATAATTGTTTTTTAGGAGCCTCTTTCACCCTGTTTTGTATAGTCTACAAGTAAATTGTAAGCCATTAATGTTGACATTATTACTACCCGATGGCATTGTGCAGGCATCAGCAACTCTAGTCCTCGAGTGCTTCCGGATGAGTCCCTCCTCAGGGTTTCATATATGCACACATTTTCTCTAACCATAATCAGAGTTTGAAATGAATTTAAATGCCATGAAATATTAAAATTTGCTTTATTTTGAAAAACCAACATCGCTGGCTCCTGCCTGTCTGGTTGGGAAGCTGGATACTGTGTATTGCACTGCTCTCAGGAAAACCAGAGATGAAATTCTGAAGTTTCTATTCAATTCTATTCTTCTATATTGTGACGCAGTTCCCTCAAGTTCTGAGAAATATAGAAATGATAGTCATCTGTACCTGACACGTGTAATATTTAAATATTCCTAATGTTCCTTGCATGATATTGGTGAATGAAACAAATGTAATACTTCCCAATTATATTAAACAAGTACACAGAAAAAAAAAGACAAGTACACAGGCTGAGGTAGTGGAGGAGGGGAGTGAAGGAGAGAAAAGTGGGCTGGCAGAGCAGGAGGGTGCATCTTCCTGTGAAGGTGAGCTTGTTCCTATACAACAGGGCGTTAGAGCGCTTTTTCAAGAAACCCAGAAAAATAAAATGCTCTCAGCCAGGTTGCAAACTGTGCCATTAAACTACTACAGTAGAGTTGTAATTTATGCTGTACAGTGTGAATACAGTGAATGAGTGTTTTTCAAAAATATTCAGTTCAAAATGGTCATGATTAAAACCATGTTTTTCTACAGTCCTGTGACCCCCCCGTACACCCCACCACCATGGTTTAAAAACCATTTCTAGAGGAAACCCCACTCCTCCAACACACCTGAAACAAAAGGTTGAATTACCTCCTTTTCATGTCAGCAAGTTTTCCAAAGGCCTGGACATTAACCAGTCATTTGATTCAGGTGTGTTGGAGCAGGGATGTACGGAAAAGTTGCATGACAGTGGCACTTGAGGGCTGGAGTAGCAGATCCCTGGGACAGCATCTGTATTTTGATATCTTTGCAGGTATTTTAGACAATGTGTCGACCAGGGCCTGGAAAACGCAACAGGGTGTGCCATTTAAGTGCATTTTCCCAGTCAGAATAATTATTTTTGTGCTGCTCCACTCAGCCTCTATCATTTTGGCGATAAATCGCTCAGTGAAAGAACAAACATTTGAAACGCAATATGGTTCACAAAAACACAATTTTTTTTCCACATAAAAACATCAAACAGAGCTCTTTCCCCTTTACACTCATTCTCAACTATCAACTAAACATGGGATTTTTTTCCATGAAAAATGGAGTAGATTATTGTACAAAGGGGAACGGTAATTCATCTTATATTCAATATATAAAAAAGGATCTCACACTTTTGCCTGAAGGAAAATAACTTCTGAAATGTTTGAGTCATTTGTCAAAGGCTATTCAAAAGAACAAGAACAGGATATTGAACTTTCATGTCACGCCTACTTCAAAAACGCCTGCTTCAACTTTTCATCTGCCTGTACTGGTCGGTCAAATCTATACCGCCACAAATGGCGACTGAGCCATATTTTGGACACCCCCAAATTAGATAGAGTTTGAAAGAAAGCTGACATGACGTGAAGACTGTATTGGCTGCTGCAGCTTGAGGCTCGTCTGCGTCATGTGGTTGTGTCCAAACAGCTCAACTCTGACGTAATCTAGAGAGCGGTGCCTGATGATCCTTCTAGAGCTGAACAGTCATGTCAGACTTAACTTTACAGAACAGCTGCTATTTGCTCTGCTTCAGTTATGATTGTTTCATATAGGCGATATAGTCTTAAAAAGATAGAAATATATAAGTTTTACTAAATATTTTGTGAATTTGGGTTTAATTTCTGCATAATAAGGCATGAAGTGTTTGTCACAACACTGTTCAGACACTATTATTAGCTTCTTAAGGGGACTTTAATGTGTGCACTGCAGGAATGCAAACATCACATCTGCTTTAATTAAACTCAATTTAGAAGACAATGGCTGCCAGAAATATGAGCAGGGAAATCAGCAAAAGTCAGAAAACCTGCAGGAGATGAGCAAGGAACAGGAAGAGGAAAAAAAAGTAGCTGCATTACACCACTTGGCAGGAGAGAAGAAATGAAGTAGAGAATGAATGTCCAATACTTCGACATATGGAGGCCCTGGAGGGCTGGGAGCGAAAGATGAGTAGAAATTGTAATTATAAGAATGTTGTGCCATGCTGATGATGTGCTGGAAATATCTTCACACAATGTGAGCTGCTGAAAATCATGATGAGCAACGTTTGTTATGAGCTTCGTTTTTTATTAAACCCCATCTTCTGACTCTCCCACAAAGACTCAAAATTAACTGAAAAGTTAAAACGCAAAATAAATAAATGAGGCTTTCTTCCATCATCGCTGTGTTGTGTGTGTGCGGGGTGGTGGTGGAGGCTTACCCTCTACAGTGGTCCCCCAACGTCCCTTACGGGGGTAAGGGACCAAAACTGCCCGCAAACAGCTAGTATCTGTGAATACTTGAGCACCCTCTAGATAATGCTCATAATTGTCAACATCTAAACTGATGGCCTCTGGGAAAATGCTATTGGTCCATCAAAAAACAAACTACAAGATTCAAAACAGGCTGAACTTTGAATCTTAATTCAACTAGGAAGAAACGCCTCCAAATTGCTCATACAGTCAGTATGCTGGGAAGCTCAGAGCTTTTAGGCTACAACTAAAAAGCAAAATGTATTTTTTACCCTGTCAAAGAGAAGCAATGGCGATGTGTTCTCTTGCTGAACTTGTACAAAGGAAGAACTTCACTTTCATTTTATTCTGCTGCTTTGTTAAGAGAGAGAAATCAGAGTCTGGGTTTGTTTAGGTTTCCAAATAAAATACAGGTACTCTCACAATAGACTGACGGCTTTTTAATTTTTCCCCAAAGACAATAAGACATTGTTTGCACACAGCTTTTACAGGTAGTATAAAGGAACCATTTTCACCAGCAGGTGAAATAAAGCTGATAAAGACAGAAAAGAAATTAAATATTTCTGTAAAAACAGGAGGAAGACACTGCAATCTTAACTAGTCAGTCAAGATTTACTTAAAATCCTCTTCTTTATTCAAATGAGAATATAAAACCTCTTGAGACTGAAAATATTTTGCCAACAGCCTCTTATTATCTGTACCTGAGGCTCAGCGCCCTTTACTTTCACACTTGTCTTTACTATACACTGCTTACTTTTCCTCTCTCCTCATTAGGTGTCCTCCTGGCATTAGCACGATATAAAGTAAACTGCCCTCTGCCCTTTAACACTGCAGGCTAAACAGAAACACCAGACCAAAGCAGCTGTTAGAACTGACTGCAGTGTTAAAGAGACAGAGTGGCCGACTGCAGGCCAGGATTTCTGCTCCTGCTGCTTTTCCACACCAAACTGCTCCATCCCCAGGGGGAAGGGAGGACAACAGTAAACTTTGTTTATAGTGAAAGTGATGCAGCTCTTTGGCTCAGTCACTATTTAACCTTCAAACACCTTGGCTGGCTACACAGTGGGGTGTTGGAAGAAAGGGCTGATGCTCAAAGACACTTTTACCAAGCGCTTGAAGAAATAAGTGAAATCATCAGTAATTAGCTTTAAGGCAATTCTGCTCCATAACATTGGGTTTTCTGAAACCAGCAAGGAGCTGCTGCGCAAGTCATGTTGAACATCCAGTGGAATAAGTCAGCTTCTTAAGTGGGGCTCTTTAGAGCCATTATGAGGCAAATTCACACTTGCAGTGGGGAAATGTCTTGCAGCTTCAATTTAATGAAACAAATTAGCTTTGATTTCCAAATGAAAAGCAAGGTTAGTGTCATACAAAAATGGAACCACTGAGCAACAGTTCAGTTCTTCTTCTCCCCTTAGACCAGGAGGCTTCTGGTGTCATCTCAAGTTCAGAAGTAGCTTAACACAAGCATGACGACAGTTGGAGTTCACATTGAATTACTCTCAAACTCTTGAATGGGAAGGAGTTTTATCTCTCAAGGCTCCAGTAAATTTTTTTTTCTATCACACTTTTCCTTCCACTAAACTTTTAATAAATATGGTTGGATACAGCAGTCTGAACACCCAGCTTCTTATGTAGATTACCCTTCTCATGGATGGAGTCGATGACTGTTTGACGGTCTCCTTCATGACTGCGTAGTCCAAAACAGTTATTTTGTAAAGGGGTAGTATGTATTTTCCAGCCATGTAGAATTATTTTATAGCAAAATCAAGTAACAATGTTAACTTCCATTGTTATAAAAATGCTGTATGTATTAAATATGACTAAAAAGAAATTTGACTTTGTAATTTAGAGCCTTGAAATTGGGAAACTGCAGCTCTGAGGAGGAGCTGGGTCTGAAAGGCGGCGCTAGGTCCATCCAGGCGTTTTGCACAGCTGAATGGTTGCCACGGGAGATGAAAGGATTTCTCAAACATGCATGAAAGACTCAAGGCAACACTCCAGGTATGTTTTTGATGAGGGAATAACATTATAAGATGATGTAAAGCTCAAAAAAGTTGATTTTACATAATACTGTCCCTTTAAAAACACTCATTTAAAAGAATGTGTTCTATAATATTCTGTTTTTTGCTTTACATTTTTAGCTTTAATCCACAATCATCAAAATTAACAGAAATAAATGTTCAATAGTGTGTAGTAAATCTATACTACTTCTACTTTTTGAATTGTTTTACTTAAATAATTTAAGTTTTTGCCTATATTCTACTTTATTTGAATGCATCTTTAACAAATTAAGCATGGTATTTCCTGTTCAAGACCTAATATTAAATACAGAAAGCAACTCATTCACAATAACTGCATCTACACGAGTATGCAAACTAATAAAACTCATAAATCCACACTTTTGCTACAAAAAACATGTATTTATAGAGAAAATGGCTGGATTCACCAAAATGAGGGCCATATTGTGAAAACAGCGCTGTTGTGCTCATGTCAGGAGGCTAATGAAATGTGCAGCAAGACAGATGTTTGGCTGTTGCACTTGGCTGAGCAAACATATAAATGGGATATGAAGTTAGACAAAAATTCACAGCAGTAACACAGTGGATACTCAGTTATTGGAACCACACAGATGGGATTTGTTTTACATAAAAGTATCACCTGACAGATCATTGGAGGATTTTATTAATTTTCTCTAAATTAGATGTTTGCACTCATTAAAGACAACCTTATAGCATTTCCTCAATGCTAATAGGGAATAGGGGACTGTTATTGTGTGAGATCTGGAATACATATCAACATATGTGAATAATGCGTTTAGCTGTGGGGCACACAAACACAAAAATGGTACCACAGTGAATCCACGATACTTGAATCTCATTTTCCCAAGACTCCCTGAAAGGCAGCGCTGCTACAGATTTCAGAGCCAGAAATAGAAGAGCTACTATACAGACAACTGAAGAGAAAGTCAAGTACCACGTTAATAATTCAAGGCAAGGTGACGGCTTCTTTCAGCCCAGGGCACTGTCAAACAAGAAAATCACACTTTTCTGCTCTTACACTCCCACAATGTCATTGTTTCTGTCTTACTTCTTTCTTCATAGTCTCCAGAGAGTCCGAGACACAAATAATTTAAGCAGTGGGGTGGTTTGACACACATACTGATGCGGCTCTATGCAGTCCAGCACTCAGAGTCACTGGAGCTTGGATCTTTCTCCCGCTCTGTTTTGACACGGGCCTTTAATCAGCAAATACCCACAAAAACAAACTTTGCAGCTTAGTATTAAATCCGACTGATAATCTTTCCTCACTCAATCAGTTTCCCCAGCTGTAAACTTTCACTCAGTTCCCAGTTCCTCAACCCTAACAGCACATTTTTCTATATTTCCTTCCAGTTTCCTGTCAGAAAACAGCAGTCTACAACCCCTCCATCCGTTTTCTGAATGCTTCCAATATATCACTCAAACTCCTCAGTCCCTCTGCAGCACAGGTCAACAGTACATTTCTCTGACTTTGAATGAGAAAAATGTTGCTCCATCATGGGGTACATTACAAATCACTCACTGCTACTGCAGTCTTAAAAAAAAAAAAAACACCAAACATATAACAGCTTTGGATTCTGGGTGGATTACAGTGAGCCAGGTCAGAGCAGTTAATGTCAGAGGAAGAAAGAGAAAAACAATGAACAAAAAGGTAAAAATCAAGTGGATGGAAGGTGGAGGAACACCAATTCGGTTAATATGTTGACATACAAGCACAAATAATCAAGAAAAAAAACTATCAACTCCAATTTCTACGATGTGAAAATGATTCCCATTAGAGTTTAGATCTACACCTCTAGCCCGGGCTGATATTTGGGCCAGGTCGGGCCAAATTTATATGTTTGATGGTCGGATCGGGGTCGTTCTTCTGTGGCACGTTTTTAATAAGCCTACAATCCATCCAGCACAGAGAAAACTAAACGAGAACACACGACAAAGTTTTGTTAATCTGCTTATTATACTCTAAACATAGGAGGAGGAAGTTTACCCTGTTGAGGAAAGACAAAGTAAGGCGCAGACGTTAATTAGTCTGTAACAAACCCACTGCATGCAGACGTGGCTCCACCCTGGTCTGCTGTCAATCACACATCCCAGATTTGAACTTGACTCACCCTGCGGTTACAAGCAACCAACTGGAGCTGGAAGCTGAAGCTAAAAATGGGAGGAGCTACACTACTAAGCCATCAGAGTGCAAAGACAGAGGTCTGGACGTATTTTAAACCGGTAGCTAACGACGACAAGAAATGCAATGGCTTCGTGGAGTGCAGCAAATGTGGCGCTTTCCTCTCCTTTGTCAGGTTCATTTTGGGGCTCTAATTAGAGTCAATTCGCCATATTTCATCGGGTTGGGTCGCATTTTCTTCATTTACTAAACTCTCATTTCCATGAGTTAACATGAGAAGAAATGTTTTATGATAATCTGTAAAATTAGGAATACTGAGGTTTATAATGAGTATACAGAGAATATGAAGGAAATTCACTAGGAGGTGCAGCATTCTCTACCTGTAGTCAAGTAAACTTAACATTTACATTCATCTTCGGATTAATTACAGTGGGCCTTCACCTATTCACAGATTTTTCTGTGGAACGCAACTCTGAATTATTTGCAGAAAATCCGTCCCGTCACAGATTTTTCTGTAGAAACATCTAAAATATTCTAAAGAAAAATCAGCTCGGAAAGTTGAAATACCTAGGTCACGGTCAGATCTACTAGGACGGATTGCCTGCCATCTTCAATATTTACCCACTTATGAATAATCTCACTGCAGCATCACAAGCATCAAAATTGTTCTGAAATGGCTTTAAAACGTTTTCCAGACTGACACGCAGCAACAGGTCCAAAATCATTGATAATACCTTTCCTTTTTAGCATCATTTTAACTCCTGTATCCTCCAGAGCAGCAAACTGCTAAAACTTCTGCTTTATTAGAGGTGATAAGACCTGCTGATGATTTATTAAACGTGCCCGATCATCTACAGTTTACTCAAACTTCCTCTGGAAGCAGCAAGAGTGAAGTTGCATATTTAGTTTTCAGTGTTTTTACATGTTACTTTGCCATTTTAGCTTTTTTTTTTTTTTTTTTTTAATAAATAGTAACTTGCGTTTTTAATCCTGCATAAATAATTACAGAATCCACTAATGAGGAACTCATTTACATTCACCAGAACTGTACTGTATTCAGGTGCTGCGATTCTGCCCAGGGCATTAGAGCAAACAAACTGTTTAAACAAAATCCGGAGAAGACTAAGGACCCATAAACGCGCCGTTTTGAAAGAAACTATATATTTTTGCAGCCCAGAAAAAACATGCTCTAAAACACCTTCTGAAGCATCCATTTTCTACTTGTTTCCATTCCTTCCCCAGGCCAACGAATCCTTTTACCAAACTGCCTCTCCTACTGCTACCAAGTTTCACTTTCTGTTCTTTGTCAGATTCTCTGCTAACATAGCAATGCACGGCTCATGTTTGAAGTGAATGTATAGAGAGAAGGGCTCTAAGACAAAAACACATTTTGAGCAAACTGTGCATCGAGAGAAGAGAAAAAAAATGACAAAAACTAACGGCAGTATCTGAGCTCCAACTGATATTGCACCAATTAGAGGAGGAGAGGAGCAGATGGAGCAGGAGAGCGACAGAGAGGTAAAGAGTAATAAGGAGGAAGAGACAGAATGACACAGAGAGGCAGGGAGATGGGAATGTAAGTGCAGTTTTAATGGTTCAAGTCCACCTGTGAGGCTCAATCAAAGCTTGGAAAGTGGTTGTAGGTTTGGAGAAATGCTAAGTGAACAAAGACAGAAAAAGAATAAAATTCTTTTTCTTGTAATTGTTTTTAGCCATCAAAACATGTAAGATCCATTATCTGTAGGTGTTTTTTTTTTTTTTTATACTAAGCAACTAAAAGCCAAGGTTAAAAGTTTTTAGGCATTAGAAATGCATAAAATGAGTGTGAGCTGTAGAGCTATTTGTGCCATCAAACAGATATTTCAGGGACACACTATAAACAGAGGCTGCAAAGGAAGTCATTAATGGAAGAATTTTCTCTAACAAATATTTTGTCACAAGCATAACGTCATATTCCAATGCATGACATTCTTACAATAGCTGGTGTCTTTAACAAGGATAAGAGAATAAAACTTTGTGTGAAGCAGAACAAGCACCCAGTAATAGAGCTGTGAAAAAGTATTTGCATCCCAGTAATTCCTCAGTAAACTTAACACCTAGTTGTGCGTTCCTTGGGAGCAACAACTGCCAGCAAGTCTTTGAGACGAGGTGTTTTACATCACTGTGGAGACAGTTTGGACCACTGTTTGTTTTGCAGAGTTGTTTTAATACAACCACCATTTTCAAGCATTAGCGACCTGTTTAAGGTGATGCCACAGCATCCGAATCAGATTTAACCCATTGGATCAATCTCTTAAAGCAGAAGCAAAACATAAGCTCCTAAACTGAATCAAACATACTCCTTCAGGCTTTTCTGGTAAAGAGCAGAATTCATGGTTGCACCATGAAAGAGGGTGGCCTCTGCATTTGGCACCTGATCTCCATGTAGCGCCTCCAGGCCAGAATATTTCTTAAGTCTTGCGGATCATTAAGATGTTTTTTTGCAAATGTAAGATGGGGCTTTGTGTTGCTTAAGCATAAAAACCTGACTTCAACTGAGGCAGCTGAGGCCTGCGGTGCTTTAGATGTTCTGGCAGTGGTGGGCACACTTCTGCTAATGCGCTAACAGCGGAGGTAATTTTTCATTTAGCGCTTTAATGTTGTTGCCAACTTTGAAAACGTGTAATGCACTTAGCTTGCGCTAAATTAATTTTTCCAGATAAATTCTAATTTACTTTGCTGTTTTGTAACCTTTCAGTTGCATAAAGAGTACCAAGAATCATAAATACATATTGATTCGTCGACGCAACTGCCAAGTGTGTTTAACCTAAGGGACACAAATTGCTTAATACGAATCATGTGACAAGACATGACTGGTCGACGCAGTGGCGGGAAGTTAAATATAGCATTGTGTAGCTCTGAAACCTTCCACTGTTCTCAGCTTTAGCTGCCACTAAATACCATGATGGTATAGCTGTTTGGCATTAGCGGAACTAATGTTTACGATTAGTGCTTTAGGATTATTGCAACTAACTATTTAGTTAGCGGTGCCCACCATTGTGTTCTGGATGAGTATTTAATAACGAGAGGGAGCCAGAACTGTCATATGAGTGTCCAGGATTTGTTTCTGAGCTGCTGCAGGACCAGGGCTCTGAACATTAACAGACTCCTCACTCCCAGACTACAAACAGGTACTGAAAAATCAAAAGCGAAAACACCACACTGCCACATGGCTCTGTTCCCTTAAGCTGTTAAAATGCCAAGGTGTATTGTTTATTTACATCTCAAAATTATGCTTCATCTATTGTTAATCTACTTCTGTTTCTTATAGACTCCAGCAAAAAGCATACTCTTATTGTAGGCTACAATGTGCACAGTAGACCCCCAGTATTTGCAGGGGTGAGCAACCACACCTCCATATACCACACACCAATAGCTAAAATCTGAACATCTGTGACCCACCCTAAACATGCTTCTAACTGCCTATTTTAATAGTTAGAACACCAAATATACCTTAATATAAATTAATATGGACAGCAGAAACCGTCTTAGCATTACCACAGAACATCAACAGTCCTCCTTATCTCCCCTCTTGGGGGTACAGCTAATCAGCTCCAAGGAAAATGAATGGCACTCCTGGACTGGCTGCTTTGCAAACCCTAGCCAAGAGCACTGATGCTATTGCTAAATAGCATCAAGTTCTTTAGATTTGCAAGCTGCACTTTCTTTTGAATACTTTAGATATGCTCTACGGAAGAATCTTAATAGGCTAATTTTCTGCAAACAATTTGGAGTGACGTTCCACACAAAAATCCACGAATATGTGAAGCCGCAAATAGCCGGGTATCCACTGCACAAAGAAGCGACAAAAGTGATTGGCAAACAACATGCTTTTGTTGGGTTACAGGTCATTTCTAACAACAGAGTTTATACATTTCCTCAACAGACTTCCTGTGTTTTAGGGTAAAATTATAACAGTTATCCTACCGGATATGAGGAATTGATATCTGGTTTTAGTGTTTCACAATCATCAACTCTTATTCTATGGCTAAATATGTAGATAAGTTGCATGTGTGTTTCAAATCAATGTGCAACACAGAAGACAAAAACCAGTCCATCTTCTGATTTAGACTGACTTTTGTGTTTTAATCCTAACAACAACATTGTAAACTATGGTTTACATCTGGATCATGTGACAGGAACATGTTAAATTAAAGTTATCTAATCTTAACTGACTTGATAGAAAAAAATAAACAGGTGTTTAATAAGATTACTGCAAATTGATGTAATTTCAAAGAAATATATCAAGTGGCTCCAATAAAAGAGCACTAAAAATTTTTTAGAATATGTGTAGTCAGGGGGCTGAAAGAAAAAGATGTTATTTTTTCAATTTAGAACCAGGCATGAAAAGTGAGTAACAGTCACCTTTCCTCTCCTCATTAAAATGCACACATTAACAAAACAAATTCTTTGAAACCCAGTGCGTGAACCATTTACATGTAAAAAGAAAAACCTTGCCTTTAGTAGAGGAACACATTGACACAAAACAAAAGTAATGCAGCATGGAGCTCTGTCAGTTTTCCTTCAGTGAATGTAATTAGTTTTACATCACATACAGAGGATGTGAAAGGAGTTTATTTTTTTTCGAAGACTCTGCAGAGAATTCAAACAGAGGTCATCTCTGGGGCCAGGACAAGGTTTATACACTCTGGACATCTAATTTTCTCATAACATTTGTTGGGCTCATTCTGTCAGTCAAAAGATGCAAGACAGTGCTGCATATACAACAAAATAGAGGATAAAATGTCCATATGTTCATGCAATCCATACAGTATGTTTGTTGTGTTTTTGCACCAATGTGTATCATTAATGCATGCATCCACGTGCTACACGCAATTCAGATATTTAATTCAGGTGTCCTGGACCAGGGACACACCTAAAAGCCCTCAAGGCCTGGGGTTTAACACTCCTGTTTGATAGTTTAAGAGACCTTCCTGGTCTCATTAGTGTGCTGGTTTATCAGTCATCTTATTCCAAAGAAGAAAATAATTTTTTACTGTCATTTCAGCTATCATTTCTATTATGCCACAGTTTTTGCAGCTATTTATGTTGTGACACTGGTACCATGAACATGCTAATCTTAGCATACTCATGTTTAGATTGACATACCAACATTAGCATATTAGTTTATATTACCAAGCTAATGTTAGTATACTCATATCTAAGTTAGCATGCTAACATTAGCATACTCATATTTATCATAAGCAGGACAACGTTAGCATATTCATGATTACATTAGCATGCCAACATCAGCATCCTTATGCTAACTTTAACATGCCCTCATTAGCATACTCATCTTAGCATTAGCATGATCTTGTTAAAGATTTAGCTATGGACCTACACAGAGACCACCCACTGGTCAAAGCATAACAAGCAAAGGACTAGTCTAACCATTGTTGCCTTAGTAATAAAAGCGGCTATTGGCTGTCCTAAAAGTTGCTGAAAGTTTGATACAGTGCTGTCAGTTTGGCATACCCTGTCAGAATAGCATAAGGAAGTCTGCTAGACTATTTTATTAAAACAGCGTACTAATGTAACAGATTTATAAAATCTAGATGTTTAGATAAAATTTGCTGATGACACTCTTCCCACAATCCTCAGATACTGTCCACCATATTGGTGGAGGTGCACGCAGTTATACAAATAGAAAACCCTGTCTTAAAGCTGTGTAATTATTTCCTGCTTTTTCAAAACCTTTTATTATTCTGAATTAGTAATGTTGGATGATGAAGTGGTGCGGTGCTGATGTGAATTATTTAATGGGAAGAACTGTCAGAAATGAACTAAATTACATCAATGAGAAAAAAAAAAGAAATTAGTGACAAGACTGATGTTAATGTATATTCAGCCTAAAAAAGCAGTACGATGATGCTATTCAGAGCTGTGAATTATTGTTTATCCTGCTGGTGTTTATGACACAGATGCTCTTAGAGTTTGAAATGTAGAAACACATGGCTCTCAATCCACTACAAAGTTTAGTCCAGGCTCTAACCAGATTACCGATGTTTTCATACCATGTTTACATTTTAAAGGTTTTTATTAAATCAGGTGTCTGTCAAACTGGTCCAAAGACAAGTGTTTTTTTCCAGTATCAAGGTTTTTTTTTTTTTTTTTTTTTTTTTTTTTAGTGTAACCTAGTTTCACTCCATCCCCAAATGTTCCTGCACAAAGCCTGTCAGCAGGCTGAAAGTTAGTAAAACAGTATTTTTTTTTAAGATGCATTAAAAAAAAAAACCAAAAAAAAACAAAAAACCAACTATTTAAAAAAAGATATGCTTTTAACAAAAGGCTAGGTTCAAACGTCAGGTCTGAACATTTGACTTTCAGAGGGCGTTCACTGAAAGCTTGCTCGCTGGGTTAATGAGCGATACCCATCGCTCTTATCAAGGCAGTTTTAAAACTACAGTTTGCAAGATATGAGCGTCTACCTGTAGTTTTATTACCTGAGCAGATAGAATAACACTGGTTACCTGCACAGGTTTTTCCAAACCATCATGGTCTTGTACAGATGACCTGGTGACAACTTAATGGTTAAGAATTGAGGCTTTAAATGTCACTGATGACCGTGCTCAGACCTGCTATTACAATGCATCTCGTGAGCTTAATTTAGAGCTTTCCCTCTTGTGATTAAATTATCCTGGTAGGGAAGTGTGGAGAATATGTTGTGACCTTTTCAGGTGGACTCTATTGCCTGTGGCTGTATGAGACATATACTCATTCAACACTTGCTTGGAAAGCCAAGGCTGTCACATGTCCCTAAATCCACATCACAACCGACCCACATATCCCCTTTTCTATCAATTTTCCACCATTCCCTTCACTTTTTAGTTGATTTCCTGTTTATAGCTTCTGTTCACCAAATCTCTGTCTTCTGCCTCCCACTCTGTGCCTCCCTAAAGGCATCCCTGGCTTTTATTTATGCTTTCTTAAATCATTCAAATTCTAAATGCTGTTCGCCACATCTTTCTTTTGTATTCATCCTTTCAGCGCCCCAGAACAACAGCTGTGCAATTCCACTTCAAGGCACAAAATACATCTGCAGGTGCATCTCCTTCAAGCTACATCAGCACCGACACCATCGTACATGGGCTCTCATTGCAGCTCCTTGTTGCCTTTCATCAAAAGAGGCGACTACATTAGCCTCTCAATCCTTCCAGAGTGTGCGAGTGTGCCTGAAGATGGTTTAATGATCGAAACGAGGAATAGAGGATCTCTTCTGCTTCTCAACTTTTCCACACCTCTCTCGCTTGGTGACTTCTTCAATTACTTCCCATTTTTGCCCCGCCTTTGCTGCTCCTCAAAGCTTGTTACCCGGTTTTTCACTTCTACTTGTTCGCTTCGTTTTGTTTACTTCATCTTCACTCTTGTCCTCCTCTCTGCTTTCTCTCTGTACATCCCCGCTCACCAAGCTCTTTACCTGTCATCGCTTCATTTTTCCAATATCATGGTTCACCCTTTAACCTTTATTCTCATTTCCCAGAAATAATCTCCTTTTTAACAAATCTACTTCCAGTACTATGTCTATCTTCCACTGCAGGATTTCTAGGAGAGGGTATTCACCCATCTGCTGTAAGTGTTAAACTGAACACGACCATACACACTGGAAAATACTTGTGCACAGACACCTGCTGGCCACCCACACAATGTTGCAGTCAGCCTCATATCTAATGTAGTATTAAACATCAGTACAACCATTAGAGTCGGTGGCAACCAGATGTCTGTGACAGCATAACAAGCTGTTTGGGGCTTTGGAGATAGGCTGAGGTGACAAACAAGCACAAAATCTGATGTACAAGCTGTTGGGAGCTGGATGGATGTCCAGCTCTGCCAGACAAAGGTCGATTTAGGAGGAGAGACCACCGCTAATGAGATGTCTCATCTATTCTGTTCAAAGCAGCTTGAGAAGCTGAAATATCTTGGCGCAATGCTACATGAGACGCTACTGGATGCCATTTGCAAAGCAGCCAATCCAGGAATGGTATTCATTTTCCTTGCTGCTGATTGGCTGAACTCCCAAGAGTGGAGATAAGGAAGACCATAGATGTTACGCTGTGTTCAAATTGTCGTCGGAACTGGGAAATTCTGACTTCCCAATCGGAAAAATCAACTGGAACGCCCTCCAAAGTCGGACTTCCCACTGGGAAAGTGGGAGCAACTCCAACTACACCCAGTTGCGACTTGTAAGGCTGACTCCGTGTTTCATATGGCCTCTCCTCGCACCAACAGTAGTAAGATGTGTTGGAAACTGGTTTATTTTACAAGACACTTGTAAGAGTACATCTAAAAATCAATGCTACATGTAGCACCTGCAACTCTGAACAAATTAAGTGTTTGCTTATGGAAAGTAAAGCTTAAAATGAAGTTTGTAAGAGGCACTAATAACAATCTCTATGGGCATCGCCATGTTGAAATCCCGACTTCCTAACTGGAATGCCGTTAAGAAACCAAGCTCCGAGTTCTGACATTTAACTGGAACCCAGCATCAGCTTCTGCAGTAGTGCTAAGACAGTTTCCACTGTGCGTATTAATGCATAATAAGATTTATTTGATGTTTGAAGTATTAAAATAGGCAGTTATTGGCAGCGTTTTTAGAGTGGTCTCAATAATTTGTGGATTACAGCTATTCGCTGAATTGAATACTGGGAATCCACTTTGTTATACTGGTTGGATGCAGTCCCAAATGCACCGTATTTACCTCCATCCCTCTTCAGCTTAAAAGCATTTCCACAGCATAATGCTGACATTTCTGTATTTCACAGTAGGGATGCCATTTCCAGGTTGAATTAAAAAACAATTCTGCATGAAAAGTGGGATAAAAATTCTCTCTACTGCAATCTGAAAGACTTGCCACGTTTAAACTCAGATGCTTGATGGCAGTTGTTGCCATTAAGAGTGGCAGAAGCAGTATTAAATTTTAGACTGCTCCCTCCCCCCTAAAAAGAAACGTTATTCAAAAATGGCCTTTTGTATTTACACAAGTTCTCTTTGCAGGATATTAAAGCAAAAACAGAGTTGCATGCAACAGTGCAAACTACAGTTTGCTTTCCAGCATTGGGGTAAACATCCCTCCATCTATCCATTCATTTTACACCCAGGACCTTCTTGCTGCAGGGCAGCAATGATACCAACTGCGCCGCTATGCAGCTGGGGTAAACATGACAAGATTTTCTGCAGCAACAATGAAGTACTTCCAATCTGAACTGCATCCATTTTTCTAACGGACAGCAACAACACAGAGTTATTCTTAATCTAGATGCAAATCTCAAATTAGGACTAGAAAACAACATTAAGATATTAATTTTCCCGATCAATAACACTGCATTTCTAAAAGATTCACAAGTTAAAACACATTGAACGACTGAGGCTAGAAGTGAAATGTCTAAGACATGTTTGAGATAAAATACACGTTTAAGATAAATTGAATTAGATTTTAAATATGTAATTGTTTTCTGCTTATGAGACATTCCCCTGCAGCAGAAGCCTGAGTCAGCCCTCTGGCTCATCTAAATGCCTCTTTCAGCTTCTGCATCACCCTAAAGTTCAAACAGTCATTCATCTTTGATCACCAAATGACTCTCCACCTCCTTCAAAGTGACAATGCCTAACACTCTGAAGCCTTCCTGAGAGCGCTTCCTGTTCAGTCTGCCACCCACACTCTGGTTAGTCAACTACTGGTTAATTCCTGTGATGCAACTGTTGAAGCAGCACGGGTTTAAAGTTCATCCATCCATCACAGTTAATTATGTAGTTAGAATTGTGGTTTCATACATTTTATCAGTAGAACAAGTAAAACTCAAATTCTTTACAAAGTAATATATTTCAAGCATTTATTTCTGTTAATTTTGATGATAAAGGCTTGCAACTAAAAGAAAATCCATTAAGTGAAATTAATTATTGAAAAACAGTTTAAAAAATCATACAATGTGATTTTCAGGATTTTCTTATTGTCTCTCACAGCTGACGTGGACCTATCATGAAAGTTACACACCTCTTAATACTAAAGGAAACTTGAAAAATCTGTGGTTTATCAATATTTATTTTCCCCACTGTATGCAATTCATCTCTATAATTCCACCCTTTTTTAAAACCGAATAACAAAGGAAAACATTTTAGATTCAAATTTGTTTAAATTTTCCTTTATACAGTTGAGATAAAAAGAAAATACATGTTTTAAACTTTAGAGTTTAAAATTCTCTATATATTTTTGGGGTAGTTGGTTTGTAGTTTTTGCAAAAACCTGCATAAGGACTCTGTAATCAAATACATTTTTTCTATATTTGATCTTTTTAAAAACTTCAGAAGCACGCAAAGAGTTCATTATTCTTGACAGAGGGTGTACTTTCTTTTTACCACATATCACAGCAAAGTTGAAAAGTCTCTAGATAAAACCCTTCAATTCAGAATTATACAACATGTTGCTGAACATTTCAAGTTTCCGAAATGCCTGAATATCATTATTGCTCATCAGATTTGCTCCAAGTGTTTCTGATTAAAATCCAAAATAGAGCAACAGCTGTAGATGCAATCGGATTGTCTGTTTCTCTGATTTGTAATCAAGAACACTAATCAATCTCACGCTTTACTTTTATAATCACGCCTCGGCCAAAGGGATGTCCAACAGGAAGCTCAGCTCAAACTTTGTTCAAGAAGTTGGACAGCAGAATAAAACATGAGGCTTTTTGTGCATTTTATTTGTCATTAGATGTATAAAACGCTGCTCACTACCCTTCATGCAATCAGAACAAGCAGCTGTAACATCGAGGACATGACTCTCCTCCATCCTCATCAATACAAACTTTCTGCATGTAAACATTTCAATCAATATGATGAAATTCCTCTGAAGCTTAAGACTCCAGATATCTGTGTCTTCATCCTGTTTGTTCATCCTTCAGATTTGAAATAAACTGAATAAATAACACCAACATCCAGTCGGTAAATAGACAGACCTGACACCTTTGGCATCTGGAAATTACTTCCTTGTTTTAGTCGCCTCAAAACAAGCAGAGGCAACACAAGCGTGATTAATTAGAGCAGAAGAATACAGAGGAACAGGAACCGCTGACACAATGACAAGAGATTAGTATGTAATTTGTTTGATCTGCATTTTTACATTAGAAAGGACAACTGGCAAGAAAAACATAAGGCATCCCTCTTTCTGCTTACTTTCTGATCCCCTTGATGCACTGCTCTCCATCTTCAAGCAGCTTGCCACAAACCGGAAGGTAAAGCGTTCATTTACCCTCTCAATATGTCATTAAGTCATAAACAGAAACGTTTTAATAAAACAGCTAAATTAGGCTACGTTCACACAGCAGGTCATGATGCTCAATTCAGATGTTTTTGATGAAATTCGACTTTTTGCTGAAATACAAATGATTTGTTTTGCATGGTCATTCATATATACTACTAATTAAAAGAATCAGACATCTATGTGAACGGTTTACGACCCCAAAGCGACTCACATGCGCAGAAGAACAACGTAGATGTCACACAGCAGCGCACCGTTTAGGGAAGTAATAATGGATGCTGCCATCTATGGATCCATTTTAAAGTTATTCAGCAATGAGAGCTGACACTATTGTCACAAGATTAGAATATGACAAAGGAAGCTAATTAAAAAAAGAGCTTAACTAATAGCTTGCTTGCTTCAGCCATTGTTAACGTGTGAGTTTACCACGTCTGGCATTTTCTGGGGTAGAATTATGACGCATGTCACACCAATGACGTAAAAGTCAGATAAAATGCGACACGACCGTTCTGACTGCAGAGGCTTTTGAAAACTATTGGATTCCTATCTGATTTAGAACCATATATGGAAGTGGCACCAATCAGATTTGTTTTTTTTTTGTTTTTGTTTTTTTTATTTTATTTAAAAGATTGGAATTGGGCCATTCAGACTTCCATGAGAAAGTTGTATATGGGTCTCATTTATCTGCTGTGTGAACGTAGTCGTAATTAGGCTGAGGCTGTGAAATATTTAGAGGAATGGGTTGTTATAGGAATTAGATGAAAACTTAAAAACAAGCATTACAAGCACAATCTGCTTGTTATGTGGATTTTATGGTATGGATCAACACAAAGTAGTGCACAATTTTAAGCTGGAAAGAATAGGGATGGTTTACAACATTTTTACAAATGAAAATCTGAAAAAAAAAAAAAAAAAAAAAAAAAAGTAGCACATTTGCGTCTCGACCCATTTCATTAATACTTTGTAGAATCACCTATTACAAGTTGTTCAGTGTACGTCTCTTCCAGCTTTGCATATCGAGAGTCTCGTGTATTTTTTTCTATACTTTGCAAACTTAGCCAGAGAATGTATGGAGAACGTCTTGCAGCAGGGTCTCTACTTTGGACTTTGACTGGGCCATTCTGAAATGAATATGCTTTGATCTGATTCATCTCATTGGAGCTCTGGCTCCAAGATTAGACTGGTTGTTCTGCTAGCTTTCTATTTTTAAAAAAGTGGAACAGTATTAAGTACAGATATTAAAGTGCATACTGTTCAGCCTCTCAAGGAAATTCTTTGCACTGGATTTAATTTAGGAGTTTCAGATCTAAGGGGTTTGAAAACATGTCTGCTTATGAAAAATAAACGTATATTTTTAGTTCCAAGGTGAAGATAAGGGAAACAATGTGACCAAGCAAACAGGTAAATCCCCAGAAATGTTGTTTTTGCATATTATATTTGTTGTATTTATGCATTTGGATATAAAACAGCAACAGTGTTTGTTCACTCAAAAAGAAAAAAAAAATCTACAATCCAGCATCTTTTCCAGCCTTTTGTCATATTCCCATCTTCTTCTGTCTAGGGAACCTTCCTTCTACACAATGTACCAAACATAGCATCAGATTCTTCCTATATAGGTCACAACTCTCCACACTTTCTACTCTATTCTTTCCAGCATCTCTCTCAGCTCTTCAAAGGCACCACCTTTAGCTTAACTTCATCTCTGCCTGCTACATGTGTTCTTGCTTTAGTTTCATGCAATTCCCATTTGTTTTCAAATTATTTATATACTAATTATCTGTTTTTTTGCACATGGATATACAGAGAAAAGCAATCAGCTGAAAGTAAACATATAATCCATAGTCTGCAAGCACAGAGGCTCCCTATTTTCCAACCTCAACTCTGCATTGTTTCCTGTTTGATTTGAATTTTATTCATTTCTCATTATGTGAAACTCCTGGACAGGCTGACCGACACGGCAATACGAACTTATTCTGACACAATTAAGAGGTTTCAGTTCTCAGAGCAGCAGAGCCACTGAAGCACAAAACTAATTTTGAACATGTTACATCTTTTTATGTCATCTAATAGATGTTTCACCTGGTAAATAAATACAGAGAACACCCACTTTAGCTGGCTATTACAATTCCCAGTTCAGGCAAGACTACCAAATCATATACTGCAACAAACAAGGTGGTAAAGGTGCAATAATATATACACACATGCTGCTTTATTTAATTCTTTACATTATATCAAAACTCATATTTCTTCCTATATATTGCTAAAAAAAATAATTGCATAATAAAAGGAATGGGCATTAAAAGACTAATGTTTTAGTAACAAAAAAATGTTTTAATAAATTAATTTAAAATCAGGAAAATTGTAATCTGTGAAAAACTGATTCAAACTTTAAATTATGTTCATTCTTACATGGCCTTTTGTCAATAACAAAAAAGGACTACTGCTTATACAGATTAATATTCATCCAAATCTTAGCTGCTGAAAACACCCTCTCTACACAAAATGACTCATTTTATATATATTTATTTATAGATAGAGATAGATGGATAGATATATAGATATATATAAAAAATTAAGTACTTCAATAAACTCAAACTTCCAGAGTTCTCCTTTATTTTCTTAAAAGTCTACATCCAAAACATTACGATTTTATGGGAGCTATTTCTGTAGTGGGGAGGGGGGGAATGGACGGATGCACTAAGTTTTAGATAGCGGGACAGAAAACAAATGCCCAAAATCCAATTTTTTTTCCATATTTGTCAAAAATCTAGACTTTTCCCAGCCTGAATGTGAGCCTTGTTTCTCTATATTAACACAACATTGGTGCTCGCACAACCATGAACCCCCTTTCAGGATCACTGTATCTTTTTGCATCCCCAAAAGCCGATCCTCAAAGATCACTGGCCATGTTAGTCTCCACATCACGAAGCTGGAAGGAGGGAACCAAAGGGGCGTGGCTTAAAACTCTCAGCATTCACTAGAAGCAGCGGGCAAGATGAAAATGATGTCCCCATACTTGTGAAGGCTTTTTTCACACATTCAGCACTTTAAATACAAGTCAAGTTGCTGTGGACCATTTTCAACATGTTCTCTCCAACAGATTCTGCAGATAACATATTCAGGGAGACTCTGGAAGATGAAGAAGTCTGCGCACCATCCAGACTTCTCCTGCTGTCTTTGGTTTCATATAACTGCATCACTCTCCTTCCACAATGCCATACAAACGCCTTAAGGTTCATACAGGTTAGGGATTTGAGATAACCTCCCAAGGTGGATCAGAGGCGCAACATTGGTGGACTGACTTGATCCACCAAGTTCCTTCAGTCAGGACCTTTCAGTTGATCACGAGGCACAATAAAGAGGTGTAGGTCATAGTTTAAAAAGATGATCTGAAGGGGCTCCAGCGTTCATGTAAGTTAATCAAGACCGTCTAACATCTGTCTTCATTGACAGGTTGTTGTATCCTAAGTGCAAAAAGGAGCATTATAGGAGATCCTTCCTCTTAGCAGCTGTTAAACCCTAAAACCATCACTACTCCCAAACAACTCAGTGTTTACATCCCTGCTGGTATTTGCACAGTTTTACTCATTTCTATCAATATTTCTACTGGTATTTGCACAACTGTTTGCAGTTTTATTTTTCGTATACAGTAAATAGTCTTATGCACGAATACACATGTACATTTTGTACATTTTTTAAAAAAATATCCTACTCAGTTTCACATTTCTTTGCATTGGAGTACGCCATTTCTGATAACTACACAGTACATTATGTTGTAACTTGCCGTTGTTGTACAGTATATTATTCTTAATTGTGTTTATATATTTTTTATATTTTTATCTTTGTGTGAACTTACATGCCTTGATGTCCTGTCTCTTTTCTGCTGCTACACCTACATTTCCCCACTGAGGGACAATAAAAGGTATTTACATTCTCTTAAATAGCTGGATAAATGCAAAGTAAATATTTACATGTCATGAAATTTGAGAAAACACCAAAACTCAGCATTTTTAATGCAGTTTTGGCACTACAACCACATTAGAACTGGACAAGCAATATAAAAATCCAATATATGGGCAAGACCAGGGCTCTGCTACATTTACAATCCAAAGAGCAATTTATGTCCTCAGTCCAGTTAAAACTTTGTGATTTGTTGAACACTGATTCTTGGTTTTCTCAAAAATATCTTGTTCTTACGAACCCAACAGGATGTACCATCTTGTCTCATGAGCCAAATGCTTCAATATACCACTACTTGTGACATCTTCAAATTCTTTACTTGAAATTCCTGTTTTTCTTTTTTGCTATAAAGGCCCAAAAGCAGGACTTCACTCGTGTCATGTTTCTGTGCAAAATTGGCATAAGAGGCTGTTTACAGTTGGACTGCATTTGTAAATATGGCAACTGGAGGTCAGCAATCAACTTCTTTGACTTACAAATAGACCAATCATATCCTCTCAGACATTTACAGGATATTTTTAAGCTGAAACGCTTCTTACCTTAAAGTTAGAGCTAAAGAGTACTCTTATAAAGCAATAAAACTAGGAAATTAGATTCAAAAGGATCAGTGAAAAGGTTTCTGCAGTCTTGTAGTAGCTGTAATCAAGATCAGTCGCTTTAGTCTATAATTTAAAAGGCAGGTACACTTGTATGTTTCTCCCAAAAATAAAGAAAGAAATGCATCCCTCGATAGTCATCTTTATGTGCTGTAAATACAACTGACTGGCTCTTGACAGGACCTCAATACCCTTTTTTGCCAAACTGTATGAAAAACAGCACTTTTCTCCTGCAGGCTTTACTCCTTAGCTCTTATTTTGTAAAGTATGGAAGTATAAAAATGTGGTAGCCTCATTCAAAAAGCCCACATCAAAAAGAAGGCTATATTTATTGTCTTTACTATCCAGATCTTTCATCCCTCACCTTTTTCTCCTCCTCTTGTGCGCCACCCACCACATACAGAGTTCAAGTGTTTCATTGTCAAGCCAAGCCAACTGGCAAAGACTTGAAGGTCTCAAAGGCATTAAAAATACATGACAGACAGAAAAACAGAGCCGAACTGAGGGAGAAGAAAGGAGAAGGTGTGAGGGGAGTCGACTCAGAACGAGGACTCCCGGCACAAATCGCGAAAGCACAGGGTGGAGGAGTTCAAACAAAAATGGACAGATTTGAAAGGAGTAAAAAAGAAGAAGGTAGGTAGGAAAGGTCATATTAAAATAGGTGCTTATTACTGAAATAGGACAACATAAAGTAAACAGGCCAAAACAGGTGCAACTTTAAACAAATGTATCCAATTTAAAAGGAGAAAAAAAAACTCTTTACGAGTTGTCTGGGTATTTTCCATCCCGTTGATTAAATCAGCGCACTGAGCGCGAGGAAGCAATGCTGTAAAATAGAGCAAGAGCAAAGTTCAAGTAGGCAACCCTTCATATTTTTGCTTTAGTGAAGAGTTATCTGGAACTACAAGCTTTTTAAAAAAACAAACAAAAAAAAAAAAACTAATTCTCCAGTTTTATCTTAAAAAATGAAATTCATATTTAAAACCAAACTGTGCACATTATGTTGAGCAAAGTGAGAACTGTGGGCGTGAGGCGTGCAGGTGGGTGGCTGGTGACAGCTGATGGGAATAAACTTCTGTTCAGCCTACACAAAGAAAAAAACAAAACAAGAAATGTATGTGTAACTTTTTCAAAGTTACAAGAAAAGTTTCCAAAGTCAGGAAGTTTAAACTTTTGGGGTTTATGTCGCATTCGGTGCACACAATTTTGACATCCTAATTCATTAATTGGTTGAATATGTAGGAGCACAGACTGTATCTGCTTGATAAAAGATTTTTGACTTGCTGTCTCCTTCTAGGATGACATGCTCTTAATTTAATCTTTGCAAACTGTTTTAATGATACTGTCTTTGAAAAGACGGTAAAATCTGCTAATTTGAAAGAAATTTGCCTTACTGGGAGTTCATTAACACTAAAATTAAAATCCAGAACTGCCACTTATTTATAGCAAAGGTGTGGTTCACACCATCACCTGTCAGAGCTTGCAGGTCTCTTGCAAAGTGAGTGACACTGTTATAATTCACACTCTGATAGTGGCATGACATACAAGGCGTGCAGGTAACTGGTGTTTGTGTGAGTTGGTTGTTGTTTGGGAAAAAAAATAATAATTGAGATGGAAGTAAAAAACAAAATTGACACTCAATTTTGTCACCCACAGTGAGCCACAACCAGATACAAATAACGTCCTGCTTTTGTCTGCAAGACTTTTAAGGTCGCATTTCAGGACATGCATATAGTCGATTTAACAAGTTTGTGTTTTTCCCCAAATCATCTACGTATTTACAGAGAAAGAAAGACTGTATTGGCTTGTGTGATTTGATCTGCATTCAGATATTCTCCCAGACGAGCTTTTAGTTTAAGATAAGCTGATTAGCATCTCAAAAGCTCAGATAACACCTGAACTATGACCTCAAATCCCAGAGGAGCTGAAAAGGAGGCTTCATGGATGCAGAGCAGGACCAAAGAGCAGAGAGAAAAGGAGGAAGTTCAAACAATCTCTTCCATCAATCATAATTGGGTAGGATCATTTCCCCGACTCCAACGTCTCTCTGCCCGACTTTCTGACCATGCAGCCAGACACAGATTTAAAGAGGAGCTGCAAAAGCAAATGAGGTGGATTAGTAGCACTCTCTAATTACTGATTGTTTCATTCAGGTCATATTACTGTGGAATATCGTCTCTGTTGCCTGGATCTTTAGCTGTTAGCATATTATGACAGTTGTGAGACTGTCACACAGCAACAGTCTTCAGTCAGAGGCTTCTTTAGATTTGTTGCAAGACTGATTGCTACATGAGATCCTTCCTGCCTGCAGTATCATCTGCAACAACTTTGAAGACACTTAATGATATGCGTTATGACAACATTTAATTTCTCTTTAGGATAAATAAAGTATTTTTGAATTGAACTGAAAACACTTTCCATTAATATTTTCACTCTGGTGATCTATGGTAGCAGGGAACAGTCAGAATTTATGTGCATTGCAATGTTTTGTGGCACCTATTAAACAAATTTAAGACATGATTGGGTGTGATTACTTTGTCATTGTAGTCTAAACGTTTTTAATTGATATACCTGTACTGATATATTCTCTGGATCTTTCTTTGGTATTTTTGCCAGTGTTGTAGAGTGTTTGTGTTTATTTTTCACCTAGCTGCAAGGAAAATGTTCCTATGGGTATAATAATAAAGTGATACTGATACTGTATAATTTGCCACCAGATGGTTAATAAGCACCCCCCTTTGTCTCAAAGTGACAGTGGTGGATGCCATCAATTAATTTTCCATTTCCACATTGAGAAAATATTCTGTTTGGTTCAGGCTATTATTTTACACAAGGTTAATGCTAAATTAACTGAAACAAATGCATCCTTTATCAAATTTGCACTATTTGTTCTTCAAGGCAAGAGAAATGCGCTTCGGCTCTGCACTTAAACCTTTCGTTTGACGTATGAAGCGCACCGCTTAATTCAATATGGATGAAAATGTCAGCTATTTTGTTTTAATATTTTAAAGAGAAGATACCCACAGAGAAATGCTTTCTTGTAGTACACTGTCTGATACCTTAGAACCTACACTAACAAGTGTGGTTTATGTGAATTTTAACTTTCTGTTTGAACACAGTGAACTACTCTCATGTGGTTCTGTTGGCTTCCTCAGATTGTTATTTCCAGCTTTCACTTGAGCAGTCCGAATAAGAGTGTGAAGCGGCCGGGATGAAGATCAGCACCTCCAAATCCGAGACCCTGGTCTCGAGCTGGAAAAGGGTAGAGCCCCCTTCTCTGTGTCGAGGATGAGGTCCTGCCTCAAGTGGATGAATTTAAGCATCTTGGAGTCATATTTAAACATTTGTAAAGATTTTTACTTGCATATCATTCTAAAACTGGCAGACATTTGTAGACATATTTTTAAGATACTGATATTTTAGTAGTTATTTTTTTTTAATGTTTTTTTTTCCTTTCGTCTCATGGTGTGTATAAATGTGCACCTGTGTATTATTTAGATTGTCATCGTTGACTTTGAATAAAACATCTATAAATCCTTGTAAATCTGAACAGCTTCACACCTTCTACAGTACAGCTGATATATTCCTCTGCATTCTGCTCATATCCTCAGGCTCTGCGTTATCCCCCTAATCCTCCCTCACAGCTCTATCACCACGTCTCTTTTCTCACAGCGATCATGAAGTCTGTTTGCCTTTTGCCTCCATCTCACATCCGACTTGCCCTTTTCTAAATGTTCATCACAAAGAGAAACCATTTTCAGCTTGAACCCTGCCTCACAGCTCTTAACTTACAGACGTTAATTGTAAATATTTCTTTCCCTCGTGAGTTTTTATTCACTATCCTCTTGTAACCCTTCCTCTGAAAAGCAGCAACACATTTCACCCATGACAAAGACGCTGGTAAAGCATTATTAACCCACTATTATGCATGAAGAGTTTCCACAGCAAATGGCTAAAATCTGCCAAGTTTGATCATTTTTCAAGGACAGAAATATGGTCTCCAAATGTTTTAATGAAAGGAAATCTGAGTCACTTTGTTGGGCCACCTTGCACTGAAATTACAACCGAAAGTCTTAGGAGTCTGCACCACCAGCTTTAGACATCTAGACTCGGTTCTGGACAGAAATGCTTCACACCTATTAAAACAGGTTAAATTCTTAACCTGTTTTCTTAATTCTTCTGTGCTAAATTCTTAACCAGAAATCAAACAAGAGGAGTCACCGGTAACTGCACAGCCTTACAAATCCACTTGTAAACAAATGTTCGTGGTTTTCCACTCTAAAATGAATTTTCAGCATCTAATTTTGCTTACGACACTCTCCCCATCTCCTTGTCTGTCTCACACAGACGCAGCGTCTCCAAGGAACTGTGAATTAACGAGCTGCATTTTTATCTGTGAAACTAATGAATTAGGTTGTGATGGATAATAGGAAACTGGATATGGGTAATGTGATGCATAAGTGTGTGTTTGTGATTGCACAGACCTGGATATAGGCTGTGGGTGTGTGTGTGTTTCAGTCTGTTCAGACGCTTCCCTCTGTACATGTGTGTGTCTATTATTCAACAAGGACAAAAATGCTTTGATCAGTTCAGCAAAGCCTTCATCCTCCACTACAAAAAGAGCATCACACATTCTCATTTTTTGTCTCATTTCATCAGCTGTACGACTTATTTCTCAGATCCAAACTGCAACTACGACCACTAACAACTGTGCACATCTGGAGCACATTTAGCTAGATTCATCTCTCGTGCGTTTTGATTTTCATCTTCAGTCCTCCTGCTCCAAGCAATACAACAGATCTCCTAAAAACTGTGGAAGGAAGAAACAAAACTCCAGCCATTAAAGTCCTGATTTCAGAGAACTATTACTTACACTTCTTTGTTAATGTTTCTCCCCTTCATCTAAATGTTAAATATTTTATTCTTTAAAAGTAAAAACTTGTTAAGGGAAACAGAAAAGAAAATGATCGGAACAAGGTAAGCTTGGGGGTTTCATAAGCTTGTACAAAACACAAAGTGACTTAAATATAACACTACAAGAGTTTAATGAATAAAAGATTTTCTTTTTCTTACAAACCATCTTTCCAATGCTGAACGGTCTGAAACATCCAATTAATTCCCTTTCTTTTTGGATAGACTTTCACCTGAGCTCTCAATCATGTCTTGTACAAAAATGTTCAGTTTTATAACAGAACGGAGAAAAACCATCAAAACATTAGCTGAGATTAAGCATTTTAATGACAATTTCATTATACCAGTGCTTTTCAACCCAGGTCCTCAAGCCACACTGTCCTGCATGTCTGAGACATTTCCCTGCTTCTGCATACCTGATTTCAATTGAGGGCTGATTAACAGGCTTTTGCTGAACTGCAATCATCTGAATCAGGTGTGTTAAAACAGAGAAACATCTAGAACATGCAGTGCACTAGCTGCTCTGCCATTACAAACGTCCACAAAAATTTGTAGATATTCTGCTAATGTTGGAAAAAAAATTTCGCAATTGTAGTGTTTCCATTAAAAAAAAAAAAAAAAAAAAAAGCAGTTAAAATCACACGTGTATGAGGTGGTTCACGCAATAAATCATTAAAAACCGTGGCGGCGACAGATGTAAACACTTACACGAGACATTTCAGCCACGGCACTAGTGCTCATCGTCAGCTACCAGATGAGACGTCGGCATCTTATTCAGGCATTGGAGTGACAAGCCCCTTATACTTTGGAGCAGCTGCGTATTTATGCGGCATTTTGAGGAAATTGTAGTGGGTGATTTTATAGAAGAGCTATGGATTCAACTCTTGAATGGCAAACTCAACTTTTGATTAACTTTACGATGCTAAGAGACCTCTGGTGGAGCCGGCTGCACAAGGAGGCCAGTGCCCACAATAAGCGCGTTGCTGCTGTATACAAACTGGCACAACGTGAAAAAAATCTTTCCACTGCAGTTTGGCAAAATACCCAAATTTCAATATGGCTTGAAAAACCCTGAATCCTAGCGCAAAAACTTTTTACTGAAATTCTATTAAGCAAACTTATTTTTTAACTCCAATTTGCGTAATTTTATGGTCAATGGAAACGCAGTTAATCTGGCTTGAAGACCAAGAAAACACTAGTCTATTTGACGGTATTCTGATTTAAATCAAGTCTGATTTGGCTACAAACTGGACTGAGCTTCTCTTGACCATTTTTTTATTTTGGTTGGTCAAGAGCTTCTCTTGACCAACTGATGCATGCAGACCTGTGAAAGTTTTCATCCTTTTTATTCACTTTTTTGCCTAAACTTCTGCCTATTCCTGTATTTTTTTTTTTTTACTTCATTGTGTGATTTATACCAGGAGTCTTCAACTCCAGTCCTCAAGGACTGGTGTCCTGCAACTTTTAGGTACGTCCCTGGTACAACACACCTGAATCACCTCCTCAGCGCAGTCAAGTTCTCCAGAGTCCTGCTAATGACCTCATTATTTGACTCAGGTGTGTTGAAGCAGAAACGCATCTAAAAGTTGCAGGACACTGGACCTCAAGGCCTGCAGTTGAAAAGCCCTGACTGATACAAAACCTTGGAATATCCATACCTCTTAAGTTTTTTACCGTAACAGCCACAAACTTCAATGTATTTTGTTTAGATTTAATGTGACAGACCAAGAAGTTAACATAAAGGCATGAATAGCCTTTAAAAACATTAAAAGCATGTAAAAAAAAAAAAAAGGAAATATATGGATTTGGTTTAATACTTTGATTTATTTATGGGCAACACTTTAAGAACTTTTGAGGATCTGAAAGAGCAAGGGCTGAGAAATTGAGACTTCCGCAAGTTAGACATCATGCAGTTAGCATGTTTCAAAAGAAAGGTGCTGAGGGAGCTGTATCAGGTGTGCTGAAGGTTTTTCTAATAGCATATAAATCCACTGCAGGGATTACAAGAGCTGGAGGGGGAAATACCCCGTATATAAAGGAAAAATTGGATAAGGAAGTTAATTTTAAAATGGAACTGGAAACCTGGGGAAACACAATTAAGCACCAATGGAAAGTATCTCCTCTCTAACCTGGGGGGAGGAGGGGGGTTGGAAAGAGCAATTTGGTGAGATTTTTCAGAACTCCTGTGCAATGCTAGTTTCTACACAGAGAATCGTCTTGTTGGAGAGCTTATGGCGAAAAAAAACAAAATGCCAACCACTTCCATATTTCCTGGTCTTGCCCACTGATCCTCCAGTTCTGGATGGATGTACAGGAAACGTTACAAAAACAAACATTTCAAGGAACTATTCTGTTCACATTCAAAACTTTACACTTGTGTTCCAAACCTCCAACTCTGGAGAGTCAGGAGGAAGTGTTTGTTGGTTGCCAGTAAGAAACCACTGACCAGCAACTACTGTCCCTCCTTTAATTGAAGACTGGACTGATGTGATTTACAACATTTATGTGATGAAGATGAGTTATTTTATTAAGAGGTGGGGAAAAAAAAAATAAAAAAAATAAAAAAAATCACATTTCTTATATCTATCCTTTTTTGTAAAATGCTTCTCTGTTGAACTGATCCAATACTTTGTGTTTTTTTCTGTTTAAAGAACTTAGTCAAACAGTGAAATCAGTTCAAATGTAATGTCTAATTTCTAAATAGAAAACGGAAGATAAAAGAAAAACAAAGTTTGGCATACCAAGTTAACCAAGTCAATCATTCAGTGCATAAAAGGAGTGCAGTTTTTTCAGCTATTACAGCTCCAGGTCTTCTGAGGCCCGCATCTCCCAGCTTTTCACATCTAGAAAATGAATATTTTAATCTCAATCTTTCCATTGTAGCTCTGGTTGTACATTTAGGGTTCTTGTCTTACAAGAAGATGAATCTACACCAATCCTTTGCTGCCTTTAAAAGGTATTCTTTCGAGATTCCCCTCTAATTAGCTTAATCGTCCCTCTTTCTGCTTAAAAAACACCTTTGCACAGCATGATACTGCCTTCACTGACAGGGAGTGATGTACCATGTTAGTTTTCTGCCATCTCTACAACTTCTTCCAGATATGGTTCCTGCATGGTTATAAATGGGACTTCTTGAGGCTTTCTTTTAACAGCCATATTTGAGAAACGCACCACTTTGTGTTGGTCAATCACATAAAATCCTTGATAAATGAAATAAAGTTTGTGATTGTAACAGGACCAAATGTTAAAAAAGTTAAACAAGTATTCCTATTTTAGTAAGGCACTGTGTTGTTATTGGCCATGACAACGTCTGAAGTCATTTGTGGATTGAAAGGTTATGCAAGCTGTCCTCATCTCCCTGAATTATGTTAAATTATTCATCTATCCTGCTCTCTGTCTTCAGTAATGACATTAGCAGCCACTGCTGCAATGAGTACCGCTTTGAAATTCTCAACGCTGTTTTTGGCTTGCAGTCTTAGCCAGCACTTCCAATTTTAAAGCATGTTTTATATCAGCTGACTGGCCAAACTGAGTAAACAGTCTCTTGCCCCTGAGTCCAGACTCATTAAATCATAATACTCATGTTGTGTGGGGATTCAAACTGAACGCAGAGGCGCTCACCAAGTCTAGAGGGCAGCTCCTTTAAAACATGCAACAGCTCTTATGTAGGCCCCCAGTAACTGTTCAGTCAAGCCAAACGCTCTCAGAACAGCTTCCGTCGACAGGATCCGATGCAGGTTTAAGGTCTCTACATGTGGGTATAAATAAATTAAAAAGATGGAGGAGTGTTTATCATGTTTAGACTCCCATTGAGTCATTTATTTTTATCCAAGCTGTCAAAGCAGGTGGGTATTATGTATCAACAGTACCTTCAACAACGAACAACAATGTTCCTTCCTCTTAAGATATTTATTGAATTTTTAAGGCTCATGTATAAATGTTAAGGCTTGAATTGGTTCAACACTTAACTTGTTCAGGTTAAACAAGATGTAAATTGCAGCAAGACATCTTTGCACATCTGAGATAAAATAATTAATGTCATGGTAAAAAAAAAAAGTACATAAAGAAAAAAAAAAAGACAAAATAAAAATCATCCGGTCTTTATCAACATCCTAAAGATATTAATCAAAAATCAGCTGTACAAAACGTCCCCAATGGTTCGGTGTATTACACTGAGATGAAACTAAATTGAAAAGTACATTATTGTGATTTCCATAGGATTTCATAGGGAGAGTGGTAGCTGAGTGCAGATAAAGCGTTTTCTTAAATTATAATCTGTAACCATCTCTATAAAAGGAGTTCCTCTTGTCCTAAGCATACAGGTGTGAGTTAATAACACCAAAGTGGAGAGCCATCAGCAATGACCTCGGAGAAGCAATTGTTGCTGCCCATCAATCTGGGAAGGAAGCAGTTTCCAAGCAAGTTCAAGTTCAACAGTGTGGAAAACATACAAGAAATTTCCCAATTCTCCCAAGAGTGGCTGTACCAGCAAATTGTTTCAGACAACGCACTTCTCTGAGAAACAGCAGAAGACACGAAAGAGCTCCATCTTAGACTCCGCAAGCCTCAGGTAATACGTTAAAGTTACCAGCTGATATATTTAACAGTCATTAAAGATGTACTTGAACATGTCTTGAACATGCGGAACCTATAAATAGGAGCCCTAAAGGCTGAGTCTGGTCTTTAAAAGTTTGTGTTGAGTACACGCAAGCGGTGTGCCTTTTATACTCTACACGTACGTTGGTGCCGTGTTCTCTGAAAATGAGCCCTGGGGATTATTTAAATGCCGGTACAGGCAAACCTGCTCTGCAGAAGCACCTTCAAAATCGTCCAGTTTGAGCGAAAGGTGGGGAGCACAATTCGGAGGTGAAAGACCAAACGCCATAACAGCGCGGGAGCCATGGCGCGGACAACGTGATTGGCGTCTACACCCTCGCACCTAGTTCATTGTGTCAACTATAACTTTTATTATGTGAATGATGGTTATCTATTTAAAAAAAAAAAGAAGAAAAAAAAAAGAAAAAAAAAAGCAGGTTTGTGGTGATTTATAGTAGATAGTCTTCCGTATGTTGAGGTATTTTATTGTTAAATGTCAGATACTCATTGTCTAAAAATGGGTGACACAGGCAAAGCACAGTTGAAAAGAAGACAGGATGATATTTTTCAACAAAATCAGATTAAATGGCCGCTTTGAGTTATAGCTGCAAATAGTTTGACAAGGTGAATAATTTTTGTTTAATAAATAATGACGGTGGGGAATCTGTTTTTGTAGAGATTCAAATCACTTAAAAGCTTTTTTTAATTATTTCCTGATTCGTTAAACGCTAGTACTTGACTGTATTTCACACACTGGAACTTACAATTAATTTTGAATCGTCTCCAAATGAAGAAAATAGCTCAGTTCTCTGCCAAGTCAGGTGAGAACTTGGTGATCTCAGGAGCATTCATCTCGCTAGGATTAAAGTTACTTTTTTCATGGGATCTTTTTCATTCGACTCTGCATCGCTTTGCAGAGCTGAAATATTTCTTCAATAAAGAGGGAAATGAAAAAAGTCCAACAAAATCTCTTTAAAAAGTAAAAAAAAAAAAAAAAAAGAATATTCTTTAAACAGGCTTATCATTTTCAAGCCCCTGGGGTATTTCTTTTTTAATATCAATATATACTATAAATGTGCAAACCTGATTTATAATGAACAGCAGAGTTTTAATTAAGTTAGAAGCCAAATTGAGGCAATCAAAATTCAATATCCCAAGGCTTTTAATTGTTAAAATGTATTAATATTCCTCTTCAGCAAGACCTAAAATAGGTTAATCAATTTGGACACCACAGGGCTCACACTGATTAAAACACATTACAGATCATATTTGGGGCATCAGCATAAACAGCCCTCCCCAGCTGATTCTTGTGCACAGGTACCATCACCCCATGCTCAACCTGACCTGTATTACTCTGATGACAAGGAGGGAAAACTGCATGTTGACATCTGAATTACTCTGAAATCAAACAATCTTTAGCCTGCAAGTGCTTCCAAAAGCTCCACGTCCTCCTCAAACTTCTGAATAACCTCTCTGTACCCTCCATTGTTTTCTTACATTTTAACAGTAAAAGAAGAGAAAATAGTGGTGCGTTTTCAGCCTCCATTAGTCGTCAAACCACTTCTCTAGTTTTACGTTAATGACTATAATCTTTGGTAAAGTTAATAATCAGCCTCAGAGTTGAGCTCAAACGCTGCAGTTTTGCCAAAAGGTGCAAATTCACATCCCAATTTTCAGGCCTTTTCCATCACTCACTGATGGCCCCACTTTGCCTGCCTGCCTCTGCCAAAAAAAAAAAAAAAAAAAAAAAAAAAAAAAAAAAAAAAAATCACTCAGCTGTCCTCGTTTCCCTCTTTACGTGCTCACTACAGCTACTTTTCCTCCCATCTCTAACAGTTTTCAGCCACTCTTCTCTCTCTTCGTCCATTTGATATCCCAGGACACTGCCATGACTCTGTAAATAACCGAGTTGATGGAGGCAGTTCTGCTTGTTTGTGCCATTTTCCGCCTCCTCCCTACTTATACTCCCAACGTCTTTATCCTTTGTGTTGCTGCAGAACATTTTAGGAACCTTATTAGCTTTCTCTGTGCCTGCTCCTTGATGGATCATTTGCTCATGTTCCTTTGTATTACCCTCTTGTATGTCTTGCCCTGATCCCAGTGGTGTCTTTGTGACATTTAGACACGATGTATCTGCCTTCCTCGACATCTCTATTCACTCCTGAGATCTCTCCTTACCTTCTCTGGCTTTTTTTTCTCAAGTCTTAGGTATGTTTTTCCAAAGCTTTCCATCTACAAACGTGCAGACAATTGTTAAATTTCTGCCCAAATAAATTCTGTTTCATTTAAACCTCTCAGTTGGCATTCAATTTCTGGTTTCCTTTTCGTTTAACTTCCCTTACAGTTCAAGTCAGAACTGTTTGGCTGTGACACTATTAAGTTGACACAAATTCTCCTGTTTATTAAACAGAATAAAGTGAGTGAGCTCCACAAAAAGAAGTCATGCACACAGCAAAGAATTTTACCTTCTTCAACTGAGGTTGTCAAAATCGGCATTTCGATATAATTGATACTACTTAAACATACTGTGTCAAAATCGATATAAGCTGATCCATTTATATGGGCTCAAATTATCACATTTCTTCCAACAGCAGCTCTGCAATAGCAGCCACTAAGCCCCTCCTTGATGAGCTAGAAGTTTTAAACTCTGCTAACATGGCCAAAACAACAAGAAAACAACAATGTGTGATCTTCCTTAGCTGACAAAGCCAACACAAAAGTGTTCTGAAGTAATTCTCCTCTGAGGCAGACGAAAAAACTAAATACCCAATGATGCTAGCTGAGCTAACGCTACAAGCTAATGCTGCAAGCTAACAATATAAGCAACCAATGATGTGTAGTCAGGGGAGGCAGGTGAGACAGTGCCTCAAATGTAATCCTGACAAGTAAAGGGGGTACATGAGAAGCAAAATAGATGCAAACGATGAGAGAAAATAAATTTGTCCACTTGATTTTTCTATAAATTTGTTTTTTTATTGGTAAACATTTTTATGGTTAAAATTGCCAAATTTATGAATTGCCTTTTCAAATACACGGAAGAAGTCCAGTGTGAGGAAGTGCAGTACCTCACATCTGGTGGCGCTGTGTTACACATAGTGAATGTCCATTGCTGCCTTTCTTTATATCGCAATATGCTTGTTTAACATCTTCTACGTATGTTCACGTTCCACAGTCTGCAATATATTTAATGAATGTGAGGGACATTTAGTCTCTAATTGTCCATAAAATGGACAGTGAAAATGCACAGGGTGAGGCAGAAGTACCATGCCTCACTGATAGGGGGCAGTGCTGAGGCCTATAGGCACAACAGGCAACAGGTGCTCTTCTTATATGCATTGAAAAGACTGATAATTGGAAAACTACACAAAATACAGGTGGAATGGAGCCGTTCAAGGCAACTCTCTTCCTTGGAATCATTTTTACAAATGATTCATTTTTAGCACGTTTTTTTACACAGAGTGACAGAGATTCGTTGAGAAGGATAAGTACATGGACTTCATATAAAAATAAAAGAGAGGTCAACCAAAGAAAATATTCAATAAAATAAAATCAAACTTGACAATACATTAAATATTTTTATTTTTCTTGATATCATATTGTTGAATTATATGGAATTGAATAAAATAATTAAATTTAAAAAATCTAAATTGAAATATAAGCTTTTATATTAGATTTTGGATTTGTACATCTGACTCTGGGGGATCAGTGCCTCACCAGTCATGAACCTCACCGCACGTCACTGTAAGCGACACTGACGTTTGAGAGCAACTTAAAAAGGTCAATAAAGCTCCTGTACCTGCAGCAATGAAGTAGTAAACACTCTGGAAGACATAAGCTGACTATCTTTTTGAATATTAGCTTGACAAACACAAACAGCCCAGTGACGGGGCTCTGTCGGTCTGAGCTGATCGAGATGTGCTTCCCAGCTGCGAAGATCCGAATCTTAACGTTCCATTCGGTACGTGTATCATGTTAATCACCTGATGGCTTTGTTGGCTACCAAATTATGAAGCAAAAAATCAAAACCAGTGCAAAGCTACCCTACTGCTGCAGTTGATCACAAAGAAAATATTATGCTAAATTACCAGAAAGACAGAAATTGTACAGAACTGCTGCTGAATACATCTGGATGGACCAGATCCTTGTTTACATTGAAAAACAAAAAAAACAAAACATGTTTCCTATGATGCAGCTCCATGTTTGTTTTGAATAATTTATTTAGTGCAGAATGATTCTCTACTTGTCCTTGGTAGTAAAATTTATTAACATCAAATTGACGGACAAATGGAAGCACACAGTGGCAAACTAAAGATAATGGTATTGCATGGCTGAGTAGAAGATACATAAATCCAAGGACATTTATACTTAGTCGTATCTTGTCTACTGTCTTCCCAAACAGGGAAGTAACATTTTTAAATTATATATTTTTATGAGTTGAATTCTCCCCTACTTATTGGTTTTGCTCTAATTAAGGAGGCTGACGTTTTGTCATATTGTAATTAATCATGTTTTTGCTTTTACCTAAAAAGACCCTGTGCCTTCAAAAAATGTTGCCGCAGTATCAAAAATGTTAAAGTATTTTTCTTACTATCGATATAGTTTGATACTAAGAATCATAATGACCCAAACTACAACTGGGTTGTGTTTTCTGCATATTTTATAATTTTTATCTTCCCTTTGCTTTAAATTGATTGTTTGCCCAGGAGTCTCATGAGAGGCTCTCCATCCATCCATCGCTCTTCCAGCACATTCTTGGTCTCTTCAGCTTTGCCAAATTGAACTTCTTCATCTTCATATCAATTGCCTCAACCCCATATCTGTTCCCTCCTTGAAGAAATATGCCACCATGCTGTTTACCCTTCAGAATCCATCATCCCTACTTCAGCTCTTCTGTCCCCTCGTCACCGCGCTCTTCGGCAGTGAACAACCTCCATCTCATCCCTCTGCTCCTCACAACTCTCGTCCCGTTCTCTGAGCCTCTGACGCTTTCATGCAAAAATAAGCAGCGATTACAATCAATCCTCAGGCTCCAAGTCAATTTTAGCCTCTTCTCAGCATTTCCCATCAAATTGAGTCGTCTGCTAATAATTTATTTCTCGAAACATGTTTTCACAGGAAATGTAATTGCTGGCTAGGAAGTGTGACCCTCCATGAAAATAAGTTTGGGAGAAAAGGTCAGCTTAGTGCACAAAAAATGAATTGAAAATGCTGGCAGACTTCAACTACTGAAACAGTCGAGGAAAGACTTGTCAGAGGCTTTGGCAGAAAACCAATGCAACAATTCAGTGCAGATTAATACAAGCAGGTTTCTGCAGATGCTTTTAGGTGAAAAGACAACTGGTCGAAATCCATTTACCACTTTGAACTGCCTTGCTGCTGAAATGTGCTATACAAATAAACTTGAAATAATACAAGTGCATGTTTAAATCTGCAGAAGCATTGAAATTAATTAAGTTGAAGTTTAAAAATTTAGAAACGTCATGCCTGTAGTGGCAGAACGCCACACATTATAAATAAGTGCTAACCTGTGTGATTTGTTCCCTTAACGTGACAAGAACAAGACATTTGCACACGCTAACACACGGTCACAGAAATCCCAACATGCATGCACAGACAAGCACTTGGCTGGTGAATTAGACACACACACACGCATCATTAACACACAGGCTTCGAGTGCCACAGCATCGACTTGCCATGTCTGGGGATACAGGATGATTAATCACACACTGTGCAGATGGCCACACTGGGGAGAGAAAAGAGAGGAGGAGGACAAGAGCTGCCCTTTCTGCTCAGAAACCATCGAGTTCTTTCTCTCTCTTCCTTTATTTCGCTGGTCTCTCTTCAGGTCTCTGCTGACCCCCACTCTGCTGCTGCTCTGTAGAGTGCTAGATTTATGAGTGGCTTTCACAGAAACCGTGTCCTGGCAAGGCCTGGACACGAACCGCTATAATGGCATTCAGTCTGCATCTACCACTTTATGAAAGGCTTAATAACAACGCTGGGCACAGCAGGAATCATGCTCGGTCCAAATACATCAGCCACAAGCTACTGATGAGTAATTTAAATAATATTTCCAAGGTTTTTTAAATACACAGCCATGGTTTGTCAATCACTGATAGGTTCATGCAAGTATGACACTTTAATTGGAAAACTTGAATTTATTACATCAATAAGCTGATCTGAACAAGGGCCTGAACTGATGTGTACTTGAATCCCATGTAGCAGAGATATTAGCACAGGAAAAACGGTACAACCTTGATGTAATCACAACCAGGCACTTATACTCAAGCCAAATTTCATATTGAACATAAAGGTTGCTGCACAAACATCAGCATAATGGACTGTTTGGCTTATGATCCACAAAGGACTCAGTTCAAACATTCTGAGAACAGCTTCAATTAAACTAAAACTGCTTTTTTTCAGTTCATAAAATGTCAGGGTTTATGATATCTGTTGCAGTCTTTTATGCTTGCAACATTCATCAGCAATGTTGAAGCAGTTTCTTGCTGGTATATTTTCTGCTGCAACTTCACTAAATCTATTTAGTGAGTAACCGGTTCTATGCACTGGCAAAGTAACAAAAAGTCGCCACCAAAAAAAAAAAAAAAAAAGTCACTACTGTTTCATTGGTCCTCCATTAGCTCTGATTACGGTATTCAATGTGCCATTGTTTCATTGCCACAATGATTTCCATCACTGATTTCCATTCAGTGATGCATTAATTTTTCCATCAAGATCTTGCATTGATGATGGGAGAATCCGACACCTGCACAAAGTGTTCTCAAGCACAGGTGTGAACTATGAGACAGCCGATCCAGGTGTTCTGCTCCCTGAACCACTCGTTCCGATGAATCCTGGCATCGTCACCTTGGAATATCCCCATGTCATCAGGGAAGAAACAATCCATCGATTGAATAACCTGGTCGTTCAGCATATTCAGGTCATCAGCTGACCTCAAAGTTGCTGAACTTTGACCCGACCAACCACAGCAACCTCAGATCATAGTGCTGTCCCCCAGGCTGCTACAGTTCACACTTGGCATGACGGCTGCATCACTTCATCTGCCTCTTTTCTTACCCTGATGTGCCCATCACTCTGGAAGAGGGTAAATCTGGACTCATCAGATCACATGACCTTCTTGTTTTACTGCAGAGTCTTTATGAACTCTTGCAATTTGTGGCCTTTTTCCCCAGTTAGTCTCACTGATTAGTGGTTTTCTTATGGTTACTCAACTGGTAAGAGCCAATCCCTTGAGTTCCTTTCACATTGTGTGGAAATGCGCTTACTTTCACTGCGAACCACAGCCCTGAGTTTTACTGTTGTTTTTATTCAATTTGACATCACCAAACACTTAAGTGATGATCGATCACAATCATTCAGGGGTTTTTAACATCCACAATTCCCCCTCAAAGACGATGGTTCTCCACTTTTCTTCCAGTTTTTAGTCATGCATTAGACAGTTGTTACCCCAACTTTATTAATTTCTGCATCTCCTTAAATGTTTTCTCTGCTTGATGCCAGAGATTTGTCTCTTCATAAACAGAATAACATCTTTTCCAAGACCACAGGATGTGTCTTTCAACATGGTTGTTTAATAAATGAGAAACTGATCATTGCATCAGCTGGGTTAATTTTTAAGAGGGCTCCTCTGGGGTGTGTCCAGTGGGGTTGTGTTATTGTAAACAATTTAAAAAATATCTTCATAACAAACAAAAATCTAAAAACCTGCTACATCTTTTTCCAACTTAGCAGCCCATTGATGAAATTTACGTTTTCAATCTTAATGACGGTCTTGTCAGCAAACAGCTGTCAGTTTGAGCAGCTCTTTTCAGAGCTAATATGCCAGACTAAAAAACTTTTTTACTCAATGTTTATGCACTTTTCATGAATGTCTTGTTCTAATTTTTTATGGTTTAAATCTTTATTTTATGATTCTTGTTTGTTGCCATTTTATATTCATTGTTTTTTATTGATTTGATCACTTTGAGATTTATGTAAATGTAAAGCATGTTATAAATTAAATTATTATGCTCATCAGCATAGAGAGCAGCTGCTTTGCAATGGTTAACCAAATATCTATAGGTCTCTTATTTTGAAATTCTACCAAGCTGAATAATATTCATATAAATAACTTGTTAAACCTTTTGCTCACAAAGCAGCCAGTATTTAGATGTAAATGATATTTCATGACACACCTGTAAATCAGCTAAGTTAAGAGAAAAACAGAACCTGGAGACCAGTGAGCTTGGAGTGGACTTAACTTAAAAGCATTCAAAGAAAAAAAAAAAAAAAAAAAAAAAAAAAAAAAAAAAAAAAAATCCTCCTAAGATAAAATGGCCATTAGTTGCTGATTTTTACCACCAGATTTGTTCAACGGTTTTCTCACTATTTAGATGAAATAATGATGAAAGATGGAAAACTACTCAAAGCCATGCAGAGGTATGCTAGGCTGTTTAAACTTGAGTTGAACCTGCAGCAGAGCTAATTGATTTTCAGCCGACTCCCTTCTGGTGTCAACAGGTGAAGTTCATTACTGCATTGACATTTAAAAAGCTTGATCAATGCTCTTGCTGGAGCCCGGAGGAACGAGACCAAACTTCCACATGTGTGGGAGTGATTTCACTGCAAACGCACCAACAAAATTACACGGCTCCTCTCACTTGGTGCATCAGGAAGTTGGTTAAAAGAAAAAGGGATGGCTGAATATGCTTTAGATCCTTTTACCTGTCGAGAGTTGTTTCACATGCATTTAAAAAGTCAAGATTACCTTTAAAACACCCAGGGAAAGTTGCTAACAACAAATTGAAATGCTTACAGCAGAAACCATATATTTACATACACTGTATAAGAAATTATTTTTCCTCACCATCTGACATGTCTGTCATAATAAAGGCAGCAAATATGTGACAAGGTTAAAAGGAAGGAAGGAAGAGTTGGAGAGGAAGATCTGAAGAGGAAGGAATGAATGAAGGAAGAAAGGAAGAGATTTACAGAACAGAACAGGAAACATTTTTTCATACTTGTCCAAAACGCAGACCTCAGGTTCATATTTTTTCAGAATGCATCTTTCATTTACTATTGATGAAACCAGCTCCTATGCTGCAGAGCAGAGACCCAGACTTATTTTTTTACTATCTAAAGGTATTTTTTTTTAAAACATAAGCAGTTGTCCAAACACCATCTCCAAAGCGTGCTCTCATTGTTTGAACCTTCAGTCCTTCCTCGTCTTTCCGCTTCCACCACCTTCTCAATTTGAAGTCTATGAGCTTTCCCTGTTTCATGTCCACTTTCCAGCTTGCTCCTTATTTACCACTTACTGACTGCCTTGCCATGATACAGCAATGCTTCTTTGACCTCATCTCTCCTTGTTTTTTCAGTTTATCCCTTGCTCTCTTCCTCCTCTCCATCCCTTTCTTCTCTGTCGGATGCTGTGTTGTAATCCCTCTCTACACCACACCCTACTGTCGCACACAAACATCCTCGTGGACTCCCAGCTATGTGGCCGGCCCGTCACAGAACATTTCACGTGCAGAAGCCCGGTTGTAGCCAACATGCAAAGTGTCACTTAAAGCTGGCAGCGATGTGCTTTTAAAGCAATATCAAAACTTCAAGCCTGTAGGTTTCAAGCCACCGTGTTATGAGACCAAAGAAGCCCTGCAGCTGCTTGTGTACATCACCATACTTCAAAGCGCCATCTTCTCATGTTTTCCTAAACCTTCACCCCTCTTCTTACTCCTCCACTCCAAGTCAGTGCTGCTCACTCCATCTATCTCGGTCAGGTCAATCCTTTCTTTCCTTCCCCCTCTCTTCAAAGGGCTCCTCTCTTCACCGGAACAACGGATGAGAGGCCGCGACCATCTGCAGGAGCTGATAAAACCCCTCGTCTTACATGCACAGTGAAACAAAAACAAACTCGAACCAAGATGCAGATGCTCCGCTGAACCTGTAAACAGCTATGGCTCAAAAGCACACTGCAACAGATACACTCCAGTGCATCTACACCGAGGGGAGGGGGGGGGGGGACAACACAGCTTTAAATACAAGGTGACACAAAAGATGACTGCTGCCAAGATGGGGGTATGCAAGACACAAGAATGCAAGACAAGAACTCATATAGTGCCAAGGAAAAGCAAGAAATAGAAGGGATAAAAGGAGATGCAAAAAGTACAAGATACCAGGAGGGAGAGTGAGCAAAGACGAGCAGAGGAGGAGTTGAGGATTTATGAGGGTCAGGAGAGAAAGGAACAAAATATATGAGGGGGAGGCGGTGAGGAAGACAGATGAGAGCAGGATGGAAATGAGGGATGGACATATAAGATCTGGTGGGGAAGAAGAGATGGGGAGATGAAATAAGAGGGAAAAAAACTCATCAGCACATAAGCATTGATGGTGATAAAAAACAGACTGGGTCCTATTAACGAGTAGATGAGCCAGCTGCTTTAATACCTGTAGAACATAAAACCGACGTTGTTACATCGAGAGATCAGAATTTGTGGACGACTGCCCATGTTTGTGAAGCTTTGACCTGCCAATAATGATTTTATCCGACTCAGATCTCTTTAAAGCAATAACACAGAAAGACAATTGAAAAGCACTTATGTTTTGTTTGTAATCGACAAAATATACCAGAAGTAGCACCAATGTCACACCACCTGTAATAGCAGTTATGTTAAAACAAAACAAATAATTAGCACAGCTACCTTACCAAAACTGGAATCTGTGTATATTTTTTTAGAAAATGTAGTCCCTTACCTTAACTCTGAAATTTCCACAATCATTTCTAAACCCAGCATGTTCCACGACAGAGTTTCAAAAGTCAGTGTTATAAAACAGAGCAACTTCGTTGTGATACATTTAGCCTTCCTGTTATCAGCTGAAAGTCTTGCTCTCTTTTACATTTCCTTTAGAATACCCTCTCAGATCTCTGTGCTTATTTCACCTCACTTATACTGAAACTGAGTTTTCATTCAGGAACAGTGTCCACACTGAAGAGTGGTGTTATCAGTGCCATTTTGGAGCGGGGAAAAAAAAAAGTGTTCACCATGAGCAAGTTACTAGAATCAAAGTCTTAACATCCAAATTAAATATTTTCTATTTGTTTAAAAAGCTGCTGTCATTGCCTCGGATGTGTTATAATAAATGGTGTTGTGGATCACACAGTAGTGTAAAATAAGACATGCATTTATGGGGATGTTGCTGGATTACAGTTGCTTTATGTATTTTATTGACTCTTATCTCAATTTCTAACTGGTCTTAAGTTTTATCCTCTTATCTTGAAATTTCACGGGACTGCAGATGTTAATTAGCTAATAGCTGTAATCTGGTATGTCTTCAAACATTTATGTTTAAATTGTACATCATCCCTTTTTTAACCTGTTAAGCCTGACTTTTCTCACATGATCCAACAGCACCCCTTGGGACCAGCCCTCATGAGGGCTGGGCAGGTTTAACGGATTAAATGAAGTGAAAGAAACAGTAGAAAACAAAGTTACGCTATGCTGCCACTCTCCAACCTGTGGCGACACACTGCCAGTCAGGTGGCTACTGTACTTTCCTTCAAACCTTAAAGAAAACATATCTGATTGTGAAAATACACAGACAGCCACGGTCTTCAAACTAAACCATCAAGCATTCTTATTACACCAAAGCTGACAGGTTGTATGCCTATTATTAGCTGACTGCAGGTTTGCCATCAGAGCATACACCCTGACTAATTCGCTAATATCAGCTTGTTATACAAAACAGAACAACAAATGGGTATAATATTCTGCACAAGCTGCTTTATTTAGAAATTATTATATTAATTCCAGCTTTTTGCTTCAGCATTATGCATCAGGATCTGTTAAAAAGAAATTTTGATCAATAACATGAAGGGTGTTCAATTTCCTTGGCACCAGTAGATAAATTTTGTTTTTCTAAAACCAAATGATCAAATTTTATCTCATTGTAAGAATTTCTACCAATCCATGCCTAGTCGTGCACAAATTCAAACAGGGCATAAGACTATCCATTTCAAAAAATAGGGTCATGTATTTCCCTGCAGGCACCGAGTAGCAACTGCTTGTAATGCATTAAATGGTTTGCCAACCACTGTGATGCTTCTCTAGCCAGAGGTGCCAAGTTCAGCACAACTACCACCACAAAATATAAACTCCACATGATCCCATGGTCATTTCTGCAATCAATTTACTGGGGACAAGGATTACAAGGTGAATACTACAGCCACAGGTGAGATAAACCTTTACTCCTACAACGAATGCAAAGACAAACTCTGAACCGCTGGACAGGGGGAAAACGAAGGAATTGGCAAAGGCATTGGTGTAAGTTGCTGCAAGATGTGCTTTAGACTTTTCAGAAGCAAGACCTAAGGTAAATTAAAATATTCCCTGTAATACCACACACAATAGGGACAATTTGCATTTAATTAAGTTAAACACTCAGTTATTCTTGTGAGCAAGTTATTGGGAGTGAGTTGGGTCGCTGAAGGTTGCAGTATTAGAAAAACACTTATATTGATTTTGAAATATTTTGAATTTCAGGTGTCTTTGACCAAAGATTGACAAACTGCAAGTGAACCATTAAAAAAAAACAAAACTATTTTCTACATTACAAAAGCTGAGTAAAGAATGAAAGAAATCTCCTTGCTTAGAAAAAACGTTCCTAGAGAGAACAGAAAAGCCAGCAGTGACTCACCACTAACAAATCAGATGTGGAGCAAGAAACTGTCAGGCGATGGGAATTGGCTCATTTTCACATTGACCGGTATAATCTGCTCCCATTTAATAACATTTACTCTCTTTAGAGCTATGCTGAAGCAACCACAGCCAGTGGACTGATCAGGACATCTGGGCCAAGTGTACCCATCCAATAAAAACCCATCACCTTCTCAGTTTAAGGAGCTCTTCTTCCATCTTCGTTTGGTGCAGAACACCACATGCATTTGCACATTTTCATGCATTAGCACCTTAAGACTGATACACGTATTGCTACTTCATGGGTTTTTCTAGTTATTCGAGTTCATTTCAATTTGTTTGTTTGTTGCAATTTCTGCTCAAGGTGGCAGCGTGTCGTAGCCCTGTTTCTTCTGAAATCTACAATCATCTCCATTTTGTTCACATTCAACAATCATCTGATCTTGAATGTGAACAACAGGAGATTAGTGCAGATTTCAGGAGAAACATGAGTATGTCAAACACTACTTTGAGATTGTATAAAACAACAGATGTACTGTAACACAAACTGCTACAATACATCCTGCCAGCCCACAGCCATCAGCATCTCCAACAGCTCTTTGAAGAAACTTTGCTCATATGAGTTAAATTAAATTTTCCTTTGGGATTAATTAAGTATTTTTCAACTGAATTGAATTCTGGCTTTTGAGCCAGGCAGTGATACCAGCAAGAACTGTGATTTCCCAGTCAGGAATGCAAGAATCTCATCTTTTTTTGGATTAGTGACACAGAACAGTAAAGTGCTACCAAAACACGCCAACATTTATAATTAATCCATAAAACAGAAAAAAATATTTTCAATCCAGTTAATTAGAGTTCTGACAAAGAACTCCAATTAACTGTTAGTTAACTAATTAACTGTTAACGCTAACAGTTGTTTCTCTCTTTTTGTTGCAAGAGAGAAACAAAAATGGAGTTTTGTCAAAAAACTCTTTAGTTGTTGCATTTCTTAAAACTGACCTAAAATTTCTACTTTATATAACTGAATACATTTAAAAAGTTGTTAATTGCCTGCTCAGTAGGAAGATTCCTTGCAAAGTTAACTCAGAGCAATCAACTGCCCACTGTCGCCGCATGCTTTTTCAGAATCCTGCGCCATTAGTGACTGGCTGTAATCGGCTTGATTAAGAGAAAACTTGACAAATCGGCATCCTGAAGTGAACTTCACCGCACTGTGGCATGGTTGGTAGCACTGTTGCAAGTAGGTTCAAATCCCAGACTGGGTTCTTTCTGCAAGTAGTTTGCATGTTCTCCCTGTGTATGCGTGGGTTCTCTCCTGGTACTCCAGTTTCCTCCCACAGTCCAAAAACATGACTTAAGTTAATTGGTCTGTCTAAATTGTCCTTAGGTACGAGTGCGTGCATGGTTGTTCGTCTAGTGATGGACTGGCAACCTGTCCAGGGTGAACCCTACCTCTCACCCAATTACTGTTGAAGATAGGGACCAGCCCCCCCACATGACCCTGCAAGGACAAGCTGGCACAGACAATGAGTGGATGGATAGACAGATGGCAATCGAGTTTAATTTTTCTACATCAACTGGACATATTTGCCTTGAGATGATCTTTTGTGAATTGGTGCAATGCAAATGAACTGAATTCTACTGAATTTAAAGGGGTATGCATGGACAGGCACCTAAATTTCAGTCCCTTTCAGACAAACTTTACACTTCAAACAGCCCCCCCTTCATCCAATTCAAGACAAGCAGCTTCTCACATTGGATCTGAAACCAGAAGAGGACAATTTCTGCTCTCAAGTAGCTGCAACTTGAATGTAGTGCAAGCTGTTTCCATTTTTACACTAGAAATGTTTACTTATTTAAAAAAAACAAAAACTCCACACATTCAAATAAGCCTTTTTTAAAGCTTTCATCAACAGCATTTTTCCATTTTCAGTGGAAAAAAATTTTGAAAGAAGTTCCCTTATAAAAAAAAGCTTTAGTTGGAGAAAAGCATCTTCAGCTCACGCTCGTACTCTTCAGCTGCAAATAAACTGGCATGTATACTTTAAGCAGCAACCTATCCATTAATAATAGAATAATAACATTAGGTGCTCTGGGGAAGCAGTGGCCTATTTGAGCCACAATTCTGTCTAACAGGATTAGATTCCTCAAACAAGCTCAATTAATTCCTGGTTATTAATTCACACTTCTCCTCTGCAGTCATAAAGAAGCCCACCCTGGTGATGGGCAAGCCCGCGCTCACCACAGACACTGCACTCTGCATTATAACACCCCCCGCTAAAGTCACCGTTTGAGAAACACAGGCATGCTTGTGCTCTTGTCTGACTAATGTAGGACTACTAGAGGACACGGGGGAGTTTTTACAATAGCTGCTGGAGAAAATAATCCTCAGAGCCTGCTCTGTTTTGTTATTAGCATGCAGAGTCACTTGTGTGCCAATCCATCTCTGCAGCCAGGCGTTCTCAGAGGAAACATGAGACCTTTGTCACTTACGCCAATTAAAAGTTGTGACTTTCCCAAGAAAATGAGGTCAGATTTATGTTTTGATTATGCTTACTGCTTTATTCTTGGTAAATAAAGGCCTTGTGAGAAGCAAAAACACAGTTCAGTTTACAAGTATAAAGCATCACCAGTCTGGACTTAACATTCTTTACTATACTTGGACATTACACGGTATATTTAGACTTTCATTAATTAAACACTTTCAAATTAAATACGTTAACTTTCATGTCTGTGATGAAGTTTTAATTTGAATCTTATGCTTTTTTTCGTCTTATCGGATGGAGCAGCAATCCATGTTAATTTCAAGCACAGCATCCAGAAGGTGAAGGAATCTTGTGTTTTAGCTTCACAAGACACCAACTATTCACAGTTACATAAAAGTTCCTTTTTGAACTCCGTCCAACTCTTGTTCCGCCACAAATTAGATGGCTCCAGTGTCCTCAAATAAATTAATGAACCTGTCATTCAATTTGTAATGGAGAAAAAGAAAATACACAAAAAGGAACAGATTTCCAAACAGGCTGACTGCTTCCACCGACTGCCGTGCATATTAAACATATTTTAGGTAAATCACAATCTCCAGTTGCAAGGACATTGCAACTATTCAGAGTCAAAAGGCTGGCAGGACATCTAGTGCTTTAATTTTATTTTTGCGCAACTGACTGTGGAGACAACATTTGGCTATCCTGTGAATTTTGGGGGCAATTTTATTTATGATTTTTTTTTAAAACCTTTAATATGTATAAAGTGAGCAACTCATGTCTTTTTATCATTAAAATTACTATTTTTTGATGAATTCCATCACTAAAAACCAGCATATCAATTTGTTATTTAAGCACCATGGCACCAGAAACTGCATTTCTGTACAATCAGATCATATTTATTACATTTTTGCTGTCATGTTTGATTGCAATACCTTTCTCTCCACAATTCTTTATAAAACTAACGGTGACCATCAGGTAACTGGATATTATACTGCACAGAAATGTGAATTTGTTCTGAGATACCCATGAAAAAATAAATTAAAATACATAAAACATGACTGAGGTTAGATCTGAAGATAGAATCCAGAATGAAAGGACAACAAACAGGGTAGCTTAGATAAAAATATGAAGGTACATTATACAAACAGTAAACAAGAGTCAAGGCGCACATAAAGAGGAGGAGGGGAAAGAGAAAGAAGAACCCGATTTAGAAAGTAAGCGAATTAGGAAAAGGCAAGCAGGATGAAGGAATGAAGGCCGAGGAAGCTGTACACAAGGAGAGGGTGTCTACAAAAGCAATGAAAGGAGAGAAAATAAGAGACGGCAAGGATGTAAGAGGTAGAGTCTATAGAAGACGTACAAATAAATGAGACTAGGAGGAAGAATAAGACAAAATGACAGAGCAACGGTGTTAGGAATTGGATGAAAGGAAAAGAATGTGAGAAAGAAAAACCCCTGCAAAAACAAATCAGTAGCAAGATATGAGGAGCAAAAGGAAAATAACAGGAGGTGCAATCAGTGTGGAAAGAAAAGGTGCAAAAAAACCAAAAAACAACAGACCTGGGACAATGATGGGATGAATGAAATGTGTAGCTTGAACCATCAGATGTGGAGAAGGGAAAGAGTGCACAAGATGAGAAATGACAAGGTGGAAAAAAAAAAAAAGCTTATGTGGGGAAAAAAAAAGGTAGAAAAGATAGATGGGGTGTGTAGAAAAGATGGATAAACAGGAGGAGTAAGGAATAGCGGAGCAACGAATAAAACCCCCTTTATTACTTCTCTGTGAAGCTGTAAAAGCATTGGAGGCTAATGTGGCTGATATTAACAGTGGAGCCAGACTTAAGATGACATTTAGAGCAGAAAACGTAGGCCCCATAGCAACCTACCGTACTGCTGTACTTGATTATTAAGCGTAAAGCATATCTAATATTTCCAAAAGAAAACGCAGCTTGGGAAGCTGAAATACCCAGGTGCAATGGTACTTGACACGCCACTGGCTGGCGTTTGCAAAGTAGCCAATCCAGGAGCACCATTTGTTTTCCTTGCCGCTGATTGGCTGTACCCCCAACAGCGAAAATAAGGAGGACTGTAGAAGTTAGCTACTGCAAAACTGCTATAATAGTTTACACTGTGCGTATAAATCCATATAAACGAATATTTAGTGTTTGGACTATCAAAATAGGCAGTTAATAGTCATTTTTAGAGGGAGTCTCGCGAATTTCTGTTATGGTTGGATGGCTGTCCAGTTAGTTTCCATTGTAAAAGCGGCCCATACAACCGACCCGTACTGCACCATTCCTGGGCCTCCTTCAGTTGTAGGTCCACAGGACAATCGTCACAGTACAACACACAACAAGGTCCACTGATTGGACAGGAAATTGTCACTGTTTGTGACAAGAACGAGACCTACTAGAACGTCACGTTTGTCATCGCACTAGCAGGACGCCATGTTAGGCATTTGGGTTTAACCCTGACTGCCCAGTGAGAGTCCAACTGGCAGTGGAAATGCTCTCCTGAATAAGCAGGACCATAAGATAGCGTACCGAACTGCACCGACCCGTACCGCTCGATGTAAACAAGGCTTAAGACTCTCTACTGAAGAATATCTAATCTAAAATTCCTTATTTGGAGGCAGAAATCCTGATTTCTAACCTGGTGCTAATTTTTTTTTTTTTTTTTTTTTTTTTTTTTTTTTTTTTTTTTTTTTTTTTGGGTGTTAAGAGTTTTGAATTGCCCAAGCATGTATCTTAACACCAAACACACAAGCAGATAATGGAGTGGAGGATGAAGCTGAAGAGCAATGAGGGAAATGTCACTTCACATAATTACTTTGGTGATGAACTACAGGCTACATTCTACTGCACAGCATTGCAATGCACCTTCACCTTAATACTCTGTTTGTGTATTTGTGAGACCACCTTAATGTTTTCATTTCACACTGAGGACAAATGCGACATCCATATCTTTTCATTCACACAGCAGGAGAATATACAACCACTCTGTGCACAAACACACTCTGCATGAGTAAATCAGCTCACGCTGGAGGAACAGCATGCATGACCTTCTCAAAGTCAAAGTTCGTTTTAGAAATTACGTCCTGTGTGTCTAACAGGTGCAGTGCAGGTGGTTTACCCTCCAGCAGGTGTGTATGTGGTGCTTTAATACCTGCTCAGGGGTCCTAGAGGTTACTAGTATTAGCTGGTTCTGCCACAGCTCTGGATTACTACATCTGTTTGTCGCATTTTCCCTTGTCAAACCAATGGATTAGCACTTCCTGTCTAGGCAGATTAAAGTTTAAAGTGATCCTAATTCAATCACCAGAATAGAAGTAATATTACGGTTTTAGAGCAGCCCAGAGAGAGTCCTGACTTAAATTTGATGGAGATGGGTGATGACAAGGAGGCCTTCCACCATCAAAGACTTTGAGCTCCTCACCAAAGAGAAATTGTCAAAATACCAGCAGCACTTCACAGCTCAGTCTGGGCTTTCTCCCACTGACTTGGATTCTCCGGTAGAATTTCAACCGGGCCAATCAGTGAACAGAAGGAGTTGTGAATGATGACATTGATTTTCTGCACTTTTATAGAACTGTAGTCTGCTTGTCGTTTAGCAATGGCAGTGGAGGATGTGGATGAATTTATTCAGTCTGTGTTGATCACAGTTCCAGATATTAAATTAACATTAACAGCCATCTCGATCGGCCCGGCACTTTGCAGTGAGGGGTGCTTGTTTACAGCACACAATTTCCAGTAAGCTTCTTAGCATAGCTTCCTTCATAGTCTAGCTGGCGCACAACATACATTACGGCCGAATGTTTGAATATGACTTTACTCAATCACAATCGTTTAAAACTTCAACAGAGTCTACGCCTCCAGGAAGCAATGATTTCTCAATAGCCGAGAGCCCAGACCCTCTGAAACAAAGCGTCGAACAAGGCTTTGCTTCATACATACAAATTTAAGGCAAAGCATTTTTACCAGGCTACAAAAACTTGGAATTGAATATCAAGACCCGCTGTGTGAATGTAGCCTATGTTCACATCCCTGATGGTATTTGCAGTTTTACTAATTTTAAATAACATTTCTGCTGTTATTGCACATCTGTTGCACCGTTTTTTTATTTTTCATATATTGTAAATAGTCTGCTTCTCTTTTTCTCTTTTTAATGTTCAATATACAAGTATATTACATACATTTAAAAAAAAAAAAAAAAAAAAAATGTCATCCTACTCTGTTGCACATCCCTTGGATCACAGTGCTCCATTTCTATTTCTGGTAACAGCACAGTATTTTGTTTTAAGCTTTTAAAGTATATTATTCTTCTTAATCTTGTTTTTTAATGTAGTTTTTTAATCACTTTTTGATCTTTTGTGTAAATCTACATACTTTGATGCTGCCATTACACTTGAATTTCCCCAACTGTGAGACAACGAAGGATGTTTCTATTCTAAAATTTTACAGCCTATTTCCGCCATTTGAGCCAGACTTATCTTTTTAGACAGGCTTTTAATACCATGTAGTGGAATGGTATTTTTGTGTTTTCATTTGGATTGTAATTTTACTGCGAAGTGCTTTGGTCACCTTAGTTGTTTGTTGTTAAGCGCTATATAAAACAATCAAATAAACCAATGAATCAGTTGACAGATCACAAGACCTGATCATACCAAAATTATCATGATCCATCTCTTCCTTTGTTGTTACTGTTGATTGTATTCAGTATATTCTGATTATAGCAGAAGGCCCCATATCATTCCAAAGCATCAGCTCATTTTTGCAACAAACATGTACCTCTTCATATGCAAACTACAATGTTCCAGTATGTATTTATTCAATCTTTATTCAACCATGAAGTCATCATTGAGATTAAGAATCTCTTTTTCAAGGGAGACCTGGCAATGACAGGCAGCAGTAAAGCAGCGTTTGTGTTTTATCTAAAACCCAGAATTAAAACTAAGCATTTTCTCTATTAGAACCATTAGCTTCAAATTAATTCATCCTCAACGAGGGATGCACAATATATTAAAAATATATAGTCTTCCCAACATCAGTGTCTAGAATCCTAATATCCCCAGAAGTTGTTTTGAGGACAATACTTGTTGGCATAAACTCACATGTTCTAAATCCACACTTTGCATGGCAGTAATAAAGTCAGTCTGCAAGACGCAGTCTCAGTGCAGTCACTTCAACTGACACAGGAGCCGGGGTCAAGATGCTAGAGGTTGGAGTGTGTTGGAAGCATCATGACGACAGACGGCAAAGTGGGAGTGAGGAAGGCATGAATTTATAGGATATTCCATTACAAAAACACTGAACAACATTGCAAAAACATTATTTCATTTCAGCACCCTATAAATATTGCAAATATATTAGATTTCAATACAGATGAGATTTTTTATGATTACGTTTATGATTTCGCTCTCAGTTTTACAAGCTGTGTAATTTACATTGCTCCTGTGTTTCCACACTACACAGTTTGCACCTCAGTTCGTCGCCCACTATAATAGTTTATATAATGAATATAAAATCCTTTATGTACTTTCTGAAGCTATTCATTAATTTTCAATATCAAGGCAAACCAGAATTTTAAATGACATTAAATTTTAGTTGAAAAACAAGGTACAATATTTATCGTGTTTTCTTTCCAGCCTACAAATTCCAACTCGATAACAGATGTCAAACCTACAGAGTAATGGTTTTGAGTTTACTGTAGGTGGCCTGCCAGTGGGAAGTGGACACAGCACTTGTAATACAAATCTGAGAATGCTTTGCTGGTGCATTGGCGCATCAATCAGGACCCGCAGGCACAGCTATGCTACCAGGTACCATCAGAGTAGAATTGAGCTTAAAATGTTTTCTTTAGGCAAGTTTTCTTGGTAATCAAATGCCTGGACTTAAATGGTTTAATATTCATGAAAGAAAATTATTTTTTTTATCATTTGGCTGTTAAAAATGTGAAATTTAACTGAATGAATTCCCCAGATGTTTCTTTTGACATTTGATTTCTCATGCGTTTACAGCACCGATTTTTACCTGTTTTCACCTAAAAAAGTTTATCGTATTATCTGAAAAGTTAAAACTTCCTCAGTTACAGACATTTTCCAATAAAGGCTCACCTTCAAGTTTTCAATTTTGACATTTTCAGTTTGACATCCCTGCAGCTATCAAATAGTTTTTTGTGAATTTAAATGTTACCTCGTCTCAACACTTTTCAAAACTGAAACATTTTTTCTTTCAAGAACAGTCCCTGATTTATTCTGATTATGAGATTAAAAGGCATCTCAAGTAATCAGAATCAGCTTTATTGGCCAAGACTGTGTACACAAACAAGGAATTTGACTTTGCACTCACAGCATACAAAATATAAATATATAAACTTTACAGAAAATAAGCTAAGGATAAAGGAGCAATATGTAGATGTATTTGTAGCTGATTTTTCTTTTTTACTTGAGGAAAAAAATAAGAAAGGGTTTTGGAAATCACTAGACCATCGCTGGTGGCTGGCAGTATCCTACAGCAATTGAATTACATCTTAAAAATTCCCATCTCATCCATTACTTGAAGAGGTTTTGCAGTTTTGTCTGTCTTAGACGTAGGCGAGTTCTTTTTGGAGATGGGATTAAAATGAAAGGGCCATTAAAATGCACTAAACTGGTTTATTACTCCTTTATATAACAGTAGGTAGACTTTAAAATGTCAGATTTTTTTTTCAAGTGCAGACTTTATTAATCTGACATTAAAAAAAAAAAAAAAAAAAAACTGAGTCAAAGCACAAGATTGAATCAAAGTTTCAAAGATTCCCAGATAAATAAAAGGCAACCGCAGTTCTTTCAGTACTGATTACACTGCTGACTGACTGCTTTTTTAATGGCGATGAGGAAAATGAAAGATAATGGGAATGAAACTGCTAATGGGGGAGAACCAGTGTGGGGTGGAGGATGTTTACAGTGTGCAACTGAACAGGTTTTTACGATGACATGAAAGACTAACACACTTCCTTTAATTAGGACTCAACCTATTTTCAAACTCAATTATTTGAGAGATGAGGCAAACACTCTCTGAACACCCCGCGCTGCCAGCAGCGGCGGCGGCGGCGGCATTGTGAAACATTAATGCATTGAATGACACATGCAAATGTGTTCCAATAAAAGAAACAAACAGGAAAAAGATGACAGGAGGTTGAAAGATACAGACAGATGTAAGTTAACTCTGGATGACACCGTGGAGAGAGAGGCCAATGATTCATGCTGCAAATAACGGCACAACTTAAATCCTACTGAGATTCTCAAGGCTGGACAGATGGGACAACGAAAGGAGGGGACACAAGGACAACAAAGTGAGGTTTGTAGCTGGCCTGGGGCTCGGGATGCAGCTACAGAAAGGATTTCCTGTCTTTCAGAGATTCAGGACAGTGGGAAGAAATGAAGGAAGTGGAGGGGGTGAAGAAGAAAAGAAATGAAATGAGGAGTTAAGGAACAGTAGGCGTAAAGATAATAGGAACACAGGGAGGAGACGGAAGCAGATTTGGCCTCATTAGTGCTCTTTTATATCAAGAAAAAACGGTCGGTAGAGAAAGAGAAAGTACAAAAAGTAGAACATGATTGGATGTGAGAAGGTTGAGGCTCAAAATCAGATTTAAATAAAGTAGCTGCAGATAGAAATTCAGAGAAAGGAAATTACAAGCAAGAGATCAAGATATACTCTGGGATAAATGGAATGAGATCTGGTACCACGAGATCTCGCAATAACACCTAACAGTATTTCTTGTAGAGGTGAAGGCTCACTCGTGAGACCTAGTTTGAGTAAACCACTACTTTCAAATGGTTTCTGCTGCAGTCAGTGTTGATACATGAAAGAAAGCAAAACAGTGACAGTCTGGACATGAACTCTTTAGTTCTATAAGGAAATATTGACGTACTTTGCAGCAAACATGAGCAACATGCTTAACCACCACAGCTCCACTTGAGAGGACGATACTAGAAGCACGGACAACACTGACCATCGCCTTTGCACAACAGCTTTTTAATTTGATGCCCCCTGGTCACCTTTCTTTGGAGGTTTTCCGGGCATGACCCATGGGGAAGGAGACCCCTGGGAAGACCCAGACCTCTCTGGAAGGACTATATATCCCATGTGCCCTGGGAACACCCTGGGATTCCCAAAAATGAGCTGGGGGAAAGGAATGTCACTGGGGTTCCCCCTCCTGGGCCTGTGGGGTCCTGCGACCCAATCCAAGATAAGGTCATGGGATATGAATAGATATGAAATCTAGTCTCTATGGCAGGGGTCAGAAACCTTAACAGGTTTAAACCTTTGTGGCTCTAAACAAATTGTTTAGAGCCACAAAAGCAACACGAATCTTGAAATCAAAACGGCCTACTTTCAATAACATCTAACAGGAATTTTTGGGGCAACTTCAATTAAAAGTATCATTTTTTTAAGGATGTAAAAAAATGACATGACAGCGTGATAGGGTGCTGAGAGAAGAGCTGCGGTATGTATGAGGGCTGTGAGAAAGCTGTGAGGTGTGCTGTAGGAGTGACAGAAGAGTTCAAGGTGGAGGTGGGACTACATCAAGGATTGGCTTCAATCCCCTTCCTTCTTGTTTGCTTTAGTGATGGAAAGGCTATCAGATGAGGTTAGACAGGAGCCCCCATGGACTATGATGTTTTGCAGATGACATTGTGATTTGTGGTGAGAGCAGGGCGCAGCTGGAGGAAAAGCTAGAAGGGTGGAGCTATGCACTGGAAAAGAGAGGAATGAAGATTAGATGCAGCAAAAAACCAAATGTGTGTAAATGAGAGGGGGACAAGTGGAACGATGACGTTACAGGAAGTAGAAATAAAGGTGTATTCAAGACTAAGATGATTAGTGGTGGCAACCCCTAAGGGGAAAAGCCTAAAGAAAAGGTAAAAAAAAAAAAAAAAAAAAAAAAAAAAAAAGATAGTTTGCAACCTAAAGTATTAAGAGTCACAGTGAAGGGTCTAAAAAGCCACATGCAGCTGCATAGTTGCAGGTTGTAGACCCCAGATCTATGGCTAAATCTGCCACATTTACAAGATAGACTAACTTATGTTGATTCATGGACAACGTTTCTCTTTTTAATTAAAATTAACAAAACCAACTTTAACAGTTTTCCTCTACAGAGGAGGAGGATGCATCAAATTCGTCCCTACTAGAAGCCAACTCCATGAGCTCCATGCCAGTATGTCCTCATCTTATCACAGTAGTGAGATTTCAACTTCAGTAAATGGCCGTTCATTATCCTCTTATCACTCAGTGGGAGTAGAGGCTTTTCACTTGTGCTTCTTAACATCGGCTTCACAACTTACAAAGTTTGACTCATTTTTATAGAGCTCATTTGCAAAGATGAGGGATATACATTAAACGTGACAAGATGTAGGGAGGGGAAAAAAAAAAACGTTTAGGGGTGCTTTAATGCTCTCCCTCTCACCTTGCCTCCCTGCTTCCCTGATAATGTTCACCTTGTTCTGATACCATTTGACAGAGCTGCTGCCACTGCTCTCATCATAAAGCATCCATCACTACTCATTACTAGCCTACTCTCAAAACTCTTGGCTTCCGGTGCTATAGCCACTTTGCATGAACTCTATAAAAAGCATCAAACCCTATTTGACCATTTTTACTTGAATTTAAGTTTTAACTCTTTAGCTTTTGTTCCCTGGTCTACATCACAGCAGAGATCCAGGATTACTTTGCTGTTTTTATTCACCTGCTTGATTGTTGAATAGCTTCTGGTGTACATTTTGCTAAGATTAACTTGAATGCATGAGGTATAACATGAGCCACTTCATGTAAAACTGCTTTCCCCTGACAGATTTAGGAATTTAAACTGTATAACTGAGTCAACATGGAATCAGTAATGCTTGTTTTAAACCCAACAGCTCGAAAGACGAGACGATTCTGACATCTGTAAGAAACAGTGTTGGGTCGAGTGGTAAGTGGAGTCAGTATTTGAGCTTGTTTAACTTTGTGGTCCATGATGCAGTCACATTTTACTAAACCTGGAGAGCTCTGGGTGAAGTGGAAATAGATCCGTCTTAATAGGGGCTCTCTCCCTCCACAGTCAGGATGACTTCATACAAATATCATAAAAGTCATGCTGCATTTCAGGTCAGTTTATGATGGTTCTAGCATTGACAAACACATTTGGCTTTTATTCATTGCTTCAGAGAGCATTATGCTTACTGCTGTTCTCATTTTAACCAGTCGGGACTCTTCGGACCAAAGCACCTTCCTCTAGATGTTTGTTATGTCCCCTACATGGCCCACGGGAAAATGAAGACTTGATTTCTTGTGACTCCATTTAAAAATGGGCTGCTCCTCCTCCAGCTCTGCGTAAGGATGCCACCTCAATACAGTGCAGATGGGAGAAGACTGAAGAACTCTGGCTGAAATAACATCACTGTTGGACAATGTCTCCACCCCATGCATCAAGCTGTTGCTGAACTGGAGAGCTCCTTCTGTGAGACTACTGCATCTTTGGTGCATAAAGGAGTGTCAAAGGAGATCCTTCCTCCCAGCAGCTGTCAGACTATCACTGCTCCCAACAAAACACAATAAGCGTTTACATCCTTGCTGGTATTTGCAGAGTTTTATTAATTTTAAATAACATGTCTGCTGGTGTTTGCACAGATTTATTTTTCGTATATTATTTTGTTGTCTTAATGCATAAATACAAATGCACAAATACAAATGCACAATTATGTACATTTTTAAAAAATAGTTTTACTCAGCTGCATATTCCTTGGATCGGAGTACGCCGTTTCTGATAACTACACAGTATTTTGTGTTGTAATCTTGCCCTTACTGTACAGTATGTTATTCTTCATTTTGTTTTTTAGATATTTTATTATCTTTTATCTTTGTGTGAACCTAAATGTCTCGATGTCCTGTCACCTGAATGGGACACTGTGGGACATGTGGTTGCATCCATTTGTATGAATATAATTTAAACTTAGCCTATCTTTATTTTCTGACCACATAACTTTCTTCAAAAGTCTAAAATTCAAGTTCATCTATAAATTTATCTGTATCTGATTATTTTTACAGAAAGGCACAAGACAGTAAGGGAGCCATTACCAATTTCATTCTCTTGCTATAGCAGCTTAATTAGAACAAGATCAATGCAGAAAGTTCACAAAAGTTGCCTTGAAAATCAAGTGAAAGTAGTCTAAAGTATGCATGTTCCCTATACTCAGACCACCTATTGGTTTTCACTCTGTTCAAAAAGAATGAACAACCTGCTCCCCCCATGTTGAGCACCTCCCTTTCATCTCTTTTCCTCCTTCTCCAGAACCCTGACAGCCAATAACCAGCCTCCCCATCTGTCCTGCCGGCATATTTTCATGCTTTTCTTGGACTGAAATTACCTGATACTCTATCACCTTGCACAGGAGAGCTGATTTTAGAGCTTTACGGAGGAAATAGCCTTTCCAGCACAGTGTGTGACTCCTGCGCTCCCCTGCTGTCACGCTACAGCACTTTTGACAGAACTGAATTGACAGACAGCGGTTTCAACAGCACCATCACCACATGAGCTACAGTCCACTCCAGCTTCACTCCACAGGGATCCTACAAAGTCTTCATGTCCAAATACTATAGGTCCCAGTCTCAAATAGCCACCGCTTTGCATCTCATGTTCAAAAGTTAAACTATTAGTTTATGAAAAATTTCCTTTAGATGTTTCTACAGGGGTCTTACTGTGAAAATGGATTAACCAAAAAGGAGACAGTTGGACAGATGGATGAACATCTGGACAGATGAATCCCCACACAGGTGGCTGGACAGATGGATTAAATCCACTGATGGATGGAAAGCATGAATGGACAGACAGCTGAATGAGTTGTCAAATGGCGGGATGGAAGGACAGATGGATGAATGGGCAGGTGGATGGATGGATAAATGGACGGATAGACAGGTAAATGGATTAACAGATGAATGAATGAGTGGGCAGATGGACTGACTAACTGATGGGTGATGGACAAATGGACAGCCTGCCAGATGGAAACAAAGAAAAATGAAATGGACAAATGGTCGAGCAGATGGACATATAACGAAAGGGACAGTTTGATGGATGGACCGATTAGATGGATTGGACAGAGATGACTGAACAATTGGATAACTGGATGAAGGAATGAACAGATGGATGACCAGACAAATGGATGGTTGGAGGGATGGACAAATGGACTGACAGACTTAAAGAATGAATGGACCAGCGGATTGACCGATAACCAGACAAATACTTGGGTGGACGGACTAACTTTTGGGGTATGGACAAATGGACGGACCACCTAATGAAAGAAAAATGCAAGGATGTACAAATCGACTGATGGAGCAGATGGACAGAAAAGGACAGGAACAGTTTGATAGATGGAGTGACAGATGAATGGAAAATCAGATAAATTGGATGAATGGACAAGCAGAAGGCAGACAGACTCAGGATCCAACAGAGGATCCTACAGATAGACAACTGGACGGAGGGACGAACAGATGCATGGCCCGACCACAGTGGCATCCCTAGAAAAGTTTCACAGGGGAAGCCAAACCAGACAACTTAAAAAAAATAATAATTAAAATATATTTATATGTAAAAAGAAATTTTTATGCATTTTCATTTACACAGCCTCCCCTGGCTCCCCTTTGGGGCCGGCACTCCCCAACAAATGGATGGGTGGAGGGAGGCACAAACAGACAGAATAATAGATGGATGGATGTGTGAATCGGCAGACAGATGGATGAACAAAGGAAAAATGGACAGATGGACAGCAAATGAACAGATGAGTGGATGGATGGATAAAGAAAGGAACAGATGGTTGATGGATTAACCGGAAGGTAAATGTGTGATGGATAAAGTGATGGATAACCTCACCATCCTTCATATAAAACCAGTGTGAAGTCTAGCTCTCTTTAGAAATCCAGATATTTATCATGTAAACTCGGGGTTCCCAACCCTGGTCCTCAGGGTCCACTGTCCCGCGCGTTTCATATGCGTCTCTATTCCAGCATACCTGATTCAAATGATTGCATAACCTCCTCTCCATGCCATCAAGCGCTGCAGAAGCCTGTTAATCACTTATTCATTTAAGTCAGGCGTGTGGCAGCAAGGAGACACCTAAATCATGGAGGCCAGTAGTCCCTGAGGGCCAAGGTTGGGGATGAGACAAGGAGTAAAACCTTGAGTATTATTCTATACTTTCCTTTCACTGCCCTTATCCAAACCTGGAAAATAACACCTAAAGCAGCCAGACTCTTCCAGAACATGTAGCAGCCAGAAGCTGTGTATATTCTCTATGTTTTAGGCCATCATGTTATGGAGCATCAGATTGAGATCATCCATCTTCATTTCTTTAAGACAATCACACATCTTGCCGTGGGCGCCACCAGTGTCTGAAAGCATGCACAGGGACAACATTCCCATCATGCCCTTCAGTTGCATTGCTTCATCCCTGACTTCCACTGATCATTTATTCATGCATCCCTCAAATGTGGGAAGCTTTTCCATGTTCGCCTCATTCATATTGCATGGTGATACCAGGGTTGGGAGGGGGTAGAGGGGATGGTTCCTGATGACCTACGTTTTCTGGACGTGTCAGAGAACAGCAGCAAGCGGGTAAGATACTGTAGGAAGGGAGGAGGAGAATAAGAGAGGCATTAAAAAGGGGAGCAGGGAAGATTTAAATGGGTCAACAGAGAAGAAGCGGGGATAAATGTGAAATATGTACAGTATTCTAGGGGGGGTGGTGTTAGCGTAATGAGAAAGTCCTTGAAGAGGTCAAAAACAAGCCCATGACTACTACTACTCAGATTGAAAGAATGTTTAATAAAACCCATATTAATGAAGATGTTCTGAAAACGCTTCTATGCTCTGGCCAGGAAAACCAAGTTGGATACCCACACTGGAATACAACTCATATTTATCCATCTCTCTCTCTCTTCCCTCTCTCCTCCATCCATCTCCTGTCTTTTTCATTCCATCTCTCAATCTCAACCTATAACACAAAAGCCTCCATCTGCAGATAAATAGTTCATGCGAATGAGCCAATACCACTAAAGTTAAATTTAGTTTCATCACTGAGCCCCCTAATCCTAATAAACTAAAATCAAATGTCCCTGGGGGGTAGGGGAGTAAATAATGGACTCTGATTCAATTTAAATAAATCCATGTGTCGAACAGAAATATTCATTTTCCACTTGATCAGAACCAGCACACAGATGATGTGTTTAATTGGAAAGCCAACAGAGCAGGTTCGATTCAATCACATCCAAGGAGTCGAAAATTATTGAGTTAAGGTGTCAGGAATTTTATTCACACCAGATGGAGAGAAAAAGGGCTTCATTATTTGTGCTCAGGAGTGCAATTATGACAGAAAACGTGTCGTTATGATGCATTTTTAATTTTCGGTGGTGTTTAAGGCCACGGCTGCAGAGGCTATTTATCAGTGATGTCGAGTGAACTAATGCACACGTCTAACTTCTGGTTTAATTTACAGGAATTTCTTACACCCTCTAAAATCTAATCTTGAAATAATTGCCTCTTTTTATTTCATCTCTATGCAGGTAGACCTCATTAATACATATAGGCCTGTTTCACAAAAGCTAAGTAAAAACAGGAATACGATGATGAAGAAAAATGTCAGTCAGTAAGAGACCGAGTACAAAGAGATTTTACTGCTTATTTGAAAACAGCATATTTTACCACATTTTTCCAACTTGAAATCAATCTGCACACAATCATACTGGTACATCCCTACCTGAGTTTACTTCAGGTAATTATAAAACAAAATTTTCCTGGACCTTTCACATATTTGGTCTCTTCACAATCAGAGACTTCAATATATTTCATAAGTAGCGTTTGAAAAATGTTGATACACAGAAAATCTGCTGCAACTACAGCTGTAAATGTTTTAGATTATGTCTTTAGCTGCTTTGCATATTTAGAGAATTACATTTTTGCAGATTCTTCTTCAGAACAGCTCAAGCTCAGTCAGATCAGACGGAGAATGTCTGTGGACATCAGTTTTCATTAGGGCTGCAACGACTGCAGTTCTCTGGCCAATCACTGATCTTTAAAAACCCTGATCTGCCGATTCCGCCTTTGGGCCTATACTGATTTTTTTGTTTGAAAAGTCACCAACTATGTCGACAAAGTCGCTAAGTTGGCAACTGTGGGGTGACTATTGTTAACTGAACACATGCAGATGTGACCTGGTGGGTGGGTCTGCCAGTCAGCTCTCTTTCATGGCAGAGCAACAGTGGACAGCAGCTGATTTTCATTATTTTGACAAGGTAGATAAGATTGGTTTCACACACAGTTGTTGGCCAATCGCTGGTCACCCAAAATCAAGGAAATCTGGTCTGATTTCCTTAATTTTGCAGATTATCGATGCACTAGGGGTGCATCGATAATCTGCTCCCATTAGCTCAGAATTAATGATGACAGAAATATGACTGATGACAAAAACTCAACATAAATAACGTATACGAGCCAAAGCCTTGACCTGACCCCAAAAATCCAGCTTTGCTTAAGACCTAAAAATGGCAGAACACAGAACCTCTTGATCCAACCTGAAAGAGCCCGAGAGGATCTGAGGAGGAATGGGAGAAAATCCCTGAAATCCAGGTATGTAAATCTCGTTACATCACACCCCACTAGACTCAGAGAGGCTGAAATCACAGCAAGGATGCCTTTAGCCAGAGATGATGAAAGGAGTTTCAATGCTTTAACGCAACATAAATACAATCAGAGGGAATCTGCATATACAAAACTTTCACAAAAAGGCTTTAATATGGAAAAAAGTGAAGGAGGAAAAGCGCTTCCAGACTGGATCTTAGCAGTTTGTAGACAAACAGGTTATTATGAGTGTGTATCCATCCGTAGCCTCGTGCTCTGTGTGCTCTCATGTGTGAACGCTGACAGAGAGAGGATAGTCCTCCAAAAGCAAAGCAAAACACTTACTGCCTGTAGAAGCAACACAAAAAGATTTCTCCACAACCAAAAAGTATTAACAAACTACTTACCATATAGTGTTTTGCAGAAGTATTGATTTGCCTTCAACTTTTGAACATTCTGTCATGTTGAGATTTTATGTGACGGCCCACACAAGGCAGTAAATCATTCTGAAAATTAAAATCTGACAAATGCATTTGTATTTAAGCCCCTGTACTCCGTTACCCATAATAAAGCATAAAAATGACCAATTAATTAGGAAAGTGTACAAATGCATGTAATTTAATGATTTAAATCCAGTGGTTCTGAAAGCCTCAGTTTTTTCTTCTAGAGAACTTTAGTGAATGAGAACTTGGGCAAAAGAGAGTATTAATCAGAGAAGCAGCCAAGAGGCTCACTGTAACCCTGGAGTAGCTGCAGAGATCCACAGCTCAGGTGGACAAATCAGTCAACAGGACAATTAATCAGTTACTCACTGTACAAATCTGGCCTTGATAGAAAAGAGGTAAGAAGGACATCGTTGTTGAAGGAAAGCCACTAAATGTCCCGTTTCCAGTTTGCCGTGAGTCACATAATGGATGGAGCAAACACGAAGAAAGCGTTCTGATGAGATGACACCAAAGTTATTTTTTTTGTTTACATATAAAAGTTGCAGAAAACTAAATCTGCATCATTGTGATATTTTTTTTAAGAGGAGAGACAGGGAAGCTGGTCAGAGTCGATTGGAGGATGGATAAAGCCTAATACAGGACAATAATGTAAGAAAACCTGCTACGAGTTCCAAAAAAATGAGACCAAGGTTGATCTTCCATCAGGATAATGACCCTGAACATACAGCAGGAACCATAACTGATCGGTTCCTGTTTTTTTTTTGTTTTGTTTTTTTTTTTTTGATGATTGTGAGACATTTCTGGGAGAAAAATGGGCAAAAATCTAAAGTTTCCAGATGCGCAAATCTGGTAAAGACATATGCCAAAGGATGTGCAGCTGTAATTGCAGCCAAAAAACAGTACTATAACATACTGATTTGGCTGAAGATGGATGTATGTCACACTTTTTTGGGGTTTTTTGTTTGCAGAAAATGCTGAAAACCCTGCATCTTTTTCCTTCCAATTCACAAATATCCATTACTTTGTGTTGGCTTACCACAAAAAACCCCAACAAGACAGATTAAAGTTTGAGTTTTAACACAGCAAAATGTGAAGGTGCTCAAGGGTTGTAAATACTTTTTCAACCCTCCTCACGGCTCTGGGCATGCAGCACCACACGGACATGTTAATACTTCTAGTAGCTTTCCAAGGTTTCCTAAACTTAAGTTCCAAAACATCCAACTTTCCTGTTGCCAGAACCGCTGCTCTAATTTCTAAAGCATCGCTATGCTAATGTCACCCAGAAAACTGGGACTTATAAAAGGTTTCTTGTTTAGGACATAAAACAAAAAAGACAACTGGGTAATTTAAAATCGACAACTTCAGCAAATAACCTGCAGTTTCAGCACTACATCTGCTGCATATTCGCTGTCTGACTGTTTATTCCCATGTTCTCGGGCCTTATTTGTCAGAAGAATCTTCATCCAGTAGCAAAGATTTTATATTCTTATTTCATCTTAAGGAGCCCAAAAGCAGCACAAAATAATTAACCCATAAATCCTGTAATATAATATAAACAATTCCCAACTTGCAAACTGTGTCGTGGTGATTTATCTCGTGGTGATTGAGGCTTACCTCGATCCTCCCCGTGTCTGGCTGGAAGCCCCTGGCAGGGTCTTCGGTCGTCACTCTGCACTGGATAGCGCAGCCGTTCACCCTGATCTTGTCTTGTTTCAGGCCCAGTTCTGGCAAGCTGCGGCCTTCGCACACGTGCAGCTGGGCGTGCACCAGATCCACACTGTGGCAGAGACGAGGGATAATTAGGTGAGTACAATGATTGACGACCACAATGTGAAGAGAACAGCGCTCGATTTCCCTTGATGTTAGAAAAAGCAAACATCTGGGGGGGAAAAAAAAAAAAAAAAAAAAAACAAAAAAAAAAAAAAAAAAAAACCCTTGTTTATATACATGTACAACATTGTTTCTGCAAGTCTGGTTCCCAGAGCACACTGCTCTGGATGTTTAGGTGGTTTCCATCCTCTAATACACCTGATTTCAAGAAGCAAATGTCTCCAGTTTGTCATCAAGTCCTGCAGACAACTATTTTTAGCTAAAGCATGGGTCTGGAGGAGAAACATCTGCCTTTCTTTTCAAATTTCTTTTCAATTTTCCATAAGCCTTTACAGTGGACCCCCATCTTGTCGTGGTCCAGTATTGGCAGATTTTTCTCTGGATCATCACTCCAAATTATTTGTAAAAAATATACCTATTTACTGATATTTTTTTTGCACATCATATCTAACATATTCTGAAGAAAATGCGGCTAGGGAAGCTGAAATACCCAGGCTCAATGCGACTTAACAAGCAAAATAAGCAGTTATAAGTGTTTTTAGAGGAGGTCTCAAGTATTCATGGATTTTAGCTATTAGCAAGCGGCCGTGTCCCTAATACCTATGAACACCAGGGTCCTACTGTGTTCTACATTGTGTTTGTCGCCTTCAGTGAGTACGTCACCATAAAATTGCATTTCAATACTTTGAATAAAAAATAATAATAAAAGATTTTAAACTAATAATTCAAACCAATTGGACAAAAAAAAGTATGACATGACAATAAATCACTGCCAGACTTCAAACAAAATAACCTTCAGCAACACAACTGTGTTGTCAACATGCCTGTCTGCCACAAAATCAAAATAAGAAGTTATATTACAGCTATAATCATAATGTGACTATTTTTTTAGCAGCAGTCCATACGACTTAATGCTTTCAGTCATTTGCACCCTAAATCTTATACGACTTCCTGTATTTTGATGTGTTGGGGAGGTTGCAGGAGGGGGGACTCTCCCGGGTTGCCATTCATGCAAGAACTGCCACTTGTACAATATAGCAACTGCTTGGGTGCAACAACTGGTAGTCTAAAATTCAACATTTCCAGCCTTCACATTTTAAATTCCAGTAGTATATTTGGCCCGTTGCGCTGACTCTCACTGGTCTTGGTGCCCACATTTAATATAGATTTAATTTAATATAGAATTAAATATAGATTAATAAATTAGACGCTAAACTCAGTGATGGGGTGGAATAACCACAATCGTTATTGCAATATTCAACAATAACATCACAATTTTATGTTTCCCTTATATTGTTCAGAGGTAAATATCATACAAATCTATGCCTGTTTACATCAGAGATGTTGACTCCAACAAAAGCCTGATAGATCAAAATGAAAGAGGAATCCAGTGTTGCATTTCAAGCATTTCTTTGAGTGACAAAACCATTTCACCCAGTAAAGGTAGGATGCTCTCCTCCAGGCTCACTTCTTTGTTCAGATGAAATAATGTCTGACATTTGGGTATAACAGCATTCAGCTCAACAATTGTCAAGTCTAATCTGTTATAGTCTTAAATTACTAAACTGTTTACTTTTGCAAGAATAATTTACTGTGCGGTGGAGAATGAAAAAGGTAAAAACGGAAAAAAAAAAAAATACAATGCATGAGGCTTCTTCAGCAAATATACACAACACCTGGAAAGCATTTACTGTCACGTTTATTTGTGTGTGCGCAAGAAGTCAGTAGTATTATGGACAACTTTGTACTGCATTATTAGCACATTTAAGAGGGAATATAAAACTACAGCCTGAACAGTGGGTGCTCTAATTTTCTTCCAATTCCCTGAGCTTTCACTTCCATCAAAGCTGGCTCATCTGTATGCATTCATTTAAATGTAAGACTGAAGAGGCCTGCTGGGTTCATCTTCATGACCTTGCCGTCTAATGCACATCCCAAATCCATGAAAAACTAAACTACTCTGCAATATTTTAGAAATATTTATAGTTTTTGGGAAAACAATTTATACTTGACTGCATTAAAGCTACACATTGGCAGCATGTAGAGGTACAAACTTCAGCAACTAGATGGGCAAATGCAGGAAGTTCCTCTTAAACTCACCCATTAAGTTTTCAATTTTTATCCCTTCCTCCCAGAGAAACATCTCTAAGTGTGTTGTTTTTAAATGTGCAATGATGCCACAATTTGTTGAGAATCGCTGCTATAAAAATAAAAATTAAATTGAGTAGAAATATACTGATTGAGTTTAAACATTGCTGGATTTTTGATGACAAAATGCTACATTTAACTGCACAAAAATAAAATGGTTTTCAAACTGTTTCGTAAGTATCAGCTAATATGTACAGTGGAGTTTTCCTTAGGAAGCACACAGAAGTTTTGAATTTCCTACTTTAACACTTCCAAACTCAACTTTCTAGATTTCTATAGCTGTTTTCCATACGTTTGCTTATATAGCATTTAGTAAGCTGTTTTTTCTCTGTACATTTTTCAAATGAAACAAAACTTAATTTGACATCTGTCACAAATTTCAAAATATATCTGCTCTGTTTGTCCAGACTTGGAGGATCTGGACTAAATGGTTGCACATTAAAAACTCTTAAAATCAGTTTAGAATATTGTTTTTTTTTTTAGTCTAGCAATATAAATGGGCTTTTTTTTTTTTTTTTTTTTGTTTTATCTAAGCTAGACTGAGCTCAACACTGACCGTTTCTGTGTAAAAACCTCATCTAAGAGGGTCAAGACAGCCAAAATAGATCTACAAGTTGCAGGACACCAGCCCTCAAGGACTGGAGTTTCACACGTCTTGTTTTTACAAGAACAAAGAGCACACCTGCAGGGTTTTTGAGGTCGCTTTACATTTAGATTCTTCATCCAAATTTGTCTCGATTCCTCATCTGTAGCAACCGATGGGGGGGGAATAAAAAAAAATAAAAAAGCCTGATTTCAGGAATAATGCATCTTTAACACAAGCCAGCTGAAGCCACAGATTAAGCTTCGCCTGATTCATGGTGCAGCCCCAAAGAGCACAACAAGTAGTCGTGTTTGGACATGTCTGCGGATGTATGATTATCCTAACAAACAAAAGAAGGGAAATTTAGCTAAACCACAAACTAGATACTTCAAAATAAGAGCTCATTACATACAAAAACAAACCGCTCTGCTGCAGCTGCCACTATAAGTTACTAACATAATCAGTCGTCCAGCAGCACTGCCAGGAATAAGATTAAGCGGGCTCAAAGAGGCTCAAATGTGTTGTGCCAACTGTGCAGGAAAACCGTGAACATTATGGCTTCATAATTTACAAATTATCAAAGTTAAAAGATCATTTTAGAACAAGACATTAAAATGCATTTAAAGTGGATGCAGAAAAAATCAAGAATTTATACAGCTTTACAGTCATGGTAGAAACTAAAAACTCATCTTGTATGGTTGTGTGGAAGACAAACGAATCTGGTCCTCGCCTGCTTACAGAAACTAGGTCAATAAAACCTCACATGAACCCATCTATATGAATTAGGAGGCTGAGCAGCAGCCAGTAGTAGCTAATAAAGGCACCCAGTGAACTGGTGAAAAGGTATGTAAACAACTTTGTAAAAAGTAGTAATCTGCTCTGGATTAAGATGTCAAAACAGAGACGTGAAGACGGTCCCTGAAAGATTTTTTTTAAGTAGCAACAGTTGCTGCAACAAGCAACTTGGAGCCCATTAGTCTTCTATAGTGAGAATAGTTAAAAACAAGCTGTTGTAAATCTCTCACCTTTCAGTGAACTTGCATGATGGCAGCAGGTTTACTCCAAGGGTAGTGTTCAACACTAAGTAATCCCAATTATCCAAGAGCTAAACATCTACAAGCCCCATGGAGTATTTTAATATTAAACCTGACGATGGCACAATTAGAAAAAAAAAACAAAAAAAAAAAAACTCGACAAGTTCGTCTCAAAAGACTGCCAGGAAAAAATGTGCATCTTTCTAAGGAACACCAGGATGCCATAGGTTAGCCATCGGCATCAAAACCCATAAACTAGGGAGTATCGTTGGAGAGGAAGATGAGAGACAGAGGCAACAGGGCACATGAGCTGAAGGTTGCTAATAAAGCAACTTCCTGAACCCCTTAGAAGACCTGCAAGCTGATTGTCTCCATGCAACATTGCAATGATGCACAAGAAGTCCCAAACTGTTTTCATTGTAAATGCTGCCTCTGGGGTCTATTTTTAGAAAGTTTAATATCCAATTTCATTGTTTTGCAGATGATATTCAGATTTACATGGTGATAATTACTTTTTGAAGTCTGTATTAGACTGTCTGTGTGAAGTCAAAGCATGGATGGACTTAAGCTCCCTCTATAAAAATAAATAAAAATCAATCAAGTCATTTTACTTGGTAAGGAAGAATATGGTAGATGACCCTGAGAAGATTCTTGGGACCCCAACTCCATAGACTGGGTCCTCTGTTATAAATCTTGGAGTTGTCTTTAACAGCTTTTGAATGCCAGAAAAACATCTGAGTTATGTTGTCAAATCAGGGATCTTTGTGCTACGTCTTAAAGTCCTGCTTCTAGATAGATCAGTCTTCTCTACATCATTTCCAAATGGTATAAAACGCTGCAGCTCAACTTTTAACCAGAACAAGAAATGGGAACACATAACACCAGTGTTGGCTTTACTACCCTGATTCCCAGCCTCTTATCAAATTGATTTTAAGATTTTCCTGTTAGTATTTAAAGCTCTTAAGGGTCTGGCTCCATCTTATCTTCAAGATCTTCTGCAACTCCATTCTTCATCTAAAACGTTCAGATCAAATAACCAGATGCTTTTAGATCTTCCACGATCCAGACTTTTGAAGTCGAGGTGATCGTGCTTTTGCAGTTTCTGCTCCCGTTCCAATACTTTACCTCTCCAGGTAAAGATGCTACAAAAGACTATGGGATTCGAGTGGAGACTGACGACGTAATTTACCGAGACTTTTATTTTGTTTTATGGGATGATTTTATGACTGTTTTTACTTTACTGTTATTCCACAGCATTCTGGTGCATGTCTTGTATTATATTATTTTGTTTGTTTGTTTATATGCTCTACAAATAAATTGATATTAACCAAGTAATCTTCTGTAGCTGCTATTCTATTGTAGATCTACTGTACAGTTGAGGGGCAGATATTCAGTAGAAATTTTTTATATTGTTCCTATAATGTTTTAACCTTTATAAAAACCAGTATTTATGGTTTTTATTAGCTGTACGCAAATATTTAGAGAAATAAACCAATGAAATTCATCCCTCTGTGTGGAATGAATCTGAGTTTCACATTTTGATTTTAGTAATTGAACAAAATCAACTTTTTAATGGTATTTAAATTCACTGGGATGAACCCGTTAGTCTTTATAGATAAAAACAAAACAAAATAGTATCTGGTTTTGAGACTGCAGTTGAGTCCAAGGACTAACTTTAAAAATACCACCTTCAAAGATTCAGTGTCTGCAGAACCCTTCATAGTAAAGTCTGATTAAAACTTTCCATTACAAACTGCTCTTATTCACAAAGGAAATTAAAACTAAAACACATTACCTCTAGCTCCTTCTCCCTAAATCCAAGAAATCAGATTACGGCACAAACACAAACAACCAAATTAAATAATATTTTGCACAAAGACCATGAAGGTACTTTGTACTACTGTACTGCCGTAAAATGCAGCTTCAAGGTCTTCTCTGACCATTAGCCACTGAAAATTCAATTAAAAATCAATTAAGCTTGGAATTTTCAGCAATTCAGTACAATATTAAATGATAACAAATAAGGTTTTAAAGCCAGATTCTCTTTAGTTCCGAAAGTGCCAGACGCAGCATTTATTCAAACTAAACAAAAGAAAAATTGACCAAGATCGAAAGTATAAAGAGGTCCTAAGAGGACAAATGTTGACTCACCATAACAATTCTTTCGGATATTTCCAATACATAGTCCACTGTTTATCTGTTTTTTAAAGCCAAATATATCTGAATAGTTTTTTTTTTTCCCCCTTTTGCCTTTAACCAGTGCAGCTTCATCCAACTTTTTAAATCACTGGTGACTCAATCCATCAGTTCTGACTATGTTGAATGTACAACGGCCCTAAAAAACATTTTATTTAACCTAAAGATCTCCTACTGCAGAATTACTGTAGCAATTATGTTTCAGCAGGCTAGAGTTTTTCCTAATAAGCAGCTATTTGAGAAGACCTGGCATGGTACAGTAAAAGTGTTATTCTGCTGCTAGGGATCCTTAAAATTAACCAAATTAATATTTATTTTACAAATACGTATTGCTTTGTGTTTTGAGTTACTTAAAGTATAACTAACCCCCATGACAGCATAACCCCGCCCCTGGCAAATTCTGAAAAATTTTACCCAAGTGGGCGGGGGCAAGTGTGACGATGAGTGGAGAAGGTAAGCGGGGCTGCGATCAGGATGAGAGCAGCATTATTGTCAACTTATCCACTTTGTCACTACATTTATCAACTTTTCAGACCCTCTTGCGACTTCATCAAAAAACCAAGTGACAAGCAACGTCACTAGTGACTTTTTTTCTGTGTTGTTGGAGACTTGTGACAACAACGCTTTGAGCAACCCTGCTCAGTTCTGAGCGAGCAGCGAGAGCTGCGGTGAGCCTCTCATGTTCCCTAAGCACTGCAGTCAGTCTGACAGTCGTCTGTTCAACACCAAACCGTCGCCAGTAGTCAGAGCAGAGGAGACCCATTCCGCTCTGTGTCCACATTGCAAATAAATCACACATTTGCTAAGCTGTGCAACAACACCAATCAATGGTCTCTGTGGTCACGCTCGGCTCGCTATTCCAGCTCCCGACTCACCACCGGGTGGGATTGTGTGTTTGAATGAGATGGTTTTATAGCCGAACTGGCTGTGCCGCTGTAACCAACTAAGTACCATTTTATGAAAGGAGGCCAACACTGAAACGGGTTTAGGCAAAAAAAAATAAATAAATAAATAAAAATTTACACTAAAATGTCAAAATTTGCACAGATCCCATGGAACCCAAAAAAAACCTATTTACACAACCTATTTATCAGCAAAAAAAAAAAAAAAGAAGTGATTTGGGGTTTAGTTACACTTTAAGGAGGGGCTCCAATTTTATCATTTCATTAATCAAAATTAAAAATACTTTTCTCATTTACCCCCCCCCCAATTCTCAGGTCATGTGTTGCCATGGAAACATGCCCATTAGCAGTACTCAGTCAGCCGTACTGGCAGGGAAAAAACCTCCGTGGCCTGGATGGAGGGGTGCTGACTTGGATGATATTTAGGTTTATTTTTGTCTGGTTTTGGACTTTAATTGTTTGAGTAAAATTTAAACATGTCAATGTTTATTTTCCAACAAATTAGCTGTTGTCTGTGTGCGTATAAACTGGTTAGACTTTAAAAACTGGGTGGTCTGAACTACTGTGTCTTTGCCTGTCCTTTTCTATCAAGGTGTAAGACCAATTTCTGGAAAAATATGTATAATAACTCAGACCTTTACAACTTTGGATCATGTGTGGGGGTTTTTTGTATTATTTATAAGGAATAGCAATGTCATTTGTCTCACTGTGGAGAAATTTAGGTGTACCAACAGCAAGGTAAAGGTAAAAAAACACTCATATTCAAACTAAGGTAAACAGTGTGTAATAACAAAAATTGTACAGTAAGAGCAAATATACAACATAAGAAAAATATGCAGCTGAGTAGGATAATTACAAGTGTCCATTTGTGCATAGAAAAAAAGCAACAGACTGTTTACAAGAAATTAAAGAAAGACTTCAAATAACAGCAGAGACGTAAACAGTTTGTTGGGAGCAGTAATGGTTATAACTGATAAATTACTGCATCGTTGCGCTGTGGCATCAAGGTGATCAGCCTGTAAATCAGGCAAGCTGCATTAATAGTCTTCAGCTTGTCTGGATCATTGGCTCTGTTGTTGATAATACTCCATAGCCTCTCTGTGAAGTTCAGGTGAAATGAGGTTTTTCTGGCCAATCCAGCACAATGATGCCATGTCCATTTGATCCGGTATTGGCACTTTTAAATATGGGTGGCAACGAAGTTCTGCTGGAAAATTAAATGAGGATCTCCATAAAGCTTGTTGGCAGAAGGAAGCATGATCTAAAATATCCTGGTAGATGGCTGCATTGACTTCAGAAAACACAGTGGACCAGATGACATGGCACCCCAGATCATTACTGACTGTAGAAACTTCACCTAAAGCTACATGATTTTTTACCTCTTCACTCTTACTCCAGACTCCCTTGATTTTTGAATAGTGTTATTCGCAGGGGTAAAGTGAACACAGCCACCTGCGAATAGCTAAAATCCACGAGTACTTGAGACTTTCTCTAAAAATGCTAATATGCAAATATATATTAATATGCATATTAATACGCACAGTGGAAACCATCTTACAACTACCTCAGAAGCTAACATCTACAGTCTTATCTCCACTCTTGGAGGTACAGCCAATCAAAAAGAATGCCGCTCCTGGATTGGCCGTTTGCAAATGTGAGAACAGCATGTCAAGTTGCATTGTGAAAAGGCACTTCAGCTTTACAAGCAGCATTTTGTTTAGAATATTTTAGATATATTCTACAAAAAAATAAATAAATAAAATAAAAAAATAAAAAATCCGTGACTAGGTGGGTTTTCCACAATTAATTTGGAGTTATATTCCACAGAAAGAAAAATACAGTTAATGGGTGAATCCACTGCGGGGGTCCACTGCAGATGGCTTCTTTAGCAATGACCTATGGCGTTGAGGACATAAATGAACGTCTGCTTGACAACTCAAATCATTGTAAACCCCATGATTGCTTAAGCCACCGGTGTCCAGCTCTCGTCTTCAAGGCCTGGTCTCCTGCCAGATTTAGATCTGTCTCTGCTCCAATACAACTGATTCAAATGGTCCAACTACCTCTTCAGCACGTCAAAGGAGGAACCATCATTTGATCCAGGTGTGTGGAACCAGGGAAAGAACCAAAACATGCACGATACAGACGGCTGAGGACTGACTTTGGCACCACCACCATAACATCAGATTTCTAGATTAAGAATTTATTTTCATTTTAGTTTTGCATATACTCTGCTCTGATGAAAGGCTACCACCTGGAAACCACTACTGAGTTATACCTAATGTTCCACTCCACTCTGTTTCATGTTGTTAGGATGTTGGCACCACCAGGGAAACTTTGAGAGAGAGATTAGATCTGCTGGTTTTCTATCCCAAATAAATTAGTTTCGACTATCCAAACATCCTCAAGACCCCCTATTAGGTTTCTCGTCCATGATGACGTTGTGGTTCAGATTATGATGCTGAGATTCTTTCAACTCAAATCGTAAAAGCTGTTTTATGGCCAATGGGAATGTTTCAGATGTGAGAAAGGGAAAAATGCCTAAGTTTGAATCCTCACCAAAGCCATATCTTGGTAAAAACTAAGACTCTGAAAAGCCTTTTAAGACCTTTGCATAAGCTTATTGAAAGAAAAGAGTCAAATTAGCATTGTAATCAAAAGTTGAAAAAGGTCAAATGAAATATTGTGGCTATATTTGGCCAGGCAGTGTGCCTCTCTTAACATTTTGAGTCCAACAAGGCGTATCTGTTTTCAGGCCAGACCTATAAGGATGCCAGTTTTTGTTTTTTTTTCTATGCTGATGCCTCCTGAAAAGCTTCTAACATGTGTTTGATCTGTGAAGATCTTAAAAGCAAAATGCAAACCAAATGAGTCCTAGAATGAGTTCTTTGAAATACCCTCACCACGCGAACCAACATATTTGGCAGCGCACATTAGTGTCAGGGCAATAAGCTTGTTTAAGGCTACTTTAGTGTCTGCAGACTTCTTAAAATTTGCATTCATATGAACTCACTACATTCAAACAAATACATGCAAGATAGAAACATGCTACAGAGAAGCAAAAAAATTAGTCGCCTTCTTACATGCACCTTAAATTTTCAAATCAGACATTTTTCAATGATTTATTTTGGTAAGAGAAAAAATAAACTCCCCATGTTTAAACACCTGGTTGCACAACCTTTAGAGGTAACAACGGCCATCCAGCTGGCCATTTTTGCCCACTTTGAGTGTTTTCAAGCATCAACAATGAGTTCGAGGTCATGCCATAGCACTGCTTCTAAACACATCTGAATAAATGAACTGCTCACGACCAGGCCTCTGCAGAGCTGGATGACTGCTAGTGAGTAATTCAGCTGCTTGAATCAGGTGTGTTGGAGCAGGGATGGATCTAAAAGTTGCAGGATTGTAGCTCCAGGACTGGATTTGGGCACTCTTCTCCTATAGCATAACAAAGCTCACTTAAACTATAGCTCACAAACTGGTTGGATATTCTCCTTCAGGACTTTCTGCTAGAGAGCAGAATTCATGGCTCCGTCAATAACAGCAGGTTGCCCAGGTCCGGAAGCACCAAAGCAACTCCAAATCTTCACGCTACCACCACCACGTTTGACTTTGGGTTTGATCTTTGTCTGGGGAAAAAAGGTGCAACAGGAGACACATCTTTCAAAAAGTTTAAGTTTCGTCTCATCAGTCCACAAACTATTTCCCCCAAGTCTTAGGGATCATAAAGATGTTTTTGGCAAACTTATAGATGGGCCGTTTTCTCATTTTTAGTCAGCAGAGGTTTTTGCCTTTTTAATCTCTCACATGGTTGCCCTTTTGTTCAGTCTCTTATTGTTAAATTATGAACTCTGTCCTTAACTAGAGCAGCTAATGCTTGTAGTGCTTCAGATGATGTTTTGGGATCTTTTGTGATCTCCAGGATGTGCCACTGATGTGCTCAGAGTAATTATTCACCACTCTTGCATGTTTTCTCCATGTAAGCATTATCGTTCTCACTGTGCTTCACTGGAGGCCAAAAGACTTAAAAATGCTTTTGCAATCTTTTCTAGAGATGTCAGTAACTGTTTCTCATCTGTTCTTGAAATTCCTTAGATCAGGCATTACATGTTGCATTTTTAAAGATATTTTAGCCTACTTCATGTTGTTACACGAGTACTACAAAAAAGATTTTCTTAGTCTACATGTCACACAGAAATCAGGCCTAAGTACAGCCGATTTGTTTAACAAAGGGGGACAATTACATTTTCACATAGCGCTGGTTCAAATAGCTTTACTGCCTTTATAGTTTATAACAGGTTATATTTAATATAGTAAAATGATGAATGATCTAAAACTTACAAGTGTGGCAAAAATGAAAAAACAAGGTATCCATAAGATGGAAATACATTAAAACACATTTTATCCTTTTTATAAACTTGTAATTTTACAGAACCTGTTAATCTTTTTTGACTAAAGGAAGCCCTGTATGACAGAAAAATATCCAACCTGTAACCTTAACTACATTTCAAGTTCCTACTAAAGACTTTCTAATGTCTAAATGCCTTTCAAAGCCAACCTCTTTAAAGAAAATTCATATATGCGCTTCCATACTGAAGCTTTACCTTAAAAGTACTCTAAGTCAAATCAGCTCCCAAGGTCTTAGCAAACCTTAAACTACATCTGAACCCAGCATGGCTCCCCTGCAGTGACTTTCAAGATCAAATAAAATCCTTTCATCCGAGGTCCAGGTCAGTGCCATGTAGATATTGTTTATCCGCCAGCGCAAAGGTTTTATCCAGTCTGAGGTAAGACTTGACACACTATGTGACCGGGGATTTAAGCTGCAGCACAAAATGGCTGCAATGTTAAACCAGTCGACTTTACTAGCTAATTATCAGCTGAAACTGGTTGCATTTAATCATAAAACCTTCGTAGAGCATCCCTTTGATTACCCTTTATAAAACCGGTCTGATTTGAGCTGATCTGGGATCATACTTCAGGGTAATTTTATTAAGGATACATCTGATATTTATAGAGAAGCGGTGGACTTATTATAAAGCAAACTCTGGCTCTGGTGTAAAAACGGCAAAAAAAAGGTTTCATTAAAATGTAATTAGGGTGAAATTATTCAGCCTGCCCTTAATTAAACACAGGTTAGATAGCAATGGTTAAGGTCAGTGGAGGATGTACAACGTATCGACCTTTGCTGGAGGGTGGAGCACCTGAAGCAGAGAGGAACACCTCATTTTACATTAAATTACCGAGTTATTGGAAAGAAATGCATCAAAAAGATCCAAAGCAGGAACTTTCTTAGTGCCTTCATTTACATTAACCTCTTTGTAAAATTCAGCTTACAGATACCCTTACATTAAGAAGCAAGTACACAAAACTTTGTGCAAATATGCCAAATGTCCACACATTGAGACCATAAACGCCGAGTACTAATTGCATATCATTTTCAGTCGTTTCACTCATAGCTCACTAGCCAGGGAAAAGGTGGCTGTGTGCCCAGAACTAAAAGTGGGAGGCAAAGAACAGAATAGAAAACACGAGGGAGTGTGGCAGCTTGCTGTGGCCGTGGGAGAAGAGGAGGGGACAATGACAAGCAGAGGGGTTAAGAGAATATCCCAGTCTACTCTTAAAATCCAGATGGATGAGGGGAAATTGAGAGATGAAGGCTGAATGACAGCTATACTCCCCCTACTCCAGCAAAGAGAGCACCAAAAAAATTACATGAGGGGAAGAAGGTGGTGTGGGAGTGTGGATAAAGATAAAAAAGCTGGATGAAAACAGAATGAGTGGGAAAAGTGGGTGCGTGGAAAGAGATTGGATTTGGCCTCGCTCAAAAGGAGAACGTGAAAGGAGGTAAAGAGGAGGTGGAGGCATATGAGTGTGGAAGAGTAGAGAGGAGGAAGAAAGATGGTCCTGGGGGGGAAGGCGAGATACTGTGAACACATGGAAAAGTGGAATGGGCGTGATAAGAAAGGGAACATCCATGTCAAATTGAGATGGGGGTGAATGTATGGGGATAAGGAATGACTCAGAATGAGGGTGGATGATGGTAAGACTATGGAAAGAGGAGGTGGTGGAGAACATTTGCTGTTTTAGGGGAAAAAAAAAAACAAAAAAAAAACAAACAAAAAAAAAACAATCAGGGAACATTGAGTCTATATTTAGGTGAAAACAATAAATCCTTCCACTGCTGTGAGCTAAAAGCCTACACTGAACAATTAATAAATGTATTCAAACTTTTAAACACCTTGACATGTTTTAATTACAACCCCTGTCAGAGGTGTGTCATAACTTGTTACTACCCAAACTTATAAATTTTCTTGCATAATATTACTTTGAAGAAATGCTACTCATAAGTACAATTTCTGGCTATTCTCTAGTTATTTCACTGAATGAAGAACAAACATGTTTTTATCGCAAAATCTACCAGACTCGTACCTACAGTAATGTTAAAGTGAGATTTCTTGTTCAAAATTAAATCAACAAATAGAGAAATTAAGTAAAAAATAAATCACATTTGTACAAGAAAATTTGAAATGAACCAAGTAAAAACAATGAAATGACATGGATTTGTTTAGAAAGTTCATTGTATACTTTTTCACTCAAATAGTTTTGAATGACTATTTTTTAGTTCAACTTGAACAAAAAAATATATATACATTGATGTAATGTGACTCTTTCTTGAGTAGAATTTTTGTCTACTGTACCCACCCTTAATCTTGTACAACCACCTTTCTCTGCAATTACAGCTGCAAGTATTTCAGTATATGTCTCTAACAGCTTTTACATATAAAGGCTGACCTTTCTGCCTATTTTTGGGTGCAAAACAGCTCCAGCTCAGTCAGACTGGATAGAGGACAGTCAACACTGACTGCATTGGTTTACAACCAAATTGCAACATAATGTAATCATTCTTGAACCTGTCTATACAATTGGATAGAACTGATTTAGTATAGCTATATAAACCAAATCTTTTTGTCCTGTAAAGTATAAAAAAGACAACATGTGTTGTGAATCAAAGTAATATGAACAACAATTTAAATTTGCTTATTTATATTTCTCACTACAGATTCTGTCCGGCCTTTGACTTGGCCACTCTAACACGTGTAGGCTTTAATTTGAACTCCATGTTTAGGTCCGTTGTCCTGCTGGAAAGTGAACCACTACCCCAGCCTCAAATCTTCTGAAGTTTAACAAATTTTATTCTGGCGATACTTTGTATTTAGCCTCATCCCTTGTCTCCTCTACCTCTTACGAGCATCCGTCCCTGCTGAAATAAAGCATCCCCACCGCATTATGCTGTCACCACTATGGGTAGTTCTCAATGATTTGCAGTGTTTAAAAGTTTAATTTGGGTGTAATCAGACCAAGACACCTTCTTCCAGACGTTTGCTGTAACCTCCTACATGACATTTGAAAACCTTCTTTGGGTTTTCTTTTTGCCAAACCTTATGAAAGGTCAAATGTGTGACATGTAGACAGTTATTGCCTCCACAGCGCAGATGCATTTATACTTTATTTCATTACACACAACATATTAACTAATTAGGCAACTTCTGAAGTCAGCTGGTTCTTTTCATTTAAGTATCAAAGCAAAGGGAGCTAAACACAAATGCACTTCACACATTTTAGATTTTTATTAACAAAAAAATGCATAGCTATGCATTTTATTCGTTGAAAAGAGAATTATGCATTTTGTGTTGGTCCAAAGTCAAAATAAAATACAGGTTTGTGGCTGTAACGTGACAAAATGTACAAAGGTTTAAGGTGTATCAATTTTTTTAACAAGACAGATGAGAGCCAATCCTTGAATGTATTGGACCCATCAACACGAAAACAAATGGCAGTTTCTTCAAAATGTTACAAACCAAAAAATTAAGTTAGATTTGGGAAAGCGATGAAGCAACAGAATCAAACATTTGAAACTGCAGAGAAGGGTAGTCTGTCTAAAGGGTGTTAATACCAACTACAGATAATGGAAAAATACATCATTATCTACAGTAGCTTCCTGCTTTCAATGTCTTTTCCTTTATCTCTTTTCCCATTCTCCCCATCTTGTATCTTCAGTCTTACCCCGCCATGCAAAACATTTCCTCCTTTTTAAGTCAATACTTGAGTTTATAACCATTAAGACTGGTTGGTGCGAGTCAACACAAGGTTAGGGTAAGTTTCTTCTACTCTGCATTTATGTTACAGTTGCACAAGCCGTCAGCAGGATATGCATGGTGTTGTTTCTTTTATATCACAGATGCCTTAAAGGCAAGTGGTCTAAATGCAGAGCAGAAACTGATTTAGGAAAAACTAAATGAAACTTGTGGAGCTAAAAGGGTAAAACACATGAGGGGAAATACAATACTGTTTTGAGTTTTCTTAAATTATTAGGTCCTTGGAAGCAGCCACACCTTTCAACCTTTTAAAATGTTGAATAGTCGTCCTCCAGATTTTGTGGAATTTTTCTTTACACTTTGATTTACTCCTGCACTCATCCAAACTTCAGAACCTGCGTCGTCTCTACATAAATGTTGACATTAAATTTTCTTGATTAGAAACTTAGTTGCAAGTAAACAAATATTAGCCTCGTTTCACTAACACAAAAACAACAATTCTAGCTGAGGAAAACATTAGCAGACCCGGTAACACCTAATAGCTGGCGTTTTCTCCTTTATTTGAAATAACTTTAGTGTAACACTTCTTGTAGAGCTCTACCAGTCTCTGACTTGGGTATGAGGAAGGTTTAACCCACTTATTACTTCCAGCTGTACAATAATGCTTTTTTCAAGTCATCTCACGACTTCTATTCACGAAACCATGACACCTCTGCCTCCATGCTTCAGTTTGTGTAAGGTTCTTTTTCTGAAATGCTGCATATATGCCAAAAATGTCCTATGCTCTGGTGTCCAAGTATTTACATTTCAAACTCATCTGTCCAAATATTATTGCAGAAATCCTGTTTATGTTCTCTTTGAAAAACTTTAACATGGCCTTCCTCAGAGAAGTTTTCAGTTCTCATAATGGTTAAACCTGTGGCGTCTCTTTTTGATTGATTGACTTAAACACCACGATGAGTGGTATCGAAATAAAAAGCAAAAAGAGACACTGAGATTATATTAGTCTGAGGCTAATCTAACCTTGTATTAACGTTGAACACCAAACTATCAAAAATTATGCAAAAACTAAAACTTTGTTTCTTTGTTGTTGTTTTTTTTTTTTTTTTAGGCAGGGGGGGGGCACCGGGCAGTTGGTGCCAACATGGAACCAGTTAACTAGTGCCAGGGCCAGAACTTGCCGTGGAAACAGAACTGGTGCCAACCAAGCTGTAGCATCAATTTAGCACCGTGACCAGTGGAGAGAAACAAAAGCCCGTTAGAAAACTGACTCCTACATAATGCTGGCTTGTCAGTAAAACTACTTTGACGAAGGAAAACAGGCCCACAAGTAACATGATCTTATTTCTTTAGCTGAATGAATTAAAAACAAACTAAATCATTTGACAGAGTGAAAATAATATTTACGCACCAACAAGGTGATTTCCAAACAGCTACAGTAGATGATCAACTGCATGATTAGGCAGATCTAAGATGCTGCCCATGGACTCCATGAGGTTTTGTCGACCAGGGAATATTTTTATCCACCACCGATCCATCAATTGCATGACAAATTTTTCAAGCAGATTTTACACAGTACATCGTCATTTTAGGAACAAGGACTGGACAGAAAATGAGTGAAAAACTGACCCATGTTCTTGGAACCTACAAATCTCATAAATAAGACAAATTTACGAGATTAGAGGAAAATCCAATTGTCTGGATGCTCAACAAATTATGTGTTAAAAGCTTCTGGACAACACCGCCTGTCAACACTGAAATTCTCTATAAAGTAAAAAAAAAAAAAAAACAAACAAACAAACAAAAAAAAAAAAAGCCAAGAGTGGGCCAACAAGGATAGAGATGCAGATAAACTGAGTATAAAGAAAGAAACAGCACCAATGAATAGCAAAGAGAACGGATGAATAGAAGAAATCAACAGGGAGGGCCAGAAGAATGGGACTAGAAAGGGGAAAAGAACCCAGAGGAAAAAAAAGACAGACTTGAGGAAGTATGAAGGACAGATGGAAAGCAAATAAAGACAGCAGAGGCAGCCGTCTTGTGTGAATTTCATAAAACAGCTTTAGACAGCAAACAAATAAAGGGGAGCAACAGAAGAAGTTAAGAATATAACAGAAGGCAGCGATACAAGGTAAGGAGGAAACATATCACATGGAGGACCGTTTGACATCAAGTTAAGAGACTGCTAAAAAAAAATGCTCTTGCAGATGGAAGGGAGAGGAAATAAGTATTTTTATGAAGGAAACTTAAAAAAAAACAAAAATAAGCGGGGAAGATGAAAAGGGCAAAGAGAAAATAGACACTCGAAATGATTTTCCCCATATAAGCGAACGTGACAGGACTTTTTTTTTTTTTTTTTATCACATACATTAAAAACATAGGGAAATAGTTTGACGTAAGTGAAGCAGGAAAGGGCATAAGGGCAATGAAGGGTGGAAAACAGACTGAAACATTAGCCTAGGGGACATCCACACACAAAACAGGATCATATCTGATTAGATTTCCTCTCCTTTTTCAGCTCATTTTCCCCCCCTATTTTCTCAGGCCTTGCTATTGGCCTATTAATTAAATCTAGCTTTTCTTGTTATGAAGCAGATGGAGGAGTGAGGAGAGGAATGCATAAACCACCAGAAGGCAGTGAGGACAGGGAAGAGAAAGGCCAAAAGGGGAGAGAAACGGTGCATGTTAATAAGGAGAGCGAGGATGGACAGAAGGAGAGCAAGAACAAGAGGAAGTAATGTATAACTGAGGACTGAGACGGCGGACAAAATCCAGGATTTTTACCAGCACTGCACACAGTGATGCCAGTTGCAGCATAAAACCCATGAATATGCAGACTGCTGACGTTAAAGCTATTTATCTTTAAGACGAAAGCTTATAATTTGTGTGCACCAGACTGGTGGAGATAATCAGCACAACAGAGCAGGTTTTTTCCCCCCCTCACAGCATCAAGTGCACTGCAGCTGCTTCAAAGATTCAGGCTCGCCACAAAGTAAAGCACCTAAACATAAATAAACGAACCGAAACTCAGCTTTTTCACTACGGCAAGAAGTCCTCGAAGCTGAAATAACTAAAGATAACTAACCGACTACTAAAGTACACCGAACTAAAATATTCACACCCCTTGAACCTTTTTCACAGTTCGCTATGTTACATCACACTTTCAGGTTTTCATGATATCATGAGATCAACATAATGTAGCACATAATTATTAAGTGGAAGGAAAATGATCTTAAGTGCTTAAAGCCACAGTATGTAACTTATGAAAAATATGTTTTTTACATATTTGTTAAAATTATCATTATGTCGTGACAGTATAAGACAGATAATCTGTGTGGGGAAAAAAAAAAAAAAAAAAAAAAAAAATTAAGCACCTCTGCCTTCTCCCAGTGCTCCCAGTACTAACTGCAGAAATACACCACTCAGTCAAAAACAACCAATCAGAGCCAGGGGGAGGGTCTTAGGACTGTCAATCACCTTCATGTGCACGCCGTTCACACTCTCCCCCTGCTCTCTGCTACGCTACAGCGGGTTCACCACAACATAGCCTGCTGCTAATGCTAAGGCTAGTTAGCATGACCACCAATGACGTTAGATAAGCAGTTTTCCTGGAACGGCAAGTCATTTCTTTACCATTAGTACATTTGGCAGCATGTACACGAGGGTGACTGACAGCACTAAGCCCCTCCTCCTGGCTCTGATTGGTTGTTTTAGGTCGGGAGCGGTGCATTTCTTTAGACGGCAATAGTAGCTCAGGGAGGAGGTGGAGGAGCTCCATCCTTTCATAGATTATCTGTCTCATACCAAACTTTCACAACATGGTTTCAGTTTTAAATATGCAACAAACATATTTGTAAAGGTTACATACTGCAGCTTTAAGTAGAAGACTTCTTCAAACTCAACGGGTTAAGAATCAGCAGTTCATTTACATCTCGAGGACAAGAGGCGCTCGTTTGAAGACGGTACACTTTGTGCACATTTTGAAGACAGGTGGTTTAAGAGAGGAGTCAAAGAAGCTGTCTATGTTCAACATGCAAAACCCAACACTAAACAGAGCAAGGGGTCTCAGATTTCATCTTTCTAACACCCACAGTGCAGCCTCGACTCGTCTCCCCAGGCGTTTTTTCAGCAATTCGCACCAGAAGACGTGACGAAAACAACTCACATGCCATCTTTAAAAATATTTATGGATCATCAAGTGACCACGACCCAAATGTGGAGCTGAATAGAAGCCAGTATGTGGCCATTGACTTGTGTGTCCCAATTGCCCATTAGTGACCTTAATGCCCCCATTAGCGTGATTGTTTTTACTGCTATTCATAAGCCTTTGACTTCCAAGCATGTTCAAAACATTTTGGATGAGAAAATGTCAAAATGTCTTCAAGAAACAGGAGATGTGTAGTTGTCTTTAACCTAAGCACTAAGAATGGACACCACGGACATGTCCAGGATCATGTCCTGAATGACAGAATCTACATCAGCTGGAAAGAAATTTATTATACATTTATTCAGTCCCACCAAGTTAATACTGAGGAAAACTACCTGTTGCTGTAATTCCAGCGTTGAGTCTGGGGGTATGTCTCTACCTTCTTTGCAAAACAGCTCATACTCAGTCAGATTGGATGAAGCACCTGTGACCATCAATTTTCAAGTCTGACCACAGATTATCAATTGGATGTAGGCCTGAACTTTGACTAGGCCATTCTTACATATGACTACTTTTTGATTGAAACTATTCCACTGTAGCGCTGAATGTATGTTTAGGATTTTTGTCCTACTGGAAAGTGGAGCTGAGGGCACCTCAGGGTAATGTGTTGTGTCTGTTTGTGAATTTAATGCAACAAACCTTGGTTCAAGAGTTTTCTGTTGCATCAAGTAAGCTCTTTTTTGGGATCTTATTTTTACAAAAGCATCCACTGAATTTAATCCATGCTTTATTTTGTAAGACTGCAGGTGAATCCACAGATGCAGTCAGTTTTCTTCAGGTAATATCTGAATCTATACACTATAGATGTAGTTTTCTATCAAGGTAAAGTAAAAAGAAAATTGTTCATGATATAAAAAAAAAAAATAAAGATGACCATGTCAGCCTTGATATTAAAAGTTAAACTGGACAGCCTATAAGAAGCATATTTATGTTCACAGGGTGTTTGACTTTTACTTCAACTTCTGACGATGTATCTCAGTATGCTTCAAGGCCATCCTGGGATCTAATACGTGAATACTACCCCATAAGGTGTAGATTGATGTACTGATGTGTCTCTTTTTAAACTCTACACAAGTAGATAAAACTTTCACCTTAAGGCTGTCGACATCTTTGAACTTTGAGAACTTTGTGCTCAGAATTGGGCTTGAGATGAAAGCTGATTTCACCAAGTCTTTTATTCTGCATCAATATATGTAAAATTAGTCCAAGTTTGTATCAGTAATGTTGTTCACAGAGAAGGGCAAAATATAAAACACAGCAGAAAGTGCAAGCCAAAGCATGAGTCATAATATTATGACCACTGACAGGTAAAAGCAAGTCTCTCTCATCTAGGAAACCTCACTGCTGCTTTGATCACACTTATTAATTTTAATCTTCTTGACTATTATCAATGGTATTAATGTTTGGGTATGTTTAAATTACCTCCAAGTCCCAGTTAATTTCCATAGCTTAACATAGGGAGTTTCCGGTTTGAAATATTTCATGAATTTGCTATCTTAACCTCCCAATGAAAGGTACTCTAAGTGTTTAAACACTGGGGCCAGACCAGAAGGCCACCACATTTTAAGGCGAATTTCTGAAGGTGAATTTCTTGCTGGCAAATTTAACCCTTTAACTGTCACCCCGAAAACAATTGCATGGCATCCAATGGGTCCACGAGGACACTGGTGTCCTCAAGACAGTTAAGGGGTTTTCAAAGTAAAACAAAAATAAAAAATAAAAATTATAAATAATTGCACAGGATAAAAATTCCGTGTTATAAATTCAATGTTTAAAAATAGTCCGATTCTACTGAGACTATTTTCTTCCATAAAATTCTCACAGGCTTGCCAAAATTGGATGACAGCATTGGGAAAACATAACCTCGACCGATACGTTTTGATTTCAGCTGCAACACTCATGCCTTGTATCAACTGTTCAGAGTTGTGGTGGAATGATGTTGGGAGCAATTTATTTACACATTTTGCAAACCCTGGTACCACCTGAGCATCATTTAAATGCCAAAGCCTACCTGAGGATTACCATTTACTATTTCAATCCCTTTATGACCACAGCGTATCATTCCTCTGATTGCTTCTTCCAGCAGAATAATGGAGCATGTTACGAAGCTCAAATCATCTCAAACTGCTTTCTTGAGCATGACAATGAGCTTCCCATGCTCCATTGACCTCCACAACCACCAGATCTCAATCCAAAGGAAAACCTTTTGCATGCTGTGGAATGAGAGAGTCCCCTTCCTGCATGTTCGGCCCACAAATCTGCTGCAACTATGTGCTGATATGTTCATATGGATGCAAATTTCAGGGCAACAGTTCTGACATATTTAATCTATGAAAAAGAATTAAGCCAGTTCAGGGGTTACAAAGTGGTTCCAAGTTGTACCTAATAAAGCAGCCAGTCCCAAATCTAACTTTTACAACGATCCTCTTGAGGATTTTTCATCTTCCTCCCTTTGCAAATAACATATTGTCAAGCTGATTAAAACAAAAATCAAACACTTTGCCTGAAATTTTGTTTTATTGTTTAATGAAGTCAGTATTACCCAAATCTGTAGCCTTTACCCCATCTCTTCTGCAAAGAACTGTGTTCAGTTCAACCACTTGGAACTGCACAGGGACTCGCGTCAACAATGACCCGACTAGATGCCTCTGTACTTTATAGGCTCCAAAAACAAATTAAACTATATTCAATGAGAAGAACTCTAAGCCTTTTTTTTTTTTTTTTTTTTTTTTTTTTTTTTTTTTTTTTTTTTTTTTTTAATGCTAAATTACGGCTTAAAATCATACTTGGTCTTTAATTAACTGCACAGTTTCAGCTCAGAAACAATGGGTAAAATGAATTGATGTGGTTAAAAAAAAAAAAAAGTTGAAACCAACTGAATCCACTCCTTTTTAAAGACTTTGTCTTTAGAGTCAAGGTTTATAAGCATTATCCTATAAGGATCAAAATTCTCATAAGCACCATAATTCAGCAAATTGACCCCTGCCAACAGAGAAAAGTACAAAAAAAAAAAAAAAAAAAAAAAAAAACCCCACACAGGCCTGATTAAACGCTATTTAAGTCTAATCACCTCGAAAATTGTACGGTGGAAGTCACACAGAAAAGATTACCCAACACCCCCATGCAACAGAAAATACACATGTAGCCAATAATGCATTACCATCCCCAATCCCTCATGATCCAAAACAAGAAGAAGAAAACTGCATTTTTGCTGTGAAGCTTGACACAAATACACACATTAAGAAACAACGCAATGAGTCATACACCAGTGCAGAAAACAAACAATATGACTTTAGACAAGATAAATGAAAATCACAGTAAAACAAATTTTTAGCATCAATTATATGAAATAAATATTAGGGGAGTAGCTCCAGAGTGAAGAACACCAGATGAAATAAAAGAACTGCTTAAACAGACAGAAGAATAAAAATGAATCATGGACAAAATATAAGAAAAGAGTGACTTGATATTAAAGAGTCATAATTTATCAAAAAATACCAGCTTGATTATCCATAGTCAAAGTTATTTGATAATTTCATTTTGAGAACTCTTTCTATGCTCTATAATGACAAATTGTTTGCTTGTGAACCACAGGGCACCAAACCGTACTCAAATGATGCGCAATTATACAACTGTACATTTATGACCCTAAATCAGACCCAAAAGCAGAAGAAGTAGAGTCTCCTGCACAACCAACAAGGATGCAGCAGTGATTTTTGAATGGCAAGTAAACAACACTTGTCTTTTCCAGCTGTCTGTGTACAGCGCATACAGCTGTAAGACCAGCTCACCAAACATGCTGGAGCTCCGTTTGGGTTGCTAGGTGAGAGGCAGGGCTCGGCTGGGGTTGCTAGGTAACAGCGCAGTGTCCGTCAATTGTGAGTTAACATGGATGGTTTTGAAACAGCTTGTTTTCCAGACACCAGGAAAGTACTTTCAAGTTACTGAAGATGATTGTATGAGCCATTGATGAGGGTTGTACTTTGTACACCAACTTTTCCTTTCCGGCTTTAGGTAGTAGTTAAGTAGTGGTGGGTTTTTCTGTGGAACATATCTAAAACATTCCAATGAAAAACCTGGGAAATCAGGAACTTGATTGTCTGGCGTTTGCAAAGCAGCCAGTCCAGGAGCGCCATTTAATATTTAATTTCCTTGGCACTGATTGGCTGTACCCCCCCAAGGCTGTAGATTGAGAAGACAGTAGATATTAGCTTCTGCTGTAGTGCTAAAATGGTTTCCCTTGTGCAAATTAATGCATATCAAGGTATATTTGTTGTTAGAACTATTAAAATAGAAGTGTTTCTGGTAGATTCCAGTGCATTCTGGTCCATTTGTTATTCAATTTAAATGGCATAACCAGATAAAGTCCTGATCAGTTGTATATACTAGTAAGTAAAACCCAAGCACTGAAAAAGGTGCATTTTCTTTTCACATCGACTAAAACTGCCTATGCTCCAGCCTCATCAGAAATTATAAGCTTTACATCGAAACAGGTAACCAGACTATATGACAGACAACAGAGAGAGGCATTATGGCTTCTTTTACATCTGTCTGAGAGAGATTTCATCTGTCATTTCACCCCATTATATTCCACTCACAGCTTTATGACTAACAGGCTGATGAATCATTTGAATGCATGCACTGGAGCTTGGCACTCTGCTCGTTAGCACGTGGGAGTGACAAGCCAACTATGTTGACAAGACAAATACAACCTGTGATTGGCTGGTTCAAAGAGACAAAAATTCAAGCACCCACTTAAAAGCTTCAGTGGGTCGAATCTGCAGTGTGTTATGCAAAGTCAATCAAATCCCTGGCGGTTCATGACCGTGCAATTAAGGCAGAAAACAAGCTGACATCTTCATCGGTCTCGAGTCAGGAGAAGCAGCTTTGGCTGGTTCTCTCCAGGAAAATGTCATGGTTTCAGTTGAGATCCGATTCTATGGTAATCTGGTGCTTCAAATATTCTCAGTCAGACACCTGAAAAAATAAAACCCTGGGGACCGTCAAAGAAATACATTTCTGTGCATTTATTAACAGAATGCCTGAAGTCTACAGTGCTGCCATGACAACTGCCCCAATGTGTAATTTTACAACTTCCTTCACAAGACATTGCTAGATATGATTTGCAGTCAACATAAGTTTGTTGGTTGCTTCTTCAGATCAGGGTTGGGAAGTCAGTTGTATTTATCTGGGAGTGGTGGACACCACTAACTAAAACTAACTAAAAAGTTAGTTGCACTAACCATAAACATTAATTGTGCTAATGTTAAAGAACTATACCAACATAGTATTTCACGGAAGCTAGAGCGCTAAATTCATACCCACCATGTGTCAAGGACAACATATGTTACAACATAGTATATCGCCTTCAAAACGGTAAAAAAAAAAAAAAAAAAAAAAAAAATTTTAAAAAATTGTTACACACCTATCTGTACAAAATGATTCTGGAACAGACTTTTCACTCATGGTTTCAGTTTAATAGTTTTTGAGTTTTGCTAACTATAGCTGGTTTCTCCTAATTGACCACGGTAGGGCTTCGATCAGCAAGCACACAGGACATCAGTAGATTTTAAACTGTTTACTGTAGAACTACAGGCTGTTCTGCAGCAATGCATTCTGGGTACGGAACAAATGTAATTTGCTGCAGCACATCAAGGGTGCAGAATATGAGAGGTAATTGGAACTGCAGTGTAAACAGTATTCACCCACTTCAAAATAAGAGCATGAATATAAATGTCTACTTGAGGAACCCTTAACAGCAGGTAACCAAAACTTTAACAAAGATGTCGAACTTTATTCAACTGGAAGTTTACAATATGGCCAAGTAAATAAGCGCTTTTTAATTTATCTGGAAAAATAGCTCTGCTATTAATCCATTAGTGGAAGTGTGCCCACCACTGCCATGGGGCTGCTTGAAGTTTTTTCCAAAATAAACAAACATGATATTTTATCATTTTTTTAAAAACAATATCCCATGATGCACATAATGCCAGTAGGGGAAAAGAAACATCCTCATAGCTCTGAAGAGCTTTAATGTCTTGAAATAAGAAATTTGATAAAAAACTGTATATTTTTTTTATTTTTGTGAAGGTTTTTGGATTTTCCTGCAAAGCTTTCCATAATGCCCTCCTGTATTTCAATATCAATCTCAGATATGCATGGGTAAAATCTGACAGTTTCAACATCTGATACTAGATACCATTTTAAATGTAAAAGTATTGTAAAAGGAACCATTTAAAAGGGTTGTGTCTGAATGTTACCTTTAGGCAACACTGAATACGACATTGGGCAACCTCTTGAAATTAATGTCTAAGGGTCAGCAATAATTTTGTTTTCATCTTCACAGTTTCACAAACTTGGATGTTTGTCGTAATAAAGTTCATGCTATTATGTATGGCCCACAGCTTGATTTTACAGTGAACTTTGCTGTATTTGCTTATAATTTATATTTTTTCTTCCATTTACAGAATGAATTCATCCTCACCATTTTTCCAATAAGGATAACGAGGGTGGACCCTGATTCTCACATCCTCCTTGCACACATTCTTGCACCTCATCACATTCACTACTAAATAACACGTTCCTCTCAACTATTTGTAATTTCTAACTTCTGCTATTAAAAGGGGTAAAGAATGAGGATGAATTCATTCTGTAAATGGAGGACAATGTGTAGAAATTATAAGCCAACTACAGGCAAAGGTCACTATAATAGACTATGGCCTACAGAGCATAGTAACAGCATGAAATTGACTTCAGTACAACCAATATCAAACTTACCTTTGCTTAGTTTGTCAAGGAATGAAAACCAAATCATGATGAGCGACATGCCTTCAAACATCATGTATACCAGAAAACACGACCAAATCATGCTGCTATGGAGATAGCAATTATGCATGCATGCATGCAGTCGCCTCATGGCAACAGTTTCACTCTAACAAGTTCTCATTATTTATTTAGCCAACAAAAAAAATAAATAAATAAATAAATCAAGGTTTATTCATCTATTAGTGTGAATTATTTTTTTCAGTCATACAGAAAGGCCAGGAAATCATGTTTCAGACTCATTTGAGGAACAAAATGGAAAATGGGGAAGGGGAGGGGTTAAAGCCTGTGAACATTTTCAGTTTACCCATAAGATTAGAAAAAAAGATCAGTTTTTGAAAATTTCCAATAAATACCTTTATGGTTTGTATTTAAAAATTCAATACCACCAAATTTATACATTTATATTTAAAATGTCTGCACATTAAAGTGGAACCAAAGTGAAATTCCTAATTTGCGTTTCCTGCCAATAAAGCTGATTCTGACTTATTAAAGGGGCAGTATTATGTGAAATCAACTTTGAGCTTTACATCATGATAAAATGTTATTCCCTCGTCAAAAACATACCTGGAGAGTTGCCTTGATTCTTTCATGCATGTTTGAGAAATCCTTTAATCTCCCATGGCAACCATTCAGCTGTGCAAAACACCTGGGTGGACCGACCATCCCCTCCGGGGTCCAGCTCCTCCTCAGAGCTGCAGTTTTTAAGCTTCCAAGTATCCGCTTCACAGAGCACCCCTCCCCTGCGACTCCCCCACTCAGCTCCTTCAGACTAGCGACAGCAGCAATGAGCAAACAACTGGTGGAATTGTGCATCTGCTGAGCTCATTATACCACCTACTTCTCAGTGCAACGCTGATAAAAACAGAGTATTGGAAAGAGTAGGACTTTCTTAAAGAGACAGAGGCCCAATTTCAAGGCGGTAAATTACAAAGTCAAATTTCTTTTCAATACACCACTTTTGTAACAGCGGAAGGTAACAGTTACTTGACTGTGCTATAAAATGATTCAATGTGCCTGGAAAATACATAATACTGCCCTTTTAAGAGATCCTCCAGAACAGGCAGGAGCATCGTTACACCACTGATCAACAAAACCCTTTAACCTATGAGGAGATTCCTCAAAAGTCTCCAGTGTCATTACCATATGCATAGCGTTTGACATAACCGAGCACAGATATTTCTCTATATAGAAGATGAGCAGCAGAAGGTTCCAGCAGAGCAAACAGCAAATGTGCTTTTAACAGATGAATGGAGTATACAGATGTACACAATGATCCTCCCAGCATGATTTGCCAATAGGTAAACCTGCTGTGCTCTTCACAGCTCCAATAAAGAGCATAGTTTCTTTTACATAAGCAACAGTATCTGATATTTCCCACCAATCGTTTCTACTCACAGGTTGGTGACTCATTTGAATGCAGGTAGTGAAGCTTTTAACTCGCGTCTGCTGGTCCGGATAGACATCTTATTTATCGACTCAAATGAATACTTATGCATCTTATTTTGGGCTTCGGTGCATTGAGCATACAGTATATCACAGTAATTTAGTGCTCAACAATTAATTTTTGACTCTAAAATAAAACTGACTTCTTGTAGACCTTCAGTTTGAGTTACTACCATTTGTTGACCATAACTCAACATCCGAACACACTTTGGCTTCTAGATCAGGAGACGTTTGATGTCCAGGTCGCAAAGCCCTCAAAACCACTGCCATCCCCTAATGTACATCTGTCCCGGGGGCAGGACATGACTCATTCTGATATTTAATCCTTCGGTTTTTTTCCATCTTTGATGCGATTTAAAGCCTCTGGATCCCCAAGCCTGTGAATAAGACATTAAAAAGGAAGCCAAAGGGGATTACTGGATGAAATGTATGAAAATTACATTTTAATTTATCACGTGGGATATGGTAATTCATGCAAATTGAAGATTTAATTAATTCTGGTCTTGGATTTATCTGGTTTCTGTCCGTTATATGTGCAGTCTGATGAAGTTCACACATTTAGAGATTAGTGGTGCGAATAAATGAAGTTTTTTTTTTTTTTTTTGACATTTGCCAACAAGTTTTCCATCACAAACCACAGCACTCTATCAAGGTGGGGTTTTGTTGCTTGAATTTGTGATGTTTCAATGAGATTAACAGTATGACCAGTTGGCCAGGGAATTAAAGGTGAAAAAAACCACCACAACCAGTCCAGGACTGAGAAATCTGCTGCTGACTAGAATCTTCTTGTTTTCAGTTCCGTCGACCCGACAGGTTATTGGCAAGTCAAAAACCTAAAGATCTGAGCTTTCAATCCATCGGTAACTGCAACAGATCAGACTGAAACAACTAATCTTTAAGAAAGAATTTGTTAATTTAAGACAAATGAAGTTAGCCATGAGTGAGAACAGAGGAAGAACAGATGCAGGAAGCTGTTTAAAAAGGCATTTATATGAAGGTAGACATGTCTGCTGTTCATTCAGGCTGCTAGAGAGCAAGACTTCATCTGACAACAGGAAGGCCTAACATGTTGCAGATAAGTTACCGTTTTGTCCTTTTGAGCCTTAAACTCTGTCAGGGAATGTGTTAGATTTGGCTTTCAGGCCATTTTCACACATACAGTTCCTTTACTTTGGTTCAAATCAGTTGTTGAATTTGTTAATATGAAGCTTTTTCCAGTGGTTCTGTTTCTTTTCACACAGAGAAAACTCCAATCTAACTGCAACCTGTCACTTCAAACCACGTAAGAACATTCAGTCTGTTTAGTGGTCAGACATGTCTGGAGTGGGAAAACCAAACTAGTACTAAGCAGCAAGCAAGGGAAACTTACTCCACTGCAGACGAATGCAAGTAGTAAACTTGCTCAGGGCACAACCACCATAAGACATTTTACTTTTCAGTTCTTGGGTGTCTGATTATAGTTCAGCAGGTCAAAGTTTTACAAGATTGGAAATTGGCTACCGTTTAAGTAAAAAAAAAACAAAAAAACACCTGATGTCATTTAGATGACGACTCTGGACCCCTGTAATGGGGGTCTGAATACTTGTATATAGGGCGAACTGCGGTTAACAATGTCAGTATGTGATACAGTAGCTGTATATATATATATATACTACAAGGTCAGTGCTAAAACCAGGCAAGATAACGACACCCACTCTCACCTGGTTAAGATCTAAACCCACACACAACCTCTTTCTATCTTCACAAGGACACTGAATTGACTTTCATTCATTTTTCACTCATTCCTATAGCCTAACCCTGAACATAAACCATAACCACTGCATGCCTAACTCTGAACTTAAACCTAAATTCAATTCATAACTGTGTCCTAAATATAATAAAAAAACAGCATGTCTTCTTATGGGGCCTGGGCTTTCCTGCAACGTGGTATTTGCTGGAAAAATGGGCATAACAAGGTGAGAAATGCAAACACACACACACGAGGCTTATGCACACACTCTCAGTTAGACACATAAGCAGAAGGTATAAAGAACATACTGCTCAGAGCAGTGTCTGAACAATCTTAATGCATCAATAGTTATCTAAATGATGACATGACCTGTTCATGTCATGTCATCATTTAGATAAGAAATGATGATATGACAGGATATGAAATAACCAATCCTAATTTTGTTGACCGCTTATTGTATAAAACTTCTACTACTTCTGACTGAAATTGCCTTTTCCCTGTTAAATTGAGCCCTTGTGTGTCTATTTATGGCCAGTCATCATTGCTTGAATAAAAACTGGCAACAGAGAGAAACAGAAGTCTGGCATCTTCCCGGCTTAAACCAAAAAAGAACAAAGTATTTTTTTATTTACTTAAGGTATTTTGAGCTGAACCTCTAGATTTTCACAAAATAAAAACAAAAATATCAAAATCTTTCACCAAAAATAAAAAAATCCTCACAGAATACAGACTGAAAAATAAAATTTCATGCACTTTGCAAGGACACTTGGAACAAAGCCACTGCATCTAAAAAAACGGACATTTTCAATAAATAAATAAATAAAATTTAAAAAAAAAAAAAATCCATCTACATGTAAATTCATACCGTTTGCTTAAACATGTGTGTTCTTTTAAAAACTTGTTACTGGAAATGTGGCGGTAAAATCCAAGGCAGAGTGATCAACAGAGCTCATTTTCACAGGAAAACATTTTTTAAGAATTAAAAGCTTTGCCTGCTTAATACATCTAAAACTGCTTATGGATAGCAGATCCAGGATGCTGACCATAAGCATAGGATAAAAATCTTTTGTCATGGCACTGACAAGAATTTTCCACCTGTGATTGTAACCATAAGCATCCTTTCTTTTGTCATAAAACGCCTTCATCTTTTGCTCCAAACAAAAAAAAGTCCCCCTGGAGTCAGGAGCTGTGCATACACAAGCATGCAAAACCACCCCTCATTCTTATTCATGTGCTTACCTCTCAATCACTCACTGTACGCTCTGTCGCACAATTATAATCACCTTAAAATTATTTCATGACGTGCCCATAAAGCCAAACAAAACTCCTGTGTGTGTGTGCGGGCGCGCACACACACACTCAGGACGCTTCGACACACTAAAACTGCACAATAAACGTCAGTGTTTTCTAGACATACGTTAAATTTACAAACAATGCACACTGTAACCTACTGCCTTGGATAATTATCGACTCTCTCCAAGCCTGAGAGAATCCATGCATGTCATCTCAACACCTCGACAGCTTTTCTTGTCAAATATCATCTCACGGACACAGAAAAACGGCATGTGGCCACAGGAGGGGCTGTGTTTAGTTTACTGCTACATGTGTTTCCTCGCGGCACCTCAGGGGACACCAATGGATGGGATTATTGAGCGGATTGAGATAAGGGTGCCGGCAAAATCCATAAAACAATTGAGATCCATGAAAAGAGCGCAGGTGGAAGGGAGGACAAATACAGTACAGGAAAGAAATATGGGTGATAAAATTATTTTCTTTAACAAAAGGTGGAGAAGAAAAAGAGGATATTGGGAAAAGCCAGATTGAGCACATTAGCCAGGAACAACTGTAAAATAATCCTGATTGGACTGGTCCCCGGAGCTTTCGACATGCTTCACATGCTCAGAGAACAAAAAAGGCTTTCCAAAACTCAAGTGGGGAGAAGAAAGGGTGATAAATGCTGATGTGCCAGAAAAATCTAACTCCTTCTTCAGCAGATAAAATATACAACTTACAGGGAGCTGGAGACGCTTTATCAACATTTAACCAGTGAGATATGAAAGAAAGATGGAGGGAAGAATTACTGCAGGAGATCAAATACATTTCAAGATTAAACTGATGAAATTAATGATGGAAAAAGAGCATTATCATGCATGAAGACCAGCGAATTCACTGTAATATGCATTAATGCAAGAAAACTCTGCATATTCAAACATATCTAATCGATGCAGACATCAAAATGTAAGATCGTTTACTCTTACATAAGCTGCAAGTCTAAACTGTGCTTTAATTCACTTCAATTTCTGTTTCCACAACTTGTTTGCCAGACCCTCCATCAATTAACCCCAGGCATCGTTTCCGTCATTCTCAATCTACCTCCGTCACTTCTTTCAGCCTGAGGAAGATGGAGAGGGGTCATTTAACACCAATTAGCAAATCTAAACAATTTAGCAACCAGGTGCAGCTCAAACATTTTCATTAAAAACCTGATACATTAACGCCTGAACATGCACCAACGTCCAGACACTAAAAGGAGAAAAATTTAAAGCGTTTTCCCAAGCACACAAAACCAAAAGCAAAAAATGTCAACATTACTAATTCCACTAGTACTGCACTATGAATCACAAGTATATCTTCATTGTCCTTCACCCTGCTGGAATAAGTACCGTATTTTCTGCACCATAAGGCGCACCGGATTATAAGACGCAGTCTCAATTATGGCGCCCATTTCTGTACTTAACCCATACATAAGGCGCACCGGATTATAAGGCGCACGCTAAAACATACAGTCTACAAAAAAAAGGTCACGGAAGCAAAACAGCGAGTTTGGTTGAACTTTATTCTACAACGTAACAATACACTCACATTATTTCTTTAACATTCTTCTTCCACAAATCCATCAAAGTCCTCATTTTCAGTGTCTGAATTAAACAGCAGGGCAGTTTCACCATCAAACATGCCGGATTCCCTCTCATCGTTGTCGGAGTCAGTCTCGTTGCCAAGTGGCTGTTCAACAATGATGCCGGCTTTCGCGAAAGCTCGGACAACAGTTAAAGCAGATACCTTAGCCCAGGCATCCACAAGCCATCCGCATATGATGGCGTAACTCACCCGGCGCTGCCTCCCTGTCTTAGTAAATGTGTGTTCACCGTCTGCCGTCCATCGCTCCCACGCCGCTCGCAACTTCACTTTGAACGCCCTGTTTACACCAATGTCCAGCGGTTGGAGTTCTTTAGTTAATCCTATAGCAAGCTCTGAATTAGTTTCCTTTACTTTTTTTTTTTTCCCACATCGGTGAGTTGCTGCGCCACGGTAGTCCTCGCACGGATGGAGAGGTGACGCCTTTTCATAAAACGATAGCACCAAGACGGACTTCCTTGAAAGTTTCTTCATGTCTTGTGCTATCTTTGTTGCCTTCAGTCGAATGCTGACTGTAGAGACGCTTCTCCCGGCTGTTCTTTGTTCAATAATCCATTGTTCAAGTTGGTCTTCTAACTGTGGCCACCAAGCTTTGTTCCCACGGAAACTCTGTTTGGTCTTCTTAACTTTGCGCAGTTCAACCTCTTGCTTCCTCCACTTCCGTACCATAGATTCATTGATGTTGAATTCTTTCGCAGCTGCTCTATTCCCATGAACAACCACGTAACTGATAGCCTGTAGTTTGAATTGTGCCTCGTAAGCATGTCTCTTCACTGGCACCATTTCGGGGTCCTGAGAAAAACAAATGTTTTTCAGCATACCGGTAGTATACCTGCCGGAGGCGTGGCAGGGATAAGTGTTCTCTGATTGGTTTATCACTGCCACCGTACGTACCGGTACCGTACATATTACGTCCCTGTGTCAGACAGATTTTGGAATTCAGTGCACATATAAGGCGCACTGGATTATAAGGCGCACTGCCGTTTTTTGTGAAAATTAAAGACTTTTAGGTGCGCCTTATAGACCGTAAAATACGGTAGATACCTACGCCTGACACATAGAGCCAAACATGCTGGAGATCAGAGTTGGAAGCATTCGAACAGATGAGAGAAGAGCAAAAGAATAGATTTATTGAAACATACACCATCTAAATACATTATAACAGTGCCAATCATGCAGCCTCGATTAGGCGGGGGTCCATTGTAGCAGTACGACTGCTAAGCAGTGTGCAGGCTAGCTAACAGACACCTGGTAAGTAGACTGCTTATATCAGCTTTCTGTGGTGCGATACAATTCTCTCCAAAAGCCAACTGAGAGGTTCTGCTAAATTCAGCAGTTCCTTATTCTGCAGTTTCCAAAATCTGGGAAAATTACCCTTTTTTTTTTTTTTTTTTTTTTTTTTTAAGAAACCAACTCAAATTTGACCTACTGTGACCATAAAAAAAAAAAAAAAAAAAAAAAAAAAAAAAAAAAAAAAAGCATTAAATTCTTGATCCTTTAGTTTCTGAAGAAATGAAAAAAAAAAAAATCTAAAATAACATTGTAGCTTATGATTACAATCAGAGGTGGAGTGCAAGAGGTGATCCTCTCTAACTGCAGCCTTTTCTGAGTTTGTGGTTCCACTTTATAACAATCAGGTACAGTATCCAGTTGCTACAGGTTGGTTAGGAGCCTGAAAAGTTCCAGGTGACTTTTTCCACAGTGGACCAAACATGCAGTGTCCACGTACCCTGAGCCAGCTTAAATGTAATGGTTTGACTGGGACACTGATGTTTAGACAGTCATGTTTAGATAAATTCAGAAATTCAGTTTTGTTGATCTTCATAAAATAATAACTACATTTTTATCAAGCTGAACTCTGTAAAATGATTTAACTTTAAGAACAGGCTTGCAAATAATCAGCACACTTAAGAAGTTTTAGATTAATTTTGAATCACTAGACAAAGTACTTCAAAGAGGTTTTCCTCATGACATATGTCCCCAAGATGTGCACCATCCCACTCAAGTCCAGATTCAAAAGACAACATTTCCTTTCTTTGTTGCCTGGTCAACAAAAAGACCAACAATTTACTTTGCCATCTTCATTCTGATGCATACAGCCCAGCATGAGCCTGGACGAATAATTACACCACTTTAGGATCTAAAGAACTCCTGACCACCAATCTACCAATTGTCCAATGTCCCATGACAGAATCAGGCTTGAACACACTCACACTAGCTTCGGGCACAATCTGACAGCGAGAAGCACACCAAGCACACAAAAGGAAAGATCATTTACAGACAAATTGAACCTTGAGAGAGAAGAGGTTCAAAGGCAGAGCTGGAGCTGAATGCAAAGGCTGTCTCTCCATTTTGCAAACACTTAAAACATTAGCGTCTCATACACAGTTAGCTTTTCAGAAGAAGAAAAAAAAATGTACATCTTGTATTATTCTCACTTTATATCTGCAGCAAACACAGCAAAAGATAGACTGCTACTTTTGTGCAGGAATTAGGAGATGTAGGGAGAAAGCCAAGCAGACAATCGCATAATATTCCTCCTCCATGGTGTACTCCCCATGCTGCGTTATCAGTAAGGCATATGGACAGAAACCTTTCAAGTGTAGGCTTATTTGTGCATGCATGCAAGGATTAGGGCAACAATTCTTCTAACAATGGACCCTTTGTATTCACGAGGGTTAGGGACCACAGCCACCCATAAATAGCTAAAATCAGAACATTTGATACTGCCTCAAACAACGCTTAAAACTGCTTATTTTAACAGTTCAAAACAGCAACTATATCTTAATATGGATGAATACAAGACAGTAGAAACTCTCTTACGACTACCTCAGAAACAAACATCTACAGTTGTCATCTCCACTCTTAGGGGTACAGCCAATCAGCGGCATGGAAAATGAATGCACCTCCTGGATTGGCTGCTTTGCCAACACCAGTCTCTCCAGGAAGTTGCAATCGCAACTATTAATGCAAATTCGCTCATTTGCAAATTTTGCGCGGACTTGCATCACAACTTTTCCGCAAATCTGACTAATCACCTTAAGGTTTTTCTGTATTATTTTCTAACCAATCACTGTAACTTGGCTGAATTTTAACCAATCCCCTTAGGCCTCTTAATACAACTTCCTTTTGTCATGGAGTCTCTTGAAAGCCAAACCTGCAAGATGTGTACGACTAATTGGTGACGTTTGCCCCCTTTTTTCTTCGCAAAACTATTTTGAGATGTTCTGTAGAATTTGCTTAAACTGTGTATACAGATCAGGTTACCTTAAATGACCAAAATGGAATTCTTTTGCACTTTAATATCTCCTCAGGACATTATTTTATTAGTATTAAAGGTGCTATTTCAAGAAGGTATTCTAAAATGTTATTTTCACTTTAAATTGTAACTATGCTAAAATCCTGTCTTTTTTGCAAAGGTTATGTGCCACAATTTCTACTTTTTTGTAAGACCATTTTATGGCAAAACTAAAGCTTAAAAAAAAAAAAAAAAAAAAAAAAAAAAAATCGCAACTTTGAATGCAACTTTTTGAAAAGGTGCCACAAAATCAGTTATTTTAGGCTATATCAATCAAAATAACATTGCAACATCCTGGAGGGTCTGAAACACCAGCCAATAACGTGTCAAGGAGCATTGCGCCTCGGCAATTCCAGCTTCCCAAGCTGCATTTTGTTTAGAATATTTTAGATGAGCTTAATGAAAAAAGTCTGTGAATAGGTGAACTTTCCGCGTATAATTTGGAGTTGCGTTGGAGAAAAATCCATAAATCATGAACTGTAATATTGTGCCTTCATACCAAATCTGTGCACCTCTAATGCACTATATTATATAGCCAAAAACCCAAAAGTTATGAAATCTTTAAACATTAATATTTTAGGTAACTTTAAAAACACACTCTTAAGCAAGGCTTTTTGAGTGACTTCCACTTAAACAAGAATGCACACCCATATAGGGACGAGGATATAGCATCTGTTACTGGAAAGAACTTCGAATCAAGGAACTAATTGGTTTCTCTTCCATCAAAATAAATAAATAAGAAATTGCCATAGAGTTCTCAAAAGAAGCCCACATGTGTGAGCTTCATGGAAATTACATGACTGCTGCTGTTTGAGAGCATAAAGTTCCTTCCTTTTGCCCGGAATTAGCTGCAGCAGTATATTTTTTCCTCAAATGAAGAATTAAATATTTAAACTACCCTCCCATCTTATATGTGTTCATTACCTCAAAGTGGTACATGTCACAAGTAAAACAAAGGTCAACTATGTGTAGAAAAGTGAGACCATACAAATGTAATAAACGATTGTGCTGATAGTTTGCAAGAAAAATCGAAGGGCTAATGCTAATTGTTGTAGGAATGTTAGTCAGAACTGAAGCAAAAGTTACATCTTATTGCTGCTGGGTTTTTGTATTTATAGTTCCAATTTTTGTCACACCAGGTCATTTGCCACATTGATGAATTGCAGGCAAACAGAGTTACCTTAGAAAGCTCAAATCTGTAGACAGGGTTTGTTGAGTCTCAGACAATATGTCAAGACAACAGGTTCAGACATTTCTCCTGGCTTTTATCATGAATAATCCACAATATTCACTTTATTAACTACAATTAGAGCTGCAGAGTTTGCCACTGCTACTTTTGTCTTGGATGATCATTATGTTGGGCATCGATGTCTGAGTTCAGCGATTAAAAACATTGCTCTTTCAGCTTTGTGTCTTACTGCCTTGTGTCACTTGTGGACATGAAAATGAACATAATTGTGAGCTAGAAGCCTGAACACTGCTGAAAGGATGAGGTTTTAAAATGAGAGGCACAAGAAGCAATGACAAGTTTGACGGTTTTTCACAGTTGTAAGAAAAAACACTGCCATATCAAACTACCAGCCTTTTGGAAAACCTTGCAATGTGACAGGTTTGAAAGAAATATGGTGAGAAGGTGGAGGACAAGCCGCCACCAAAATAGTCTGCAAAAGGGCAGGGGAAGTGGGAACTAGATGGGGATGTAAATGTCAATCCTTAATAAAGATACTTGCTGGAGGAGTATACCATCTCATCAAATATTGCTTAATACAGTAAGAAACTTGCAGCATAAAAGACTGATTTAAAAGTTTGATGAAAAGGGGACCTAAACCTCATCTCATGTTGTAGTTCCAGAGACCATCAGGCTTAGAGGTATAAACTAGGTTTAACACGAGCGTCGAAATACCCAAAAATACATCTACTTGAAGTGTGCTGCAAAAAATTAAATATAATGCAAACTTTTTATAATAGATTTGTGAAACCGAAAGTAAAAAATAAAAAAATAAGGTTTCCCCCTTGATATGATCATAACTTTTCCCCAGCCTTAAGGCCACAACATACTCTGAGAAATCTGTTCTTTTACTCAAGGCCACAAGAACAGGAACAGAGTTCTTTCTGTCCAGGACATTTCATACTTCACAATAACTTGAGTGCAGAACTCTTATGAAGTTTTTATAGGTACCATAAGAAAAAGGTCCTGCTCAGATGATGCATCACGTCAAAGACAAGATCTCTCAAACCAGGGCTGCAAGAACAAAATCTCCTTTCATTCTTAACACTGACTGTGTCGGCGGCGACACCTCTGGACGACTGCAATTTGAATTACGACGAACATGCAACAGTTTTTGCTGTCTAAAACAATCTAACAGTTTTTGCAAATGAACGAGTTCTAATTCAAATTGAGGTTTTTTAGCATGGGACAACTTCTTTAGAACGGTGTACCAACTCAGCAAGTGTGTATGATGGAAGTGTATTTGTACTTTGTATGCGCACTTTGGAAAAAGGCATGTCTTTGGTCACATTTAGGCTGAGTCCAAATTTAAGGGGCTGCGCCCTTCAATGGATCCAGCCTACCTGGTTGACGTCGGCTGGCTCCTTTGACCATGAAAACTGGAAGTGAGCGGTGATGAAATTGGATGGTTTCTAGCTTTCATATTTATTTCCTCCCTGTGTATGTCCTGTTGCCAAGCAAATGTGACGCTGCCACCCATTGGTAAAACTTAAGACTCAAAATCTTGCAGGATTTTGTTTTTTTAATCACTTATTTATCCAGTTTTAATTATTTTTCATATCAAAAAACATGTTTATGCAAATGACAACAGTCTAACAACAAAACCACTTTCAGCTTTTAATTTTCGTACCACCACATTTTTAAATACTTTATATAAAACTTGCCCGCTTTGTCCGCCATTGTTACAAGAACAAAAATCTTGGGAGTCTTGGGATAGGGTGGGCTGGGAAGGAGACACCAGATGAATTTGTGGGGCATATGCAGAGCAGCCTTCAAATTTTGTCAGCCTTCATTGCATCACTGTGACATAATCAGTCTTCACATGCAGGCTTCAAAGGATGAAGACCCTTAATTTGGACACACCCATAGTGTGCTGTACTAAGACCAGACGGACATTATGAGGTTTAGGTGTTAAAGGGTTGAAGCCCTGGAAGAGAGCAAATTTCTCTGTTCTTGTGAGCCATGTATTGGCCTCTAGTCAGGACTCTGTTCACATCTGAAAAAAAATTTTCAGATTAGTCAGAGATTAGGTGGATTAATTGTGTACTGCTGGCTTGTCGACAGCTATAGCAGGCATAAAACCTTCTGAATGTAAAATTTTACTATAATTGAGATGTGTAGACAGATTTTTTTTTAAATGAAATATGTCAATAAGAGCAGTGCAGAACTTTCAATGTCAGTCAAAACAAAACCAAAACAATTTATGCCGTTAGCCTTTATGCATCTGCTAAATCATCTTTAGGTTCCAATATCTGCTTCCCTACTGGCTCCTCTATACAGTGAACTTCAAAGTGTGCATACAAATCAAACAACTGTGATTAAAAAAAAAATAATTGTGAGTATAAGTTGGGAAAAAAAAAACAACCTTACATTTCCTCTCAGAACAATCCAGTATCAATAATTATGCAAATGTGTTATTTCTCTGTAAATGTCTCAAAATCTGTCATCTCAGTTTTTTTGGAGTGAAGGATTATTAGAAACACCTGAGGTGTGTGTTTTGTCGGCAGCAATCTATTTTCCTATACGTTCTGGCAGTAAAAACAGTATACAGAGGGCAAATCCAAGCTTTACATTTTTATGTAAACTTTCAGTCTCTAAGAATATTTACAGATGAAAAGGAAAGCAACCTAATACCCACATAAAAACAGGAAAATAATACAGTTGTCATATTTTGTAATAAGCTACAACCAAACCAGCCTTTTCTCTGACTTTAAGATATTAAAGCATGGCCTTTGCAGACGGTCCAAATAAACCCAACATGATTAGCAGTATTGTTCAAGCTCACTTCAAAGCCATAGCTTAGTAGTACTTTACCAGCAAGGCGTAATAATTAATACATTAGTGGATGGTGGGATGACGGCCAGAAGGAGGGCAGATGCTGGTAGAAGTGAGGGCAGAAAAGGACAAGTTCATGGCGGGACAAAGGAAAGATGAGGCGTGAGTCAGAGAAGATGAGGCAAAGGTGAGGTAAAGGACGGCAAGAGGAGAGATGAATGAGAAGGGAAACGTTGGAGGGTGAATGTCAATGAGGGGATGACAAAGGTTAGACGGATGAAGGGAGGGGCTGGAGAGAGAGGGAGCTAGGGGAATGAGATTGGTGGACACGTAGAAAGGAGATGCTGACAGGTCTCAAAGAACCCAGGAAGGACAGGAATGGGAAGTGAGGAGGCAACGGTTTGAAAATAAAGAAGGAATTGAATAAATTAACTTACCTGGAGACTAAAGTAAAGCGCTGAAGGGAGCGCTGGCAGATGAGATGGATGTGTGTGACGGAAGAGAGAGGATTGAGAGAAAAATGGGGAAATTTATGACTAAACATACACTTAACACCCCATCAGTAACTCTTTACTACAACATTTGGCTGTTTAACATCTTTTCTGAGACATCCTGACATTTTATTCTATGAAGGCTTCAAAAAAAAAAAAAAAAAAATGTTTAAACATGTTTTATGGGTTTGACTGAATTTTTTGTTCATACTGAGAAAGTTGCCTATCGGTGTGGTGAAGGGAAAGTGGCTCAAGAGGAACTTTTGAGTTTTCAAGAGTGGATTTCCGTCCAGCAATAATCAAACCATTAAGACCAAAAGCTAGGAGACAAAAATGTGGCATGGCGGATACTGGTTGAGAAAAAGCAGATGAGAGATTCATCACTCCCTCTGGAGAACAGGTGGTAAAATAACTAAACCAGTCCTCTTTCCAAATATCACCTAATATCAATGTTTAATACTACAATATACGTTTGATGGTACTCAACTTTGTCTCGGGACAGCCTAAAAATAGTAACATAAATGTAATTACCTTGTACCCTAGTTCTGCAAACTCAACTGTTACAGACAAGAACAGAGGTTTTTAAAAAAAGAAAATTGGTGTTTTCTATGCTTTGACAATCACAGAGTTCAGTAGTTGTGTATTTTAATATTTTAAGAGAAAGGTTGAGCTGTTCAGAAAGCTGAAAAAACAGGGATGACATTCAGTTAAGGATTATAGCCTAATTTAAAAAGATGTAATTTCTGAAACATAAAATGGTGTTTAAATCACTGCAGAAGCTGATGTTTTCATGCTAGTGCCCAGGTAGAGGGGTAAAGATTTTTATTCTGCCTGGGGTTTAGTTTATATGTAAAAAGAGAAAACCTGGGAGCCTCTTAATAGTTTCTTTTTAGTCTTGATTCCTCATTTGTTGATAAATGGAAAATCTACTCACTGTAGGTATAATCTATCTTTAACTGTTGCCAGCTGAAGCCACAGTTTCAGCTTCATCTGAATAAAAGATGCAGTCGCAAACAGGGCAAAAAGTATTTTTGGGTATGTCCAGTTTTGAATGGATATGCGATTGTTGCAACACACAAAAGAATAAATTTAGCTAAACTACAAACCAATTCCTTCAAAAATAAAGTTTAACAACAAAACAAACTGCTTTGCTGCAGCTGTTGCTTTCATATCAGAAGTTGTTAAAATAAACTTATAGCATCAGTGCCAGGAATCACTTGGACAGAAGCAATCTTAATGTTTAGACAGATGTTTTATTTGTGCATCAATAGATGCATCTTTCAGTCGAATACATTTAAGTTTAAACAAGCTGATGGAGCCCGTTACAGACACCTGCTTTCAGTGAACAATATGCTGCTCAACATTACCTTCTTTGGAAGTATTTTGGTATTGAAAGAAAGGAAACATCCATTAGGAGTTGTATTTCAATATGTGGAACAGTACAAGTTATGTCAGACTACAATAATAGCAATATTGTTAACATTATACCATTATGTTTTCAAGTCCTCTGTGACTACAGAGGTCTTTAGCTCAGATTTCACAGTTCTGCAGCTGACAAAAATGTCAACATAGGCATGAAAGGCTTATTTTAAAGCTTACGTAATGTTTTTCATTTTTGCAAATATGAATATATTATACAACCCCAGGACCAAAACCCAACAGTAAATGTTTTGGGGGGGGGGGAAGTGTTGAAAAGATATGTCATAGATAGATATTTCCAAATGTTTAAATTCATGTAGAAGGATCAGTAACCAGGAACTGGAGTGGAGCATCTCTAGAACCAAGGTTGACTTCCTAAAAAAAAAAACAAAAAAAACAAAAAACAGAAAAATGTAAAATAACCCAAGGAAAGCTTAAGAACCTATTCGAAACCAGCCCCTAAATATCGTGAGGCAATATGACTGAGTCACTGCAAGGAAGAGCCAAACGACCAGATGTGAGAGTAGAAAATTAAACTAGCAAGCAAAGTACCAGCAAAGCACACTGATGACAATCAGAGCCACCAAATTATTAATACAAATGTTAAAAGTTTAAAACTCAAATTTGCTGAGAGAAATTTCCACATTAAGAGAATAAAAACAGCATTCAGCACTTAAAAGATCCAGACTATTGCATCAACATTATAAGCTACAGTACAATAAAACAGATTTTTTGCAAAAATGTGAAACATTTTGGACTACGAAGACAGATGGTTTGTGAGAGGAGTAAAAGAAGCCATCGATGTGTGAAACTAAAAACCAACCTTGAACAGAGGAGGTGGCCTCAGGTTTCATCTTTCTAACACCTACAGTGCCACCCCGCTGCACAACTCATCTTGCTAGACAGCTTCGAAGAAACTCACACCTTGAGATGCGTGACCAAAATAGTGCACATGTTGGGGACTTATTAGGATAATCAGTGTCAACAACACTAACAAGGAATTGAACAGAGGTTAGGGTAAGAGGCTCATGTGACCTCGATGGCCTCATTAGCGGTAACAATGGCCACGTAAGTGCCCTCTAATGCCCTATCAGTGTGATTGTTTCGGATTACAATTTATAAACCCAATACTACCAACCGAAGTTTCAGAACTTCAGAAGCCTCTTGAATGAAAGGAACATCTTCAAGACAACAAGAGAAGTCCCGTTGCCATCATTTAAAACCCAAGATCACCATGTCTTGGATGACTGAGAAGCTTATGGTAGGTTCTGGAGCTACATATAAAAAAAGAGTTCAACTTAAGGCCATAGGTTAGGAGTGAATTAAGATACAATAAAGAAAGTGATGAAACACTAGAAAGAGAGGAAATACTGCAGAAAAAGAAGAATGACTAATGAAATCCAATCAGAAGGGAAATGATGAGAGATTGGAGAGAACAGAAAATATTTCTCCCCATAAGAAATCTCACTTGCAACTCTGTTAGTAAGAGTTTCGACAGCACAAAAATAAGAATGAATGTCTTCAGACACCAGAGACTGAGTGCAGCCGAGTGGAAACAAACCTCCAACCATAATGAGCATAATGTTCAAATCAAACTCCCATGCAGATTTCACTTTTGTCACCTTCTCCCAGCTCTAATAGCCATCTCTCTACTTCTCTTGCAAAACGACAAATTTCTCCAACAAAACATAGATGGAGGGACAAACTTTCTTTTCCCTTGGCTTGAAATGAAAACCTATTTTGACAGCTAAAACTCTAAACTCGTGCCATATCGTGTGGGATGCTGAACAAATTTAACCGACGACTGCACTGCTGCCAGTTTCAATGACCCTCCTATACCAAACTGATAAACTGAAAAATGACTACAAAAGAGTCGTTTTACAAATGGACTTACAAAGCTCAGATGGTGAGTACAATACACCTCTAGGCATGGTTGGTAGGTTTTATGTTTGTGTTATCAACCCTGCATCCTCCAGAAAAGGTTTAAAAGAAATAACCTGAGAAATAAGAGGAACAGAATATTTCTGCTTTTGATTGCAGTTATGCTACAACCACCTGGATATATTTGAGCTAAAACCTGATTTGTCGCATTAGGTCTCTGGGCCACTTTTCCTAACCTGCATTTGCCCCCTTTTTTAAAAACCTTCAAAGAACAAATCTAAACCCAAACCAAAATAAATTCAGTTAATCCAGTTCTGCTGTTGAAATCCAAACCTAAAACATATTTTACCCATGTCCAAAAAGTTCACTTCCTGTCAGGTTTTGAAACCAATTCAGTAAAAAAAAATTAAGAAAAAAAATAATATGGATGCTGAAGTTTTAAAACGGTGTTGTGCTCCAACACCATGTTGGAGCACAATCATAAAGCACTATTTGGATGCAATATTTGACAGGCTAATGTGCTGCGAGTGCCATGTACTCATTTTGTTCCTGCAAATACGTTTGGGCTGATATATGGTGCATCTCAATTTCGATCACATTTAACTCAAAATGGTAAACCTAGAGTTCAACAATGTATTTCTTGCATTTCATTTTGAAATCAAGGTTCCAAAGTTTGAAAGAAGAGTGGAGAGGAACAGGGTCCTCAATGCTTTAAGTCCAGTGTTAAGTTTCCACAGTCAGTGATGATTTGGGGAGTCTTGCTGGTGTTGGTCCACTGTGTTTTATCAAGTCTAAAGTCAAACCAATTCATTTTATTACTATTATTTTACCCAGAAGTCCCTTGAGATAAAGTTTCTTTTGAGGGAGACCTGGTTAACAGACAGTGTATACTATACAAAACAATTAAAAAGGTTCAGACAATTAAAACATAAAATTCACTTAAATACAAATGAAATTAAAAAAAACGTAGTAAAATAGAGCGCAAGATTAAGACTTCATAAAATAATTTTAAAGTTTTTAGGAATAGTAATTTCACTCTTCAGGTAAACAGTTTTTAAAGAGTTCTGAATTTGTTTATGAAAATAAAATGCGAGTCTTAATGACTTTTACAAATTATTCCAGAACCAAGGTGCAGCATAAGAGAAACTAGAAAATTTCTGAAGAAATTTAAAAGGGGCTTGCTAAGTGTGAGTGTCAACATACTGTCTGCACTTCTGAACACAGCACGGGCGTATCTACAAGCTGAGTGTTGAATGGCGTTTGTAGGCGAAACCATGATGACACAGTAAATCCTCAAAAACAGTGGGGGTTTTTTTTTAGGGTGTCTTCAGGACCTCGCTCCATTGACTTTGTATGAGGTAGTTTTTCGCTAATTACATTGCCATGGTAACTCGAAACGAAAAGTTGAGTAATAGCACACATCTTGAGAACGAGCCGGAATTTTTGATATATATATTGTGGGGGTGCACGCTACGGTTCGGGCCGCATTAACGGAGAAAGCAGTTTCGAGGTGGAGAGTAATAGGTGCCTCCATGCATTGCACTGCTCTCCTATGTATTGCTATGGCAGGCCCCAATGATGTGGTGAGCCTGTATTGTCCACACCTGACTGGAGACGTGATACGGGGCAAATATGGGAGTAGTTTACCCAAGGCAGCTTTATAAAAAAAAGGGTCATAATTATTGTAAATTTATAAACACTAGTTTTATGGTGTGGTTTCCTGGGGACAGAAAGACCGAACTGGATCCACACGGCCAGCTCTGCTCCAGGATGTCTTCTGGACCCAGTGGAGGCGGTGAGTGACAGCAGAACAGCGGCGAAGCTGTCACCCCTGCTGCACAACATCTCCCACCCCATGCAGGGGACCCTGTCGGCGCCCAACAGCTCCTTCAGTGGCAGCTGCTGCATCCACGATGTGGGAAGGAGAGCTTCAGAAGGTCTTTCCTTCCAACCGCTGTCAGACTCCACAACAAAGCCCTCGCAGCTGATCGCTCACACACACTGACTAACACACTCACATCCAATACACCATGATAGTTTGTTATGTGCAGTGTTTGTCTTGTGTAATTTCTGAGGCAACATGTGAAATCTTTTGGGTGGAATATTATTAATAATACTGGTATTACAGAGTGAAATGTGCAATTTATAATGTGCAATTAGTTTGTACTTAGAGCAGTTTTATTCTGAACAGTTTTAAATTTCTGATGCTCTTTTCTTGTTCTTTCAACTTCCTGTCATGACTATGCAAATTTCCCACTTGTGGAACTAATAATAGATTTCATTTTAAACTGAACGCAAAATTTTGAACTTTTATGTTTCAGTTTCAGATTTAACGTTTTCAGGTTCAAAACCATTTTTTGTTAAGGTAAAATCTCTCTTTTTAGTTTCAGATCTGTTTTTTACCCTTTCAACTTTTTCTCACTGAAATCTGATCTGAAAAGCAGTGTGTGGGGAAAAACAACCGACACAATCATCCTCCCCTTTCATGTTGCATTCACCAACCACGGGAGCTGCAGAAACCTTTCATGCACTATATTTATTTGCCTGCTGAGTAAAATAATATTTAAAATCTGATTATTTAAAGACATTTGAGCTCAAACTGTCAATCACCATTCATGAATGTGCAACTATATATTATGTGAATACTTGAAGCGTAGAAGTTTCTCATGACCACAAACTAACTCCTACGTCGGCTCACTGAAAGACGCCATCTGCATCTTTCAGCGAAAGTGTCCGAGCAGCATCTGTAACCAGGTAATTTTCACCTTTTTGTCCAACTAATATATATAATAAGCATGAAATGATGCAAAACAAGTTCACACTACTGAACTGCAATTTCTTCTCCCTCATCAAAATGCTTAAATAATGGTGACCCTACTTAAAGCATGAAAGCCCACGTTTTCTTGCATATTAAAGCCATCAATCTTTGTCTATCATTGTTATTGTCGTTTTCTGTTCTTGGATAAAATGTTGTAGTTTGATTAACTAAACCTTTACTGAAATTATTTTTTTAGCAAGACATGGTACCAAGATGATTTTTCCAGGTGTGGAAAACCAAAGCAGAGTTTGACAGAACCTTCAAAGCGCTGGCTCCAGGACCAGCCCTGCTTTTAATGCCTTAACTGCTTCGATGAAGTTTGACTTACAAATTACATCCAAAATGTACAATAATGAGTAAAAACAAGATTCATGGTTCTGGGATAAACTTGAGGCACTTTTTGTGTTTGTGTTTTCATCTTCTGAACCAGCCTGAGACCCATCTGTGTTGTCTGAGCTGAGCAAATCACACAGATCATCAGTGGAGCACAGAGCTATTTATAACTTCCATTATGCTTCCCCCCCGTCCCCTTCCTGTTGTTTCCCACCCAGACTGACCTCACGTTTCAGCTCCTCTCCACCTGTTCAGGCTTTTTTGTTTGTCTTCCCAAATCCATACAGACAATTTTAGCCTACACTCATCAGTCCTTTCTTTTATTCTCATCTTGTACACGTCCTCGTCGCTTTTTTTTTTCCTGTTTGACACGCATTATGTTGAGTCTGCTCACATCTTCACACCTGCTCTATACCTTCCCCAGTTTTAAAATCACAAATCCTGCGAATTCCCAGAATGGAAACTTTCCAACCTTGAAGTTGCACACCTGTCAGGCAGAAAAACGACGCCAACCAGACGCTTATGCAAAATGACAACCGCCACAATTACGCAGCTGCCTGCCAGCATAAAGCCATCCAGACAAATAAACATCTGTCACTTACTCTGTGATTTCCTCGGTGACCGTGTGTTCGACCTGGAGCCGGGAGTTGACCTCAATGAAGTAGTGTTTTCCATGTTTGTCCACCAGGAACTCCACCGTTCCTGCGTTCTCGTAACCCACCTGCAGCACAAAGACAAAACAAAACATGACAGTTTTATTGCTGTAAATTATTCAACTAATACTGTTAGCATTAGCTGTGTAAACAATGAAGAGGCAGCACTCACTCATCTTAATGAACCATGAAACAACAGGAACAAAACAAAAAACCTCCACGCCGACGAACATCACCATATGAAATGGGTAAAGAATGAGCCGTCCGCTTTATTTGTGTAGCAAGAGAAGGCCACTTTTCATCATCTCCATGTAATGACAAATTAGATCATTAATCAAGGAGGAGTAACTGGAATCTCGCTGTCAAAAAGCATTTTTTTTCCCCCTACCTTTCAGCTCAATAAATGCAATTAAAATCACAATTGAAGGCAGGTACCATAAATACGCAGGAATTCGTCTCGGTGGCGAGGATGCTAATACCTTACTAAATTGATGGGATGCAATGCAGATGGTGGCCAAAAAAAATTACTGCACTTATGAAACTGCCACATATTATAAAGAAATACTCCTTTGTTTCTCTACTTCCATTAAAACCTCAATGCAATTATTACAGAGCTCCTTGTTTTCAGGCTTAACTTTCCACATTTTAATCACCATATTGACCGTTTAAGTACTTTTAGTGTAGAAAATATGCTTTATGTACACAACAAAATGCTAGACACTGAAAGACCATGAATTTGACTTTATCCATCTTTCCACCAGTTACCAGCTTTCCTGTCCCTGCTAAGAAATGCACTGTATAATGCTGCCACCACCATGCAACATCTCAGAGATGGGTTGTTCGAGGTAAAAAAAATAATAAAAAATAGAGCAAATTTTATACTTTTCTACGCACGGTTAAGTAACCCTTTTAGTATTTTAACGGATATCTACTAACCCATTTTCAAAGCATCAATCTAAGCTATAATTCTAGTTTAAACAACAGTTCATTAGTACTCTTAGTAATTTATTTGGGATGCGGTGATCAGGTTTTCCTGGTTTTGCTCTAAACTTCGCATTCAAATTTTTGGCTTCCATCTAAATAAAAAAAAAAAATGTGCTGCATGGTCTTTGTTAGATGTAGTTTGAATCCAACAGAAAATATAGAAAAATCAAGTTTTATCACCATTTATTCGAATCATATGCCTCTGTTCTTCATCGCATATTTCCTAAAGTCAAAACAACACTTTCCAATATATGCTTTTGGTCAATGTGTTTACAGACACAAAGAAAGTGGCTGTTTTCAGTTTTAGTACATTTAATATAACCAGAATAAAGGAGAACTAAGGTTTAAGATCTGACCTACTGATCACCAGTCAGAGATGATTCAGAGAAAATTGGATTATTCCAATCACAGGCTTTTCACTGCATTGCTGCTTTGATTTATAAATTGAAGCAGATCAAGTATACTTTGTCTGTAGAGCTGTAGCAATTTTATTAATACAAAGAAAAATAAAAGTTTCCCCTGATGAGATACAAGACTAAAGAGAAGAGTCTCCTAACTATAAAGGCAGAATTGCTTTAACTGATCACAGTAGATAAACTAAATGTGTTCAGAAATCTTTAGACATATTAACGCAGTCAAAAAATACTTCCTGTAGAGGACTGCGTGTGTAACAGTAGGGGATGTAAGACGGCAAATCAAGCTGCTAATCAACTGGACCGTGAGAATAAAATGCTGAGTGGAATCAGACGATCACAGCTGTAAAACATAGTGCATGAAATGCCTTTGTGCAGCATTTTTAAGAGACGTGGATCTTTACTGTTCTTTAGGTCTGGGCTCATATTCAGTTCAAATATGACAAATTATTGCGCTGATGACAATAAAATATATTTTCAGTGCAGAAGGCGAAAAACGGTTCTTTCAACATTGTAGATACTATTTTTTCCCTTGGTATCTTTTCAACCCACTATTTATAATGTGTGTTCAGTTTAAAGAAAAAACAGAAAGAAAATCAGTTCCCAGATTCATTTTTTTCATCCAATTTGAACTATGCTGCACCACTTAGGCCATATGTGAAAGAACAATTTTGATTCCAAAACTAAACAGTTCATCCCCCAAAAAAAAGGTTCATTTGAGTCAAACAGCTTCATCCTAAATAATGCAGAACTGACTCATTTCTGCACTCGAGGCGTATTTGACAGCATTTACTTGATTCCACCTGGTGTTGCAAAGCACAAACATGCAACCATTTGACTTCAATACATTTGTGCCCGTCAGTCCACTGCAGCTGTGAATCACTGGAACATTATTGCATTGCTTTGGTGTGGAGAGCTTAAAATATTTTCATCTACTCATTTTCTGTCATGCAATAAAAATATATATTCATTCTCCTCTGGACTGAAGTGTTGCTGGCATATGAAGGGCTTTGACTGGGATTGTTCAGCATCAGTAAATGTTGCATTTTGCAGCACTAGAGTAGAATATTTGTTACAGCTAATGCAGCATTTATTTTTAATTTAATCCATCTGTATCACGACATACTGATTAGTTAGATTTTAATTTTGCATAATAGGGTTATTTCTGCCCAAATAAAGTAATGTTTAGCTGTATTCAAAACAAAACGTAACAGATGACATTAGCTTGTTAGCACACCAACTCTTTAAACTTGTGCCTTAAAATGCTATCTATAGCGACTAATCTCCAAGTTATTCAGTAGGATCGGCAGGCAGAATGTTATTTCTGTACAGAAACAGTCTAAACAAAATCTTATATTTCTAATAAAGACAGAATTTACCGGACTTAAAGGAAGAATTTAGGCAATCAGCTATTGGGTAATGGAAAGTAAAATGAAGCTGTTTAGATCAGGGTTTCAAAGTAGCTGTTTATTTCTACCAAAACAGATCTCAACTATTTAAGGGGAGAAGTAAAAAATTGAACAAATTAGTCAACAAAAAGCAAACAGGCTGCAAAAGACCAAATCAAACTCATCCAGATAGGCCATAGGGGAAATGACAATGCTCAAAATTCCAATCAACAGTGTGATTTTTGTTTTTCTCACAAACTTTATCAGAATACATTAAAATAAATAAATCCCAACCACCTCCATCTGTCCAGTTCTCAGAAAATACCTCCCAACTCTTCAGCTAGTATTAAAAAAAAAAAAACTCCAACACTCTCAGGACTGATTTGATTTCCATCTGTCACATATAAAAGTTAAGACAAATGAAGAAAAGCCAACGATTGATTGGAGACAGAAAGACCTTTAGCTTAAATCCCTGAAAAATCGAACCTGGCAACTGACTGTGTGTCAAGAGTTTCAGACATGCACAGAAGGAGATGCATCAACTCTAATGCACAAATAGCACAAAACGTTCACCTTAGTAAATTGCCTGAGCAGCATGTTCCTCCAAGAAAGTCAAAAACTTGTACATTTCAGTCTAAAAATCCTGGTGGTGCAGCAGTTTTTGTGTTTTAAAGGCAGACATGTTTGTCAACCAGCCCCAAACATAAGCCGCAAAATAAAGAGGCAGATGTTCCTTATACTGCAGCAGGACATACCGAGTTATATGATTTCTGTCACAGCAGCAGACCAAGTAAAACATTTTTCAGAAAGGGGGTAGCAGGCATATTTCAGTTGTCTCTGAACCTTTATCTGCCTAGTTTACATGCTGCTGTTTGCAGCTAATGAGCGGCTCATGTTCAAATGTTCAGTCTAAAATGGTTGAGGGTTTTTAAACTGTCTGAGAAAAAACGAGGACAGCCCATGGGCTGTCCAAGTTTGGAAGTGAGGTTGTTTGGCTTATATTCATCAGTTTAGTGTTAATACACCCAAGTTTGTGGAAAACAATGACAGCTGATGCTGATCGTTTTTAAAGCTTATTTGAGACTCATAATAGGGGCTAAAAATAGGGGCTAAAAATCTACTTTTGTGCCTGTTGAAAGTAATGTTTCCTACCTGACATATAAATGCAAAACTCAATAAAGACAAAAAATTTACGCACTTTTCACCCTATGGTCAATTGTTCCAGGGTCTGTCAGTGGTTTGATGGGGAAAGCCACCCACCCCTGCTGCTGGAATCACACTGAGAACGTAGCACTGAGCATAAAAACCTTCTGCAACCAATAGATGTGCTGAAGCATGAGCTGCTTCACTGCTATTAAGATTTAAACCAAGATTTTCTAAATGTTGTGATTTCAAACCTGCTTAAATTTTCTACCAAATTCCTAGATTTAAAGCCAAAAAAGGCAGAAAATGTACCACAGTGTTCCGACTGTAGAGCGCTGAGTAGCATAGTGTTGCTCCTTTACCAACTTGTTGTTGCACACTGCCTGTCAGCTAGCTGAAAGAAGGCTGCTACAATAGTTCTAATATTACGACTTTATTCTGGTAATATTAACACTTTATTCTCGTATTACTATGACTATTTTTGTAACATTATGACTTTATTTTCGTTTAAAAAAAAAAAAAAAAAAAAAAAAAAAAGAACGGCCGCCGGGTTCTCATACTCCGCTGTAGAGCTGAGTTGAATTCAAATAAATAGAAGCAATAAAACACGCTTTTCAAACAAGATGGTGGGCCCTGGGCATGCTGACATCGCTCTGAACTATGGGAACACACACACAAAAAAAAAATTCAATTAATCGATAAAATCTTTTCATCGCCCAGCCCTACTTGGGAGCAAGTCCAACTTTGTGTCAAGTATGCCGACATAGGAACAGATGTCTCTTAAGAGAATCCATGATGCACACACTGACAACACCCTCAACAAATTGTCTCAGGGAACACAGCCTTGAGTCTTCTCCAGATCCATAAAACAACTGTGGGCCAGACAACACCTTCAACTCCCCCTAAAGTGTAACTTTCAGCAAACACCAGTCCTCAAGGGCCAGTGCAGAGTAACTTTTAGATGAGTCTCTGCTTAACCATACCTGAACAAAATAATTAGATCATTAGCAAGACTCAAAGGCGACTGGAGGAAATTTGGGCATTTGGATCACATGTGTTGGACCAGGGACATGAATAGGTTGCAGGAAAATGGTGCTTGAGGAAACAAGTTTGACACCCTTGTCCAAGAGTACAGTTTCCCAGAGAGGCTGAGAAGTGTGAGCCCTCGATAATTGGAGCACACTCTGGTACACAACATATTTTCACAGTAAATCTGAATCTCTCACTGAATGATGCAGTTTCATCCCCAAGCAGCCACAAAAAGTCTTTTTTTTCCAACTTGCTGCTCTCTTTAAAATGCATAAACAAGAAAACAAGTATTTTAAAGTAATAACTACCTTTCAAATAAATTGGTTTGCCAAGCAGGGGTAAATAGCACCTTTAAAACGCCCACATGTTCTACGCATGTATAAATATTCCTCTAAACTAGCGGGAAATTATCTGAATAAAAATATTTATACTGAGTTGATGTTTCTCTGCTCACAAAAACCAGTTCTCATTACAAGGATTTTAATGCACAACTCCTCTGTAAAAAAAAAAAAAAAAAAAAAAAACAGTTTAAATGATGAAGTTGAAATGCACTCACTAAAACACAAGACATGGCAAAACAGCCTAGACAGGGGCATGTATAAACAATGTAGAAACACCCACACACAGCTCTGTAGTTCTGCTCAGACATGGAATGAAATAAGATGGAAAATGAGCCAATTAAGAAGTGCACGTGTGGCTGTGCATGAGTGCTACCTGTGCTGAGCAATTACCCAACAGCTACAGCTGGCGTTATTAACGCAAGCTCAATGACCTCAAGAGAATCACAACATGTATGTTGAAGCAACTGTACTATAACCACCGCCGCAAACTGTACGCTGTGCATGCACAGAGACAGCCTCGTGTATTTTCAGCAGATTCCCACAGTGCACCAAAGTGTGTCGCGTCATATTGAAGTTGTTCTCCCACCCTGAGTCAGTGAGTGAAGTGGCAGCCACTGTAACAGATTGAGTGGTCACTGTTTTATAAGGTCTGGCAGCCAAGTTCATAGGCAGTCAAAGCAGAGAGGGAGATCATCGGAATACTGCATGCATGCTACCACACATTTTCACGAGTGTTTTCGGAAAGCATAAAGGGTATTTCTTCCTGCTGCAGGCTGGAGTGTCTCCACTGAAATTATCCAACGCTGGAGAGAGTCGTGCTGTGAACAGAAAGAATGAGGCCGAATCGATAGTATGTCACAGTGAGGAAGAACAGAAATCTAAAACACAGTGCACGGCCCAAGTCTGAAGTCAGATACTGGCCTCCAAGCAGCAAAACTGTCTTGACATGATTTTTTTTAGAGGTTTTGATCAATAGTTGTCCAGTTTTGCCTCAGTCCTTACAAAGATTTCTATTCACAAGATGAAATGTAAGGTCTAAAAAACCTCTTTAAGGGGTTAGCGATTTGTAACGACCAAGTATTTGAAGTCTCTCTAGGAAGTTGTGATCACAACTATTAACGCAAATTCAACCATCCTTCGCAACTTTTGCACAGACTTGCAATTTTCACCAATCATCGCAATGTTTCCGCAAATCTGACCAGCATCCTTACATTTCCACTTTTAAAGGCATTTTCCGAGGCATCTGGGGAAAATTCATTGATTGATTAAAATGTCCGGGTTTTAAATTGACTGGCGCGATGCATGGAATAAGACGGCCTTTCTTTTATTTGACATCATCCCCAAGCTGCTGCCGAGTGGGGGGCTCGGAGAGAACGGTGGAGCAGAGATGCATGCACATAGACTGAACACAACAGGTTGTGCTCCAGCATTGCAGCCCATGTATACAAACCACAAGCGCAGCTTTGAATGAACCGCAAAATAAGTTTCCTTCATACCATCCTGGTCTTAACAAGTGATCGCATTCCTCACTCACCCTCCCTACATAAAAGTAACTTTTTTTACATACAAAATTCATCAGGCACAATAACTTTTTAAGGTGCTATTTCATAAACATACAGCACCTTCAACCTTCTTGTAAGACCATATTATGGTAAAAATAAAGCTTTAAATACTTTAGCCGTTCAACAGTCCTGATCCAAATCAGATGGCAGGTCAACCCCAACTTATGCCTGGTTCACACAGCAAGATCATTATGCCTATTTTTGTCCCGATTTCCCCTTCCAACAATCCTAAGGACACTGATTATTGTGAAGATATCAGTTAAGATATCCCTGCCATGTGTTGTGTGTTAGGAGAGATCTGGTCCGCTCTGAATGACGTCGGGATCGGTCCGACCTCACGTTAGGGATATTCAACATCTTTAATTGTCTTGGCCCAGTGTCGTCGCATGTGGGGTGTTCCCTGAGGACGAACGAGAAAGCAGCCTGTTGAATGTGACGTATAGCCAATCAGAAAGTGGGGTGATGGACACACAGAGTGAATCCTAAAAACAGGCAGCAAAACCGCCGCCATGGTGGACCAGAAAGTCCGTTTGTCGTCGAGGATGTCTTTTTGTATTGATTTCTCTGTAAAAAACAAAACTGTCACCATTGCTTCTTCCTAGTCGGCCATGTTTGTTTACTCTGAAACCACGTTTGATCTCAAGAGGTTTTGTGAGAGATCCCGTCTGAAACCTGAATGTTCATGAGTGAATTATGTTCGTGTGTGGAGTGTTGTCTTTGCTGTGCAGCTTTACACCACATACTGTAGGACCAAACCTATTCTATCTATGATTCTTTTACCGTCGTGTGTGGGGTCTCAGGTTTTGAAAATCAACCGACAATTTTAAAGTCTTGCCACTGCTCCACTCTTTGCCCATCCCGGATGATCAGATAGATCTGATCATCCGATCATTCTATCTATCTGATCATATCTGATCAGATAGAATGATCAGATTCAGAGACACTGCAGAGGAAACTCATTTCAGCGCTTGTATCCACAATCTCCTTCTTTTGGTTACTACCCAGGGCTCGTGACCATAGAGGAGGGTAGGAAGGTTTTTGTAGCATCTTAAAATAATTAGTTTTCAGTCTCTCAATTGAATACAGCAACATCGGGTCAAAGATCATTCTTCTGTGTCAATACCATGAGTGTTTGTTAAAAGTTCCTCCAGATACACATTTTTTCCTGTCAGCAAAGTCAAAACCCATATATGCAGCTGGTATTTTTTCATTGAGAGGAAGTAAGAAAGCTCTTTTAGATCTTTACGCCTTGCTGGTTTCTAAACCAACCCTTTAAACTCCAAGGTGTGGATCCTTCCTTAGCCTTGGACCGGCCAAAAACAGCAATCGATTACCCGTCAAAGCTGGTGCCGCCATATATCTATCTAAACATGCAAATCCTCCGAGGAGGAGAAGTATTGATAATTCACAGCACGCTGCACACAAAGCCCCCCCTTAATCCCCTTCTGCCATCGTCCGATGCCGCACAGCCAGAAGGCAACACATTCTGGGTCATGAAAGGTTCAGGGACGGAGTAATGTGGTTCAAAGCTCTGCAGCTTTATGTGTGATGAGCATCATAAGGCAGAGGGAGCAAAAATCAATGGTGTAATCAACAGCAGCCCGAGCTGAATGTGTGTAGGACAACATGTGAGTGGGAGGGCTCGGTTCAATATGTCAGGGACTTTCAGACGTGTACATGGCTTAATGTATCTTTAATAAAATGTTATTACCGTTATTAACCTAGCTTCGCTGGAAGGTCAGAATAAAATGGATTTTCAGAGGGTTTCAAGTAGAAATCAGTCACATCTGCAAAATGGAGCTTTTAAACCACTGAAAACTCGAGAAAACAGATCAAATAAACAGAAAAACATCTTTTACTTAGAAAATTACCGGTGAATGGATGAAGTTACTTAGAGCAGAATTTTTTTACTAAGTTTGAAATGTTATGACAGTCTGTCATTACAATGAAATATTTAATTCAACTTGAAAAATTACTATTTAATAAATGTAATTGGAAAAGTTAATTATTTCTCCAAGAAAAGTCAATCTTTAAATAAACACAAACAAGGGTGTCAAAGCTGTAACTATTGTTTTTCCAGACAAACCTTTAGTTGACAGCCATTTTGTCAATTTATGCTCGACAGTTCTACTGAAATTAAGAGTTTATTCTGTTGTAGCAGCTTTATATGAGAGGTTCTTTTAAAAGAAAAATGTAAATTTAGCAGGAAAGACTTCTGAGTATACCTCAGATGTAATCCCCTTAATCTCCAAACCATCAATTCTGGCATTCATTCAGTTTACCCACTTCTTCTAAAGCAGTGCACTTGTTGAAGCTTTGTAAAATGGAGTGTGAATCGTTTACTTGAAGGATACAGTCAACTGTTTATTTACAGACAAGCACTGCAAATTTTCTGAAGACTGATAGAAATCAGCAGAGATTTCCTGTTGGAGAAGCCCACCAACTGATGCACAAAGCAGAATGTAGTTCGTTTACCACCGCCAGAGAACTAGCTCTTATTAATTTTTAGTAATTAACAACATAATTCATTAAATGACTTAATTATAAAGAGGATGTGGAGTAAGTGAGTACACCTGTTCGAACTGATGCAAGGTTTAATGCAAGGTTTCTTCAGGAGGTTTCTAACATCAAGTGTAGGAGAGATCATACACTGTAACAGCATAATAAACCCCATACCAACTGTTAGAGCATGGTGGTGGAGGGCTGATGATGTGGGCTCGTTTTAAACCCATCCATCATTAAGTTGAACGTGAACTCCTCTGCAAACCGAAGGACTCCAGAGTCCTATGGGGCCACCTGGCGGCTAAAGCAGCAACCAAACCAGGTCATCAACAGGACAATCAACCCAAACACAGCAGCAAATTTAAGGAATCCAGCTGTTCCAATGGCCCAGTCAAAGTCCAGACCTTAACCTGATTGAAATGCTGTTTTGGGAAACTAATGTGTGCAAAAATCCCTCCAGAACATTTTTGAAAGACAGAAAATTATTTAGAAACTACAAGGTGTTGCTACTAAAAGTGGTTCTACAAGCCTGGTTATAATCTATTGGATCATAATTACCTTGTAATATTCTTATGCTTTTGCACACCTAATGTTACATTAAAATAATTTTATATTCTGTTGAAAATCAGATCATTTTCATTGAGTCCTGATACGTAAAATCCGAGAAATAAAATTGCTTTTTTTTTTTTTTAAATAGTGACTTCATACAAAAAAAAAGGGGGGGTAACACTAAAAATTAATTAATGCAAAGCTGAAACCTCAGCGGTGGAGTTATCCCACCGTTGTCATATAGGAACCTGCACCCTATTTGGATTTTAACAGTGTTTCGCCTAAACTGCAGTTTCCGTCTCTTTTCATCGCCGTCTTCTCTTGTTGGGATTGCAGTTAATCTGGTGCCAAGATTCTCTATAATCTGATCCAATTCCCTTTCAAAACTTGCAACACAAGTCTCATCCGATTCATACCCGATATCGCCTGAAAATAAACACACATACACTTTCCAACAGATCAGCTCCATTTCAGTGGTGTCACCACGCTAATCCTTTAGCTGCTGGCAGCTACCGAAGCAGCTGAGCTCTCACAATCCGAGCGCTGGAAAACTCACACCGACACAAATGTATGCAGCCGTGCACGCTTATCGGACGTGTGCCCACGCAAAACCTACATGAATACAAACATGCACCCAACACAGCTGTAATGGGAAAGGACCAAACCCCCATCAGTTTTTTGCCATTTGATGCATTCGTCCCTTCGTTCTAGCCACACTTCCAGGGTGTAGCTCATTTCTTTCCAAGCTCTGCCTCGGAGTGGGATTCAGGTCATCCCCACATCTGCTTCGTATCCATTTTCTATTACTAAGAGCTTTTTTTTTTTTAAATACATACACAGTTGGAAGGAGGGAAAAAACAAGCCTGATCAACTTTCCCTGAAGAGAGAAGACTCCAACACTGTCACAGATCAATCAATAAACACAATCAATACCAGTTATCAGTTAAATAACAGGTGTTCTAGACAAGAATCAACAAAACTGAACGTTTCACTTCTTGTGTGTTTAATTGTGATTGAGTACAGAGACAGGAGAAAGCTCTGTAAATGTAAACTGACGGCTAAATTGGTTCCAAACCCAGTCATTAGTGTTGCATCATGAGTTCTTAACCGGTCTGAGACGGGATTAAGCGAGCTCTGCTGAAAATCTGTGGCCTGCAGAGGCTTCTACACTCTGGATTTACCCTCGATTGATCAGTTAATGACTGAAAACTGATTATTCATTCACTTTAACAGCTACAACTGTGCTTAACCAACCCATTTCGGTGGGTTCCACAGGTTTCCATGTCAAAATTAACGCCCATTAACGACTCAACATGATTGATATGTCTAATAATTTAAAAAATTTAATTATTAAATCATTTTTCCTGAAACGGTTACTCCTTATCACTGCCTTACATCCCATATCTTCTGGCTTGAAAAAAAATCCCCACCTTCTCTTAACTTTTTCTACCTCATCCTAATAAGCAGCATTTTTAACTTCACTGTCACCCACATTTCACCTTTACGGGTATTAAGATCTAAGCTCTCCTAAATTTTGGAAACTTAATTAAAAAGAGAGAAAAAAAAGTGTGGAAAGGGAGTGAAGGTAGATGTGAAGATAGAGAAGAAATGCCCAAGAATAGATCAAATGAGGGAAGCTAAGGTTTATCTGCCAAGTAAAAAAAAAAGTACAGAGAACAAAAAGGAACCAAAAATACATTTAAATATTTAAATGTTAGCAATAACTTGATTAATTATAAAACTTAATTTTTTAAGAGAAAGAGCTGTGATGGCCACATGTGGAAAAGCATCTTTGAAAGTAAAATCTGCCATCAAGCATTTGCCTCAAATGTGTTTTCATCCCTGTTGAGGAATTATGTCGTACTCTTTGCAGGATTGTTTTAACTCAGCCCAACTGGAAAGTTCTGCATCTCAAATCAAATTTTAGTCCGGACTTTGACTAGGACACTCCAAAACAATTTCTATTTTGAGCCACTCAGAGACGGACTTGCCAGTGTGATTTGGATCACTGTCCTGGAGCTTGCACCCAGGGCTATAAAAATATAAAGTGGGTGGAGCCAAATAAATTGAGGGGCGTGGTCAAGAGGGGATGAGTGGAGGAAGTTGAGCGGAGCTGTGGTCAGGACGAGAGAAAGCACCGGTGCCAACTTAATGACTTTCACTATATTTAATGACTTTCTAAAAAGCGTCAGGAAACAAATCTAGAGACTTTTTTTGTTTTATCTGATACTTTTATGGCGACACCGATTGCTCTGCAGTAACTGTCCGGACTGAGTGAAAAGAGAGTGCTGCCATGAGCCCCTCCTGCTTCCTGAGCCCTGCAGTCGGTCTGACGGTCGTCCTGCAGCAAACCGCCTGCAGTCAGAGCACAGAGGAGATCCGTTCCACCCCGACTCCACATTGCAAATGAACCACATGCGAAGCTGAGACGCGCTATCGATCAACGCTCGCAATTCCAGCTCCTGACTCGCCACAGTGAGCCAGGTCAGAGTGAGATGGTTTCATACCAGAACGCAGGGCTGTGACGTAGACGTCAACCAAGCTGTACCGCTGTAAACAGGAAAATTTAACCGCAGTAGCCACCGTTCAACCCAAAGAGGGCAGCAGTGAGACAGTTTTAGGTAAATCATTGCAGAATTAAACTGACATGAAAATGTCAAAATGTGCACAGAAACATAAAGACAGCACCTTTAAGAACCAATTTATACAGTTTTACAAAAAAAAAAAAAAAAAAAAGTTGACTTGGGGTTTAGTTACTCCTTAAGGACCTGAACTGGGGACTGGATATTTTCCATCAGGATTTTCTTCAAAAGAGCAGAATTGATGACTCAATTAATCACTTCAAGTCTGTTTTACTGTTCAATCATGATCACTGACCTTAACTGAGGCAAGTGATGCCTGCAGTGCTTTAGATGTTTTGTTTCTCCTCTAATCTGGGAGTCATTTAAATCAAGGCATGACGTGTTGCCATTTGAGACCTTTAAGCCTACTTCATGTTGTCACACAGGTTCAAGTGCAGGTCAGGCAGTAATCAGGCCAAAATGTGGCAAGTAAAACTGAGTAAAGATACTGGTTAATTAAAGCAAAGTTATTTTTTAAAGGGGAACCATTGATATTTTTTAAATAGGGGCGACTGGAATTTTTACGGGTTTTTTTTTTCCTTTGTTGTGGAACAACTAAGGAGACAAACCTCTTTCCACAGCACCATGTTTTAAACTCTATAGTAATAAATCTTGACAGCATTCACCCACATGAAATACAGATTTTCTTGAATCAGTTTATGACCTTTGATCCTTTTTTGTTTTGAGTGAGTGTGGCTTCATCTGTACATTTTCCAAAACCTCAAAAACAAAACAACAAAAAAAAAAATAATCAATAGGTTGGATAAAAATACAAAAACTCAATATAAAAAGTCCTTTACTTGCAGAAATTCAGATTTTAACCCTTTCAGATAAGAAAGCAAAAAATAATCTCTTTAAAAAAAAACAAAAAAAAACTTCATACTCATTCTTTCCTGAAAATAGGAAAGAAAAAAAAAGTCAAATACTTATCCTGCCAGTTCGAGACCACATTAAAACCCTTTTATAAGATGGCTGCTTATAAAAAAAAAAAAAAAAAAAAAAAAATCACAGCAAAATGATTTAATGCATATGGTCAAACTGATTTCTTAAGGCTGTCCTGCATCCATCTTGTGCTTTCAATAACAAATCAGCCATAATGTTGCTGTGAACAAACAGTTTCAAGGGTATTTCACAACTATTTCACATGAACTATGCTGCGTCTAGAAATATTTACTTCCTCATTTTCCCCTCGCATTAGCAAGAGATTGAGTGACCTGTGTGGAAGCCATGAGAGCCGCAGCCTAACGGCAGCCGTGCACGAAGAGGAAACAACGTAACCATAAACTGGAAGCACAGAGAGAAGCCAAATGAAAAGCAAAGGTGACAGATTTCAAAATCAGAAAACACCCAACAGGATTTTACAGTTCACATTTGAACACGGCACAGCGGGCTCATAAAATCCGATGTGTGCTATCAATTACTTTAGAAGAATAAGAACGACCTCAAAGTGCAGCTATAACTTTAGCTGTACTGAGGAGAAGGTGAGAGGGGAAGGCCAAAATAACGTGAGACAGTCCGTACAGACTGATTCACTGTCAGCAAAGAAACTGTCACATTTTATAACTGCTTTCCCTCAGATTTATTTTTAGATCTTATTCCACTATTTTGTTCCCCCTGCTTTTCCCTTTAAATCGTTGGCCATATAATCGAAATGCATCTGCCAACAGCACACATCAAATAGCTTCAACTTTGGCCTTTAAAGAAATGTCAGCAACAGCTCGTGATTGGAAAGTTACATTACGCTTTGGAAAATGGATGAAAATTAGAATATATAATATTAATGTACGGAAAGACAAATGAATGAGCCACAAGGCATGACTTAAAATGACTCAAGAGCCGAGAGAATTAATTTTTACACTTCAAATAGAGAGGAGGCTCTTAAACCTACATTTGTCAGGGTTTCCTCTGCATGTAACTGATCGTGGTACACCAAAATAAAAGCCTCCACACCTTCAGAATTAAGTTTTGTTTTTTTGTTTTTTTATAGATGTTAAAACAATGTAAAGCAACTGTGGTTAACCACAGTCAAGGTTTGAGATTAATTTAAATATTAAACATTAAAATTTACTATATTTTGAAAAACCAACACCATCGGTGCGTTTTCTGGTGCCTGCCGGTCTGGCTGCGATATTTACAGAGTAAATCTGAGCAGGGTGGGGGAAACCTAGAGCTGATTAACATATACTGGGCTTTATTGGCTCGTCACACTTTTGTTTTGTTAAGGTCTGCACTGCTGCGGCTGTAACGAGTGCGATATGACAGTGACGGGGTGGTGAGCAGCGCTGCACGCCGCGCTGACTGCCTGCATCTAGCAGCTGCTACACCTAAAATAAAATTATTTACATTGGGCTTTATAGACTGAAAGAAGACATTGTCTAACATGTTATATTTGTTTCTTCCACTTATTTGAGGGAATCCCACGCCGTTCCCTGCCCAGCTGGTTTAATTTCACGAGAGCTCAGGGCTCACAGACTCCATAAGAAAGGCTAAGAAGACAGAAGCTCACAGCCTTATTGCAAAATGGAACAAAAACTAACAACTTCTAAAAATACATATTTCTAACTAGATAAGCCAAGTCATATTCGATTCCTTTGAACGGACTTTTTTTTTTTTTTTTGCCTTGAACGGGAGGACTGGAGTCTCAATTAGTGAGCCGTTCTTTTTGCTTTTTTACGATGTAGCTTGTTTATAATTTATAAGAATCTCTTACTTGACCATTCTTCCTTTCTCCAAACCTCAAAATGATGAGGTTTTAATAGTCTTTCCCCATCTTATTACTAACCTTTTAAAAAGACTTGTGTTCATTTGTCTTCTTACCCCTCTAAGCTATCAAACTTCAGGCCTTAGTCCAAATTACCTTTTGCGATCATTGGATTGAAGATGTGTTTTACTTGGGGTTTAACTCTCTTGTGACAAGTCAAGCTAATTAGCTTCACACCTGTTTCATAGTTGGAGTGTGAACTACTCATGGTTCTGCACTCAATTTCATCATCACCAGTGTGGCTTAAACACATCATGATTTTGGCTCCAAATGGAAATTAACTGGAAGAATTGCAGAGTGGAGCATCTTAAAATCCTGTTGGAAACTGGGAACAAATAACTGCTTCTTGTGCACCACCAGCGAGGTCTCCATTAGACCTGCTAGCAGCAAAACAAGAAATATTTTTACAAGCTTTTTAAATTTCCACATAGGTGTTTCAAGTCAGAGAAAAAGCTGTGACTGCGTGATATGCAGTTATGTTAACAGCACTGAATACTTGAAACAATCACATGTTAAACTGTACTGTAAGGCCCAGCAAATATGACGCAAACTCCTGTCATGAAACACAAAGGAAGATGCATGACTTGTTGCTGCAGCACAATCTAATTGGACAGATCAGACTGACATCAGTCAATGAATGAAAAGCACGTCGCAGCTCTTGATGTGCTTATTTAGAGTGACTGTGAAAGGCGGAAGAGGAGGTGAACATGACAGAACATGACAGCAGTAAAAACGATCACGGCAAAGAAGACGGGATTCAGACGTCAGTTACAGCCTCGGTCCCGGCCCATGATTTCCCCAGAAAATATCACAAGCTGACGTCTTTGGCTGCGGGATTGTTCAGCAACACCTGAGGGAGCCACTGCTCTAAGCTACACCACATTCTTTATTCGAGAATAAAGTCATAACATCATGAGAATCTAGCCATGATATTACCAGAAAAGTTGTAAAATGACGAGGAACAAAAGTTGTAAAATTGTGGGGAAAAAAGTAATAAAATCACAAGAAAAAAGTCAAAATTAAGAGAAAAATGATAAAATTATGAGAAAAGAGTTGTAAAATTATGAGAAAAAAAAGTTGTAAAATTAAGTCAAGTTTATTTGTATGGCACATTTCAGCAGCAAAGTGGTTCAAAGTGCTTCACATCATAAAACATCAATCAAGTATACAGCAAAATCATCAAAAACGTCGAGAAAATGATCAAAATCACAAAGAAAATACACATGAAAATCATCAGGAAAATATCAATGATTCAAAATCATCAGGGATCATCAAGCAAATATAGTTCAAAAATATTGATCAATGATCCACTTACTTTATTTAACCGATTTACACTCAAACTTCCCAAATTAAGGCACATTCAGCACAACCATCTGCACCTTTTTCTCTCATTGTTTTATATATTGAGGAGTCTGGAGGAGGAGGCACCCCGAGGCCTTTCACGTTCCGGAACCCATTGTCTTATGAGGGGGGGGGATCGCTTTAATGCGAGAAATAAGCTTCAATAGACCTATCAAGATCTGACGTGACCAGCAAGTCTGTGTAGCTTTTTTCTTCAAAATAGACAAGCATTTGCTCAACCACTTCAACGTCCTGCTATGGATAATAATTTGATGCTGATGTGTTAAAAGATTATTATTTCCTTGTTTGTAAAACCGATACCAAAGAATAACTTGACAAGATGCTCAACATTCCTCATTTAAACAGAGCGGTAGGACAGCTTGTTCGTGTAGGAGTTCCCAAGAAATTATTGTATTCTGGTGGTAATATGACTTTCTTCTCAAACTAGAAAGCTAAAGTCTCCTAGTATATTAATATACTAATACTCTGTCGTACTTTTTAGCCATAGGATAGTAAGGGACATTTTTTGTGGTTCTGAAACCAGAACTTTTTAAAAACTTATAGGAAATCAGCCAATGTTTAGGGAGGACTTCTGTTTTACTCTTTATATCCACCACCTTTTTCTTGGCAGAACTGCTAACATGGCTCAACCCACAGCTACTCAAGGCAGATTGTTGCTCACTGAATCTGGTTCTGTTGGAGGTTCTTCCAGTCCAGTTCTCTTGGAACTTTATAATTGGTCTTTAAACATAAGGTTTGTCTGATTTTCTTAGCTTGTATATCAACTGGGTGGTTGCAAACCACTTCTTCTGGAACAGAACAGAAAAATCCTTTATTGTCCCACTATGGGGAAATTTCTGTGCAACAGCAAGAAAGTGGCAGTGACAGGCAATAACAGAAAACAGACTCACAAATATAAAAGATATATATAAAAACAGAATTTAAAAAAAATATATACTGTACAGCAAGTCGAAATTTCAACATGAATACTGTGTAGTTGTAAAAATATACTCCAGTCCAGAGGAATGTGCGACTGAGTTGGATAATTATTATTAATTCTCAAAGGAATTAATAGCTTTTCTGAATATAAAAAGAAGCAGCAGAACCAACGTGTTTCTCTGAATTTCAAATTCAGGGCAGCAGATTAAGATAATTACCTGTACTCCAAGTCGATTTTTTTTAATACCAAAACTACGTCTTAAAAGCTGCAGATAAATGTGCAGATGAGGTGGATTATTGTTGTTCCTAAGATCTCCAGGTTAGAGCAGCCATTTTCTCGAACACCACCTAGATTTTCAAACTACACCCCCCCCACCCCCCCGAAAGATCTCATTCAACTTTCCACTCAACCTGCTCCTTAAATCTCTAATAACAGATATTACTCCTGGTTCTGAGCGAGTCAGCTGGTCCTGCCTCCCACATATCTGCCATTTGGCCTTTATTTCACAGTGAATCCTTTTTGTCTCTCACTCTGCCTTCCCCCTCTGCCCTGTCAGCACTTCATAAAAGCATAATGAGCTACTTGTGCTGAAAAGGAAGAACAAATACAGCTGCCTAATGGTCAAAGACTAAAGCAAAAGGCAGCTCTACACACCCATACGTCACGACTAGGGGAACGCAGAGCTAGAATTAACTTATGTTTCAGGTGAAACTGTTATAAATGCTTTGTCAGGAACTTGGAGCTGAAATAAGACAAAAATAGCTTTTTCCCTTCATTACTTCGTCTCCCAGCAGCTTTCTTAGACCAAGCATCTTTTTCTCCTCCTTGCAGTCCTTTCACATTTCCAAAAAACGTAGTTGGAGCAGAATTTATACTCGATACGACTGCAGTTGTGAGCCTATGGATATCTCTGTGTGAGAGAGAGTGGGAAAGCACACAGGATTTGGCTGTAGTTTGTGTGACAACACCCACACAACAGGATCTGACACATCCAGAGCAGAGAAGAACTCGAGATGGAGAACGGAGGGAGGCAAAAAAGCAAGGAGATATGTCAGCTGAAGAAACGAAAATAGAGAAACGAGGACGGACAGCTGCGTTTGTTCCATACGGTTGAAGTGTGAGCTGAATACCTGAGTTTTTCCTGCCTCCTGTCACTTCATTTACACATTTAGAAAATTTTACTTTCTAGTAGTCCATTTTAATTAAAGCCTGCTAGCAACTCTTCGTTACAGATTTCACGCTGTTCCAGATCCGCAGGCTGGATTTTACCCACTGTAAATTTAGGCCTTATGGGTTACATGTAGTCATAAAAACACTGTTCAAGTCTCATTTACTGATCTGCTCGTTTTCTTTCCTCACTACTTTAATCTTGAATACAAATTCTCTCTGGTCACGCAAAATATAAGAAAAAATTAGACATGGGATAATCAAAAAGGAGTTTGTTTTGAGTTTGTAAATCAGTTTTGGCCTAAAATGGATGCTTCAATTTGAGTTTAAGCAAATACAAACATGCAGACTGAAATTTGCCTTCGTGTTAAGACTATTTTCATTCAGGGAACCCAGACGTTTAGTAGAAAGGCCCAGCAGAGACTGTACTTCCTGCAGCAACTCAACAAGTACAACCTGCCACAGGACGCTGCTGGTCATCTTCTACACAATCCTGATCCAGACTGTCCTGTGTTCGTCCATCACTGTGCAGAGTGACATTTGGAAAAACAAGCCACCAGAGAGAGAGGTTTCCCACCAGGCTGTCTGTCTGATGAACACCTAACAGCACCCAGATCAAAAACATGCATATTTTGTAAAAACACTGTATAAACATATTTACAAGAAAGAAAAACTCCCCCACCTTTTTATACATTTATATTTTAAGTGCCTTCATTGAGAGCAGAGAACCAAAATCAAAACATGGTGAATAAAGTTGACTTCAATTCCAAAACATTCAGAATACCTCAGATAAAACACAGAAGAAAAACATCAACTTAAAACATGTTCTATAACTAATGACCAGCAAAGAGTTAAAGAACTTCAACTACTGAATCGATTCATTTTAACCTGAACTGAATTCAGAACTAGTTCCTTTTTAGAGTGAACACCTACCTGTCGATGCAGAGCCAGTTTAACCCATTATTGGCTTTAGGAAGATTTAATGTTTCTTTCTTTTTATTAATACAGCCCAACCCTAACTGCACTAATCATTGTAGTGGGAGGAATTTGAATAAATACCTCGTAGTACGTTAGCTTCATTTAACTCTTGAAGCTGTTCTTGTGTAATTTAAATGCAAATATCTGATCAACTTTTGATGTTTACCAATAAATCCAAGGTGAAGCTGAGGCTGAATAGTTCTGGACTGAGGTTATCCAAGACACCAATATACTGCTCACTAAAACATCCCCAGTCTATCAAATTTAATGTCCATATGGGGTTGTTTTTTTTTTTTTTTTAAATTCCCATTACTCCTTATAAAATTTGCCTCTTTATTCAAGGCAGCAGCAGATCGTGGCTACAAAGCTCTGCTTGTGTTACAAGATTTGCATTGAAAACTTGGTCTCAATTCCCCTCAATCCTCAGGCAGAGCTGGACAGTTTTTCATCAAACATTAGAAGTATCTGGTCTTCATGTACATAATTAGGACACCAAGTTAGGAGTAATATAACACGAGCTCATCACTACTGTAAAATAAGTCCCGACAGCAGGAAACACTGCAGGGTGAAGCTTACTTCATTACAGCCATGAATGTCTTAGCGAGGCCTCGGCCAAGAAGTGACCTGGCACTTCTGGCAGAAATCAGGGACTGATGCGTTTCTGGCCCGGGATGTCGCTTGTTAATTTAATTAGAAATTAACCAAATGGTTGGGCTTACTGCCAACAGTTTGATGTCAAAACATCTCGATGCTTTCAGCTTAGAAATGTAGCTCCAGGGTGGACTGGTGACAAATGAGTTAATGGAGGAAAAAGCAAAAACATTTGCATGTAAAGTTAGCAGTTAAGGTTAGAAGCAGTGTTACATCTTGGTTTCACACAACTAAGACCAGCATAATAAAAATAATAAATAACCCTTATATGGCGGCAGAGTGGCACAGTTGGCTGCACTGTTGCCTTGCAGCAAGAAGATCTTAAGTTTGAATCCCAGCCTGGGGTCTTTCTGCAAGGAGTTTGCATGTTCTCCCTGTGCATGCGTGGGTTCTCTCTGGGTACTCCAGCTTCCTCCAAACACATGACTGTTAGTTTAATTTGTGTCTCTAAACTGTCCTTACAAAATAAGAGTGCATGGTTGTCCTGTGTGTCTTCGTTTCCCTGTGATGGACTGGTGACCTGTCCAGGGTGTACTCCGCCTCTCGCCTGATGACTGCTGGAGATGAGCACCAAGGTCTCATCATAGACCCTCACCCAGGGGACCAAGCCAGGGTTCATCAGGCCCCAACTTCCATCAAAACACCAGCCCATGGATCTGACTGATCGGTGAATCCTCTGCAGCCCACTTCTACGGGTTCGTCGGAACCCAGCCTCACACCCTGCTCGTCTCCAGCACTGCCTGGTACTTGGCACGCTTCCACCATCCGCTCTTCCCAGAGCACTGTAGGCTCCAGAATAATCGGGTGAACTTAGAGCTAGTGATCATTTCCAGGAGGAGTCAATTTTCTGCTAGGTGCAAAAAACATTGGCTCCTGTGTCCAGCAAAATTAGTACACTCGACATTTACCGGTGTCAATACGTCAGCTTTTTCTCAAAAATGTTGAAATCCTGACTTGTGTCACCCTATGGACATTTTTAACATCAATGAAATTACTGAGGCCTTATGAGCTCATTCAACATTTGGTTAAACAGCAAGACAATCAGAATGATAAATCACAACAAATCTCATTTCAAGCTCATCTGCAAGACAAATACATCCTCTTTGTATCCAGTCATAATCAATCAAAAATCAGCCCAAATTCAAGTCATCCCAAAAAAAAAAAAAAAAAAAAAAGGACTGCTGCTAAATTCAATGACTACAAATTTAAATTGTTTGGAATTTAACATTTAAAATCTAGCAGTTACATACAATTGTAGCCCCTTTACGACTCCCCTGTATGGAGGACTGATCCTGCCAAAACTGGTAAAAGATAAATTAATGGCTTCATAAAATAAATGTTGTGCCAAACAGTGCATCCCATAAATAAAAAAAATAACTTGACCAACTTATTTTATTCTGCAGTAAAACATAAATTAATAATTGTTTATCATTTTCAGTAGTAGTATTAATGCAACTTTATCAGTTTAAATTTTCCATTTTTTCCCAATCTTTAGTTTCTTTTTTTTCATCAATCACAACCCTTTTGCAAGAAGCATTATATGGTGAAACAAGGAATGAAAATGAAGGACAGTGAAGTAGGTGAGGGATAAAATCTATTTTTTGATGCATCGAGATGCAGATATGGACGATTCAGACTATTAAACACAGAAAATCAATTATCCTGCTGTTTATGACCTAATTTTGAGGAATGCAGAAGTCACTAACTACTTATTTTTGTGGCTATAATGTGTGCTCTAAATGAAAGTAACAAGGGTGAGAATGTAGCAGAGAAATGGCAGGTCATCAAGAGGATCTTAGTTTTAGCTACAGATGAAGTGAGAGATCTTGGACTAATTGTGAATAAGGTCAGCTGCTGGTGTGGAGTGTGCAGAGGTCCATAACCTCTCTTTTCACAGCTGGTGGTATTGATTTTTTAAATGTTTTCTCTGAGGTATGGTTATTTGGGTGTTGGGGGGGGGTGTTGTGTGACAATAATAAAACTTTGTAGTCCTCTGAATCGTAACTGAATCTGTTAAGTGACTAAGAATTCTCAACACTAGAACGGGATACCAACCTGTTTGACATAATGTTTCATTAATTTATCTCGTTTTATTTTTGAGAAGAACACCTTAAATAACCTCTTAAAGCTCGACAACCTGATGTGTTCATCCTCGTGCTTTCTGCACTGGCCCCAAAGCTACACTGCAACGACAAATTCTGGCATCACTGGCATTCCATACTAACTACGTAAAAGAAGAACTTACTTTATCTGGACTTTCATTTAAAAACAAATTGGTTCATTGACACTTGCTTTTGCTCTAACTTCCAAATGTTAGGAAAGTCCCTAGTTAAGCTGCGTTAAGACACTGTTTGGGTGATCCTTCACAAAGAAGCTTTGCACCATGTCGAATATTACACACACAAACCCCTAACGGCCCTGGAACCGCCAACCCACGCTGTCCTTTGATTTGCATGTCCAGTGCATGTTGCATCAGCATGTGGCACACGTCACATACTTAAAGCCAGGGTACCAACAACATCGTAGACATTCGTGTTTGGAGGAAGTTTTGTGATTGGGACAGTTAGAAAGATTCGCATTCAGACAGGTTTGTATTTGCAGATTTCTCTGTTCTGTCAAACTTTGTTTCATACCAGCTGGTAAAAAGTTAGCCAGAAAAGCCTTGCAGATTTGCACCGAGTCACTGGTTCTACAGCAACCCCACAGCTTGAGACTGAAGACATGAAGCCAAAAAAAAAAACAAAAAAAAAAAAAAAAAAACAGAAGCACCAGGCAAGGAGTACTTTCAACAGGAAAGAAACAAAGAACACAGCTGATGACTCAAAAGTTGACTATGCTCATGTCCAGTAAAGATTTAATCACTGACCCAGGATTAATTTCTCTGGGATATAAAAAACATGACAGTGTGAAAGGCAGCAATAGTAAAGCCAACGTCTCCAAGAGACAAAGATAAACAAACCAGCTTTTAAATATATCTCATGTAACATTTCAAATCGTAGGCTGTCCTGCTTCGTTTGGGTCACAAATTTCAGTCCATGTTTTCATCCAACTAAAAGCTCTTTTACAGGAGTCAGCCGTACATTATTAAAGCTCTTGAATTAGATTTGCAATGCGCTGTTGTAGAAAACTGCCTCAGCTACATCCGTGCGTAGCAGGCTACTCTAAATCCAATTAACCTTTAAATATATACGTTTTTATGCCCATTTAAACACCTTCAGAACTACCCAGGACTGTATCCATATACCTGCTTTAACCATTTCTTCCTACAGCCATCCAATTTTAATCTTCGGTTTCAGAAAATTTCCCCTCAAGCAAGAAAAAAAAAAAAAAAAAAAAAAAAAAAAAAATCAATACCTTTTCTTCCCCTCATTTCAGTTTGCGTCGTCTGAACATCCAGACTACAACTTTGCACACGTCTGTTTTGTTCTCCACAATCTTTTCACTATGTCTTCCCTTTATTCTCCTTTTGTCAGCACCTCTGTTCATCCATACATTATGTCTCCATCCTCTATGGTTTCTAGGTCACTGATTTTACACTGCAGGATTGAATTTTTCCACCTGTTTACTGTCTACTTCATTATACTTCTGTCACAGGAGTGTAATTACCATATGCATGTCCAACACAAACATGTCAAAGCATGGAAGTTGCTGGCATGGAGAGCCATGGCACAGAATAGGAAAATAACACTAATTTATAGCAATCAATAATAATAATCAGCGTCAGATTGTTGCTGAAGTTTCTTTGGACTTTATAGGAATAAAAGACAGACGCATGTAGATAAGTGAGGAAAAAAAATTATTTTGAGTCCAGATGTTGCATGAAAAAAAGTTCTAGAAATAGTTAATAGTAATATCTGATGGATATCCAAGGTTTCAGGGGTTTAGGGGTGTTTGTCTCACTGCAAACAGGAACAACAGTTCACATTAACGCCTATATCAGACCTATTGAGTGAAAGAGTTTAACTAAAGCATCCTGGTTCAGATTAAAAAACAGAAATACTTCAGGACTATGACCTGATTCTCCAACTGGCATAAAACTAAAATAGATACGTTGTTAGAGGCCAAGATGTTCCAGCAACGCTTTAGGATTTGAGAGCAAAAGTAACAATCTGAAATAAAATGAAACACAAAAATCACGGGTGACCTTATTTGATTAAAAACACTGGGTTGAAAACATACAAAATTTTTAAAAAATGTGTACAGGAATTTTTTTTTGTTTTGTTTTGTTTTTTTTTTTAATGATCAGTCCAGTCCTCCAGAACTACCTTCTTGCAACTTTTAGATGTACCCCTTCTGCTGCACACCTGAAGCAGATGAACAACTTGTTAGCAGGTCTCTGCAGAGCTGAGTGCCTGCTGGTGAGGAACTCTGCTCTGATTTAGAGGTGTAGGAGCAGAGATGCATCTAAAAGTGCAAGGTGGTAACTCTCAGGGACTTGGGCAGCCCTGGTTTAGATCAAAGCTGTCCAAAGTGCAGCGTGGGGGCCATTTGTGCCCCTCCAAATGATTTTGAGCAACCACAATTAAAAAAAAAAAAGGATATAAATCTGGCCTCCCAGCACAGGCGGTTAAAACAGACAATTCTTTGTGAAACTTACTCTGATACAAGGCCTTTTAACAAAGATGCATATAAAGTAAAACCTTTTTAAATAAACTGTTAGGATACGTTGTTTACCAGTTATTTGGTTTCAAGTGACTTTCTAAAATGTAATTTTGGGTAAACTCTTTCATAACCTTTAAAAAAATGTGCTTTTTCTCAGCAATAACAGTATCAGTCACTCTTTAAAAGTGCTTCATTTACTTAGCAAAGAACACGAATAAATCAGACTGCTTTCTTTGTTTCATAAAATATGTTCAGTTTATAACTGACATGGTTAAAAACAAAAAAATTCATAAAATTTTAGAGTAAAAACATGCAAAAAACAAGCAAAACCAAGTAAAAACAAAAAAAACATTTGTGTCCTGTGAGTACTTTCCACTTGATTTTGATCTGTAAGGCAAAAGGTCTGGACACCACGAGTTTAGAAAATTTTAATAAGTTAAGACAAATCAAAATATAATTTACTGAAGTATTCATACAGAACCAGGAATGGATTGGGTTCAGTGGGAGTGAAAAAAGTCACATTTATTTAAATTCAAAAGATTTGCTAAACTGTCAGTCTTCAGTTCATTTCTTTGTCTTTTGCTTACACTGAGTGAGACTTCCTACGATCCTTCATCAAGTTGCTCTTGATCAACAGCTCTTCAGGCTATCTGTTATTTATTTAAATCAAAAACTTTCCAGAATACTGAAAAAAGTTTGTGGTGGCAGAATTAGTATACAGCAGCTGATCCACAGATGCTTTTCACCCCATTTCTTACAGAAACAACTTGATGTTCACAAACAGTTCAGAAGCAGCCAAAGTCCAAGGAGAAGCTTTGAAATATTAGAAATCATGCAGAACTGTTCATAGGGATTACTTTATAAATCTGCTTTTTTTTGGAGGCAAAATACTAAGAAAAATGTTTAAACAATTTCTAATTAACACTAAATCGTGCAGCGATAAAAGACACAGCCCGTCTTCATCTCTGAACAGCACTCTTGTTTGCGTTATACTGACCACCTCTAGACAGTGTCAGTCTGAATTTGTGAGCCCTTCCCGGGTCTGTTCGCGTCCGTCTACAGGCGACGTGATTTATCCGAGCCAGAGCGTGTTGTCTCCTCTCTCGCTGTCACCGGGGTGATTGACAGCAGAACTAATTCCACATTTAACACCCTCGCTGGCTCCACGGCCGTGTGTATGTGCGCGCGCGCGCGTGCGTGTGTGTGTGTGTAGGTGTGTGTGTGTGTGTGTGTGTGTGTGTGTGTGTGTGTGTGTATACACAGAGATTTACAGGAGGACGAGGAGCTTGAGGCCTGACTCACCACGCAAGGTGGGAACAAAGACACAGATAAGCCCACCAAGCCTTTTAAGACTCAGGTTTGTCCTGGGTGTTCCAGAACCGCCAGAGTCCATGTTTGGGGATTGTTTCAGAGTCCAGACACTGATGTTTGATATATTAAGCCACTGGACTGAGGCAATGAGAATGATAAATGGGAGCCCTTTTCTTCCCTAAACTGAGATTGCATCCTTCAGACACCACCATCGCTTCCCGTTAGATATCGAGTGTTTCAAGGTGATAGCAAACCACAGTGCTTAGACAATAAAGCTTTGTCCACTTGTGATTCACGCTGCATGCTGCTGTAAAGAGCAGATAAGAGTATCAGGAAGTCAGAGCATTCAGTCAATGCTGAAAAATACCCTGTCATTCATAATAAAAACCTATGTGAGGTTGACAGATTTTTTTTTTTTTTTTTTTTTTTTTTACTGTGGAAAATTCATTGGAAGATGCAGGGCGGTTCTTTAGTATCGGACTCGAACAGAAGCAGATGTATCAAAGTTTCTTCAGTGCATTTTTTTCCAACACGTTTCAGGTTGCTGTCTCACTTGTTTTCAGTTCAATTGGGTACATCTTTGTGCCTTGAAGCAGAACTTCAAGGGACAGAGGAAGACCAAACAAGTAAACAAAGAAAATACCCAAGATGTATTCTCCCCGTCCTCAAACGCTTCAAATTGCACACAAAACTCAAGGCTTCTTTTCTTGCTCAAGAGAGCTTACTGCCCATCAGTAAAGAGTTATTGTTCAGTTCAATTCAGGAAAATCATATCCCAAAAGGGAAAATAAATATCGTAACTCATGTCATCTAATCTTCAAAAAGTCAATGTGGATGGCAATGCTGTAGACAGGAAGGATCCCTGGTAGCAGTCAGTCTAGCAACAAAACTGAAGAGGCCTCTGACTGAAGATTATTCCTTTATGACAGTCTCGTGACTGTCATGGCATTCTAGCAGCTCAATATCCTGGCAGCAGAGCTCATGTTCAACAATAACATGTCCTGGATGACACCATCAGCTGTTTCGAGAGCACTGCTAACCCACTTAGTTTGCTTTTGCCGCTCCTCTTCTGTCTGGTTGTATGCTTAGAAATCTTGTTGCTTCCCTATTGTGATCGACTGATGAAATGGTTTGAACTTGCTCCTCCTCTTTCTGCTCGTTGGTTCTGCTCTGCATCCATGAACCCTCCTATTCAAGTCCTCTAGGATTTGAGGTCATAGATCAGGTATCATCTTAGATGCTAATCAGCTGCTCCCAGTAGTAAAAACCATACCTGGTTGCCACGGTTACACATCACAGTTGTCCGAAGGTAAAAAAGGGCAAAAATCCTTCTTGGTTCACAGCATCCAAAACCAGAGGAAAAAAATTATCCAAACATGCAATGCATCAAAGATGTGCAGACAAAAGTCTACAAAACAAATCAGCGCTAATATAACAGAGCTCCAACATCCTACCACCACGAGTGACGCAATTCAAGACTACAGTGCAGCTTCACTCATCCATATTAGCTGCCAATTACAGCTGTACTCGATGTTTTTTACAACTAAGTTTGGCTGCATGTCTCAAGGTTAAAGCGAGAAATTTGCCGTGAAGCAAAATGAGAATTAAGTTCCCACCTTCTCACGTGTGTTGTCGCCAACATTAATTATATGGATGACTCAGCTTCCCCAGAAATCCAAGATTAGGTAGCGTGCATTAAAAAAAAAAAACACTTTAAAAATATTTTCTCCTGCTATTATTGATGTTATTTCTCCTTTGCAAGACACACTGGTGTTAATGCACCACTGTAGAGGCCTGGTTGAAGGGAAGAATAATGTGATTCTGTTTAATCGTAGAAGCTCCAGGTGCTTAATTATGTTGGATCTGGATTTCTCTCTGCTGGATTCCATCACAGCAGCCAAAAGGCAATGATGGCGTTTTCACTGCAGGAACCTTTTCAAGAACCAGGGTAGTTTTCCTCCCTCGTGTCTTTCTACGTCAAGAACCAAATCAGACAAAAGCGAGAAGAAACCTATCCTCAAAACGTCCCTGCTATTAAGGCATGGAGTCGGAGGATGCCACACATTTCTCACTGGCTAAATATCCCCATCAGATTCATTCATGCACACATCACAAATCTAAGTGCTCCTTTTATGCACTTTGTAGAGAATTGAATGGATTTATGTGTCATCTGTATGACTGCTGTGCTTTACGTCAGGCAGCTCCATGGAAATCAAATTAAAAACTTTTACATTAAATGTAAATATGTACCATTTCAAGTTCTGAAGACTAGAATTATCATCGCCGTCGGTCGTTTCTGCCTCTCGTTAGCATCTATCATGTCATTCTGGCTCAAATATGAAGCAGAGCTGCTCGCAGCAGAACCCTGACTCTGTCCAAGCTGCATTCCTCAGAGGAAAAGAAAAAAAACATTTGACTAGATGAAAATTCACAGAGGCATCTGTCCAAAGTTGCTTGTGCAGCATAGTGTTTACTAAAGCCAACAAATCAACTTAAGACTTGCCTCTTTGAGTTCATCAAGTTATCTAGTCATCTAGTGTCTAACCCCATTTTTTATTTAAAATTTTTATTTGATTAAGAAGGACAAAGGACATTTTTTTAATATATATTTCTACCAAAAATCTTTGGATTAGTTTCACATATTTACAAGAAAATACTAAGATATTCTCTGCTGAAAAGTCGTATATTTACAAGAAAAATTACAATTTTCCATAATAAAATTAATAAATTCACTATAATAAATCTAGGATATTTTGACATGTAAAGCCATGAATGAATTTAGAAAAAAAACTCAATCTATCAGCGGATTAAAAAAAAAGATTTTCCAAAATGTACATGGTAGCCATGTTGCAGCTTCCTCCTCCCCGTCTCGGGCATGTATTCTGGATCCTGTTCAAGGCGTTCATGGCGAATCTCCACCCTGGAGACGACATTCTGATACAGGAAAAAGCCCAGAGCCACCACTTATATTTATATTTCTGGATATTTATCCAGAACCTCAACCTTTGAGGACTTCTTCGTTTCTCACAAATGTCTGACTTTTTAATGCCAGAAAACCTCTATGGGTTTTTTTCATGCTAATTTCTGGATTTATGTCAGAAAATATCTTAGTTTTAATCTTGTAAATTTATAATCATGTAAACTGTATTGTTTTACTTGCAAACCATTAACAGAATAGCTAATTTTTTTTGGTAACTACATGAAATGAATCTCGATTACAGTTTGAAAGAAATTTACTCCTCCATGGCCAATTTTTTTTTCTTCCATCTACAACGGCCCCCATACTCCGTCACATGCGATAGTGCCTTGCCCCATTTTTCATTTTAAATTTTATTTGAACATTGCTGAACATTTTGAACAAATGTATAAGCACCCAATTACAGCCAAGGCTGACTTTCCACCGTTTGTCCCTCTGCCAGATGGTACAGACTCAACCTGAATGTTATAAATGAATTCACTAAAAATCATCTAGATACTAGATAATATGCATGATATAGTAGAATAACCCCACATTTTAGACTGAATGTAGTCATGTTCCATATAAAAATGTTATGACTCTTTCAGACATTGGGTGACTGATATTCACCAGGCAGAAACTTTTTTTTTTTTTTTTTTTTTGGGGGGGGGTGGTGGAGGGGGGGTTGATGGACCATCATCTTGCTTTTGCAAGATGAGGGTGCATCTTGCATTTTACCTGCAAAAGCAAGTAAGTCAACTTCAAACCTTTGGAGATATTAAAAATAGTAAAAATAGTATAAATAGTGTAGGCAAAGCTCACCTCTGAAAAGGCTCTTTAAAGGGAAGACCTACAGTCACCCTTCCTCCTGCTGCACAAAAACAGTAACTTAAGAACAGAGCTTGTTTTGTGCAGAACAATTTTCATGAAGTCTTACATCAAATCTAAGGATACAAGCAACGGTGAAGGGGACAAAGTTCATACTAGTGAAGGAATAGAGATGGTCAGATGGCAGGAGTGGTACCTTTGTGTTTTTACTGAAGTCCAGCAGCATGCTTTCTGCCTTTAAATGTCACTGGCCCAATATGCACTTCAGTTTAAAAGGTGTAATTTAGGACCTGACCAAACCACAGGGTGCATCTTCGGAGCAACTCGAACCGTAAAAACCCAGACTTTAAAGCCACCCTGGGATGTGGTTGAATGGAGTCTGCTTCCTCTTCAGTTGCTGGTTTGAAGCATATTCAAACAGATTTATGTACAGTCCTACTCACAAATGATGCACGGCATAAACAGAAAGGGATTAGGGAGATCCGATTCCTGTAATCCATCCATCCAGCTTTTAGAAGAGAGCCGCCGAGTCTTGAAACCCCCACCCCCCTCAAAGACTGGCAAGGAACCATGTTGAGGCTGCCCTCATATGGTGGCATACATGAACAGAGTCTTTATAAACCAGAAGGAAGAAGAAAACCTTAAGAAAAGACTTATTTATGCAAACCATCTGGAGTTTAAAGACGGTGATCAAGCAGCTCGTGCAAAATGTCTGGAAAGGCCGTCAATAGGCGGTTCTCTTTAACGGGAGTTTGGTGCATAATTAATACGGTTTTAACTTTCACTATCGTCATTGTTGCAATGTTGCATGACATCAGTGAGTTGTCAAACAGTAAAAAAAAGCCAGTTTTATGCTCAGGTGGCCAGCAGTAAATTTACAACTATTCTGCTCTTCACACAAACATCTTGGTGCAGCCATAGCAACAATTCAAGCCGCAGAACAACAAAATCAGCTCATTTGTTTGAAATTAGAAAGTAAAACAGTATTGAAAGCATAAAAATGCCCACTGAGGCATTCCCTCTTCGGTCCTCCAATGTTCGCAGACATCCTACTTAAAGCTTCAACTCCACATGAAGACCCTGAATCATTTTTTCCCTGGAAAGCAGAGCTCAGCTTGACTTTTTTTAAACCAGGTTTCATTTCTGTCAGACCTGTAGAACCAAAGCGTCACTTAAATGGAACCTGTCTGACAGCATGAAACTGAAAGGCTTCAAATAGCAAGGCGTCATGCTCCGATCCAAAATAAATGAAGAGCAGATGAGAAACAGTTGACATCTATCAGTCTGCAAGGGTCACAGAGCCGTTTGTAAGCATTTGGGACTTCAGTGATCCACAGTGAGAACCATTATCCACAAAGTGAGGAAATGTGGAAGAGTGGAGAAGCTTCCCAGGAGTCCCCGGCCTATCATAACTACCTCAATAGCCCATCAGGGTCTCGTCCACGAGGTCACAAAAGCACCAAAATCATCATTGAAAGCACTGCAGGCCTCATTTCTCTAGGTTGAGGTCAGAGTTCATGATTCAACTACAAAAACTGGGCAACAATGGCAGCTTCACCGAACCCGCCTCATCCTTTATTACAGAAGAACCCGAGGTGGAAAAAAAAAAAAAAACATCTGGTGAAAACTCTCTCTTCAATATTTTTGTTAGAGCATAAATATTAATTAATGTTTTTTAAACACCCCAATATACATTAAGGTCATATCAGATACCCATCAAAATGATTCCCCAGTTCTCGATTCCTGCAGACATCAATTCCCCTACAGAAGGCTATCCATAGCTTTCTCTGCTTTCATAACTAGACGTATCATTGCCTTATACTGGATATCTGAGGAGCCTTTTCTCCTTTCACTTAAAGAAACCACATCTTTCCTGAAAGTAGGAAACAATCTGAGGACTTCTTACAGATGGAACTCCTTTATTTCCTGTTGCACTGATCTAAAGGAGCTGACTGGCAGCGGATCGGGTGGTTAAGAATGGGGTGGAGGTAGTTTTGAGTAAGAGCTGAGTTGGTTTTTTTGTTTTTTTTGTTTGTTTAAATGTGTCCTATGCAGCAGCGCGGCACTCAGAATTGCTGTGTGAATGTCAAGCTAAGCCGCAACAGATTTGCTTTCACAAACGGAGCATTACGGCTTTCGCCATGATGTCCCCCTTAGAATATATATGAAACTTTATTAGAAATTGCTTTGGGTTTGTTTCAAATGTAATGGACACAGACGAAAAAAAAGGGGGAAGGAGAGAAAGACGGAGGAAATGTTTAAAGGGAAAGGAGATAGAAGTAGAGGAGTGAAAAAATACTCCATGGTTAACACCCTTGAAGTCTGCCTTGAGACCTGAGGAAAAAAAATAAAACAGAGAATCCACAACAACAAACACCATATGGATATATAATAACAGTTATAACTTCAATGGAAAGCACACAGTACAAGGTAATACAAGATGTTATTTAGTGGCAACTGCAGCCCAACTGAGAGTGTATCTAACAAACACCTAAGAATGTTTGATATCGTAGGTGTGGGGGCCCACAGATCCCCCCAGGACATGAGGACGACAAGAGTAAATTTCTTCATAAATGTTTTTCTGTTCCATTTGGGGTTTTATTATTCATATTTTAATAGAAATTTCACTCAATTTTATTGCATTTCTTTAATTACAAAGAAGTATATGTATAAAAATCATTCTCCAGCTCAGAAGAGCTGGGATGGCATAAACCTAAATGGGAGCGCAGTCTCTACAAATACACGCTTCAAAGGAAACAGTTCCCCATTGTGGTCTGATCTCAGGAAAAATGGATGAGGTAATTAAACCCAAATTGATTTAATTAGTCATCACACTGCAAAATGAATGCACAATGAACATTAAACAGTTTTGTGTTTCTTCCTGATATTAAAACATCAAAACCCACTTATGGAATCAACACCAACTTTGAAAGAAGTGAATACATAGAAAAACTGAGGTGTGAATATAATAAAGGAACATGAGTGCAACAATGCATCTTAAGCACTCTGCTAATAGGGCTGCCCTGCACTTGTGCCCTGTAATGAGTTTTAGTGAGTGGGGAGGGGGGGCTGTTCTGCAAAACTACCACACAATATTTCACTGCAGGACCACACAGCTCATGAAAAATACATGCTGCTTTGCATGCTATATGCACGCTATGCATATAGAAGCAGTGAAAAATACATGCTGCCATTAATCCCACTCTAAGTACTAAAGTTCATCCTCTGCTTTTCTTTAGGGAGCAAGTTTTCAAAGCCTGCAGAAAGCTGGGCACAGCTCTGAAGGGGAGGCAGTCTGAATGCAGCCGGCATGCATTGCAGGGAAAGGCCAAAGCGGGGGGGGGGGCAACAACATAGGAAACATGGAGCATCAGGCTAGAAGAAAGTGAGACCCTTGCTGATTGCATGCAAATACTGCAGGTTTGATCATCAAGCTATGTCAAACCTGAGGAGACGAAAAACTTTTACGGTTCACAAAGAGTAAAAGTAGTACATTAAAAAGTATCTTAAAGCTCTGCAGAGTCCTGCTAATTTCCCAATGTTTTTGAATCCCAAGTTCCTATAAATTCCCATAAGGTCAAAAAGTTTCCCATTTTGATTCTGTCCAAAATTCCCCCCTCTTAACTTCCGGAAAGTTTCCAGATGTGGTCCACACTCGTACAGCTCCATCAAGGACAGACTGATGCTTGGCAGCAACTGCAAGGACTCAGAGTTAGTCTGAACTATAAAACTGAAACCATGAGTCAAAGGTCAGTTACAAAGAACCACTTCCTGAAGCGCAAACCGTACAACTAGGCGTGTAATAAATTTGACCCTGTTGAGGGCAATATACTGCGTTGTAGCACTTCATTTGTCATCGACACATGGAGATCAACATGGTTGAATTTAGCACTTTAACGTTAGCTCCTGCTTAATACCATGCTGATAGTGCTTTAGCGTTAGCAGAACTAATGTTAATTAGTGGTTTTGCCTTAGCGCAACTAGCTTTTTCATTAGCAGTGCCCACCACTGCTAATTTTCTTGTCAGAGTTAAAACTTTTGGCCACAGCTGTATATCCAACACTCCCAACTGTATTTCTGCAACAGCCTGTGCTCTTCGCCACATTTTACAAGTCGCCATTTTTTCCACACAATGGAAGAAAGAAAAACAAAAAGACGGTGAGCTACTTTTATTTCTACTATGAACTTTAAATGGTCAGTCTACAAAAAAATGTTTTTTTTTGAGAACTTTAGTTTTTATATCAAAAGATCCTTTTGGCCTCAAGCTGCACCTTCACATAGCTTGTTGATAAAGCCTTCAGAGATGTTAATACTTCGCTCCCATTGGCCAATAACGCATCACAAACCTTGAGTGAAACAATAAAAGTTGCTTTAAGGTGCTTGACACCAGAATTGTTTACACACTCAATCTTAAACTCAAAGTTTGCCAACAAAAATGCTTGACAGCATTTAAAACAAGAAAAAAGCTCACTCAGAAGGTACAGGAGGTGATGAAGGTGAAATCTCTCCTTGTACCCTAGAGACGATGTTGCCTTCAGGGCATTAAATAGCCAAGTGTGTAAGCATGCAACTGTGGTGTAATTCAGTCAGTATTTGTGTTGACCTAATAATAATTAAACTTCCATTTTTCCAAGTTATTCTTCAAAGAAGGCATGGAGAAACTTTTATCCTCCCATAGGACAAGTTTTCTCGCTTTAAAACAGGATTCGCATGATGAGACTGCATTAAAAGTTATAGCAAGAGCAAGGATGTAATATGAGGCTCACATTAAGCTTCCATCAAGGTCATTTTTTTCTCGTATGTTACTCCTCCCCTCTCACTTGCATCTATTCCTCACCTGGGCCATTAACCAAAAAGGCCATTTCTTTATATCTTCCCAGAGCGACGATGCTTGATTTTAAAGTGATGCTGTCATACATGAAGGAACTTATCGGCAGCAAAAGCAAAAATGTTTTAAAAACAAAAAGGTGAACTGATGTATTTTTAAAGCAAAAAGAAAAGAAATGCCCCTAAAATTTTATAAAATCTTACCCAAACCACTCTGAAACTGTAATTTTATTCTCCCACCTTGGCAAAACAGATGTTCCCCGCATGTGACTGACAGGTAGAAGGTGCATTAAAATTCCTGGAGAGAATCCATTTGCCTTGCAGACCAATTATGAGTGAAGAGAATAAAAAGATAAAAATGGACAGGACTGAGACTTTCCTCTGACTTCCTACCTTCACCCAGAGCTTCGGCTCTTTCCAAAACAGCCTTTTCAGTTCCAGCGAGTCATTTCTCCTCAAGACTGCCAGCATTTGTTTAGCAAGTGGTAGAAACTATAACTGCACATTCAGTCTGCAGACAACTGCCTTAACCTGAGATACCAGTCTAATGAAAAAACTACCTTATCAAGCTATTGCCGCATTAAAATGTTACAATAAAAATTAGCTATTAATTTTGTACACAGTGAATAAAAACCTCGATTTATTCAGGCATAAATGTAATTAGATGGTTCAAGTCAATGTCTTTAGAGAGAAAGCCTGGCAAAGTAAAATCCCTAAAGATGGGTCCTTCAGTTTGACCCAACATGTCTGCTGTTCTGTTCAAGTAGCAGGAACTGAAACAGACAGAATGACAGTATAATAACATCCAACATCTGGATGATAAATACAGCTGAATCTGATCCATTGTCGTATGAAAGCAATACCGGCTTCCTGTTTTGATCAGATATTCATCTGAAGCTGCTGATCCTGGTGTACGTGGTCCTGTGTTAGTGATTATCTTTTGTCTGATTTTAATTTTAATGTTTTAACATAAATGAGCTGGGTTTACTTAAATTTATATCAAAATAGTGTAAGTCCTTTTGTCAGTAAGGCTGTCAATCAAGGTGATAACCTATTAAACTGGTCAATTAAAAGGACAACACTTAATATTGTCAGCGTGAAAAGGGTACAAGACGTCATTAAAAACATAAAATAATACTTGCTAAGGTACAATATAAGTACAAATGGACCAAGTATTGAACCATGGGGCACCCCATGGGTGAAAGATGTTTTTCAGAGAAGTACTCACTAGCTCTTAGAGAGAAGGAAAATCAGTCTTACACAGAGCCAGAAATACTAGTCAGGTGTTATGATGGAGCATCACAAGAACAATTCACAGCATCAGTGGCCAACTAAAGACCACGATGTATCCTAAATTGATTCCATTAATGGAATAGTCTATACAGAATCAAGTTTCTGAAAACCATATTTAAAGTTTTTGGAAATCTGAAATCTGTTCCAAAATTTTGTTGACACACAGCAGCTTTTAAATTGGCAAAAATAGGTGACATTAGATAGGAAATTTTTTACATCTCAAACGTGGGGTTAAGGATCCTGGCTGTGTAAACACTTCCTGAAAAAACAAACAAAAACAAAACAAACAGTCAAATGCACAAAACTTTGCCTAATCTCAAACTTTTACTTTACTGTCCCATTTCACGTCACTTCTTTCAGTCTTTTCTGTACACTTGGAAAATATACCGAATGCTATCAGAGGCCAAGATGACAAGTCTGATAATCACAAAAAAATAAGTCAAAAGAATTTCAGTGTTTACATTAAATATTTAACTCCAATTTTACTAAAAAGTCCGCTATTATCAGTATCGCAATAGTATCAATCTCTTACAAGTGCATCCAACACCTACTAGACTTCTGGTAAACTCAGTGATGCTAAATGCACCAATCACAAAAAAAGTGGATCTTTCCAAAAACAAAAAAAAAAAAAATTCTGGTTCAAAAGTTTGACTAAATTCTAATAAAAAGATAAACTTCTATTTCATAGACGTACTCGGTGTTAAGTTTTCTTTATCCCCCACATACACTTATGGTCTAGAGGCAGTGTTTAGTGTTAAGACTCAATCTAACATGCACATGTAAAGTCTAAAAATACAGTAACTACAGTTAGCTAACATTGCTAACTGCGCTAAACGCCAGTTTCAAAACTGTTTAATAAACGCCCACTTAAAAAGGTTTGGCTTTGTTTCACCAAAATAGTAAGTTCAATTTTGATTGACTTGCTTGATGTTCGTTCTCCATATCTGTAATTTTCACGACTAATAAGGAGAAAAAACAAAAATAGACTGACTGGTGATGCTAATTGTACTCGCTACTAATAAAAGTTGTTTGGAATCAGTAAAAAACAAAGATGTCTGGGAAGTTTATTTGTGAAGGAGCAAAGGTTCAGTGAACAGAAGAGCCTACGACTTCCAAGAAAAAGAAACCTACATTTAAAAGCCAAAACCAGGAGTCCCAACAAATCTAGAACATGTAATGCAAATTAAATGTATGATTTAACTGCACATGAACACTATACTGAGTTCCCAAACACAGACATGGCATTGATTTGGTCAACTTCCCATCAGATTGGGACTCAGCAACGTAAAGTGACAAATCTTAAAAACAACTAATCGGTATCCAAACAGGAATTGAAATCCTGATCAGCAAGCCAGCATCTTAATAAACAGCTTTTTCAACAAATGCACAACCATACCTGTTTGGCCAGGTTGACGGCGTCAGCATGAAGTCTGTCTCTCAGGTGTGGGTCCAGCTGGAAGGCAGGCGCGATCTCCACAACCTAAGAAAAACAGATCAAGACAACCTTACTGATATGCTACTTCAATTCAGAAATAAAATACAGCTTCTGCATTTCAATTTCCTGGTTTCAGTGATATTACAGAGTAAAAAATTATAGAAGCAGTCCAAGTCATTTTTGTTGTTAATAGCTGTGAAAAAGTCTAAAACAATAAAGTTGTGGGTGATAAAAACCAAGACAATAAGTAGAAAGATGCTGAAATGCTCTTTGGAGCTGAAGCAGACCTCACAGTTGGTGAATAACTGTGGGTCTATTACAGAGAGTGCCCTTTTATCCCCCTCAAAGCTGCAATTTCATCTATTGTTTAAATTAAATAGCAGCATTTTATTACAGTGCTCATTATTGTTCACCCTAAAAATCACCAAATTCTCCCCCAGTTTGCAATAAAGAGTAGGCCTTTTAGAAATGTTACAATTTCTCTTTTCTCCCCACCTTTACTGTCCCACAGATTCATGAAATAGTCTTTATTGGTGACAGTCAGTGTTAAATTTAGCTGCTGGGTGAGGGGACTGATCCATTTACTTCCAAATGACAATTCAAACAGTTCGAAACAACATGATCCAAATCTGATTAAAATTAAAACAAACACATGACGCAAATTAAATTTAATCCCAAAATAAGATCTCTGCCAGAGCATGAAAAGCCCTCAGAAAAGTGACTGAACCATCCTAAATCCATCTCAACAAACGACTATTGCTCGAAAAAGATCTCAGATCAGAGGGAAGACGCAGATTAACCCTAACAGAATTTTAAAAAAATAGAAAAAGAGCATCGGCTGCAGCATGAACGGCGTCGCTAATATGATTATCATTTATAATTTGATTAAAGCGAAAGGATGAAAGTGTTGAAAACGCGTGATTAAAACTGCTTTGAGGTGGCGGTAGTTAATAAAATACTGCACATGTTGATCAGCCTCCTCTGGTGAAAGCTTTGTTACATCGAGTTACAATTACAGGACTAATGTTATTTTCTCTTTAATCTGGTGTTGAGCCATTTGTTATTTTGACAATAAGACGACGAATTAATTCCTCTTTCTTAGCCAATGTCGTCCCCCCTCATGAGTGGATAATGCAACCGCCCTCTAATAAACTTTTGATTTAAGGTGATTTGTTGAAGGATTATGTTCCTTAAACAAGTTATTAGAGCTGTTATTTAATACAATCTGTTTACCCCCTGCTGCTCAGAGCAATCCGAGACCCTGCAGGGTGTGTATCCTGTGTTTATAATCACTTCATGTGATGCCAACATTGGTCTTTTTGCCAAAACAACAAGGGCAAGCAGACAGCAGTGCTCTCAGGCGTGTTTCCTGCTCCGTGACCTTTCCTTCACGCCTCTTTACCATTACCATCCACTTCATGCTACTCATTACAACTCAAGAGAAATGTCAAGAAGATAATCTTAAACAAATTCCAGCATTATACTGGAGTAGATTAATTCGAAAATGAGGAACTTCACCTTCTGGTGTCTCCGCTGAATGGAGCAGTCTCTCTCGTACAGATGGATGACATTACCATATTTATCACCTGAGGATGGACATAAAGTAGGTAAGGTGAAAAAGTCACAGGATAAAGAAGTGATTAAGCTTTGCAGCTCATGCAGGAGACATTGTCATATTTTCTTTGCCTCCTTTTTCTGAGCGGACAAGACGCTGTCAAAGCGAGGCACTAAGACTTCACAGAAAATTAGGGGAAAAAAGTTTTAAAAATCTTTAGAAAGCCTGGAGAAGTATTGCCAAAGACTTATGTGCTGCGCCAGAGGTGGGTAGTAACTAGATACGTTTACTCAGTTACAGTTACTTGATTAACATTTTGGAAAAAAAAAAAAAGTACCTTTAGGAGTAGTTTTCATACACAGTACTTTTTATTCTTGAGTAATGTAACATATCACTACTCTTACTTGAAATGTCTCGATACTTTGCCCACTGTGAGTAACGTCACTGAATGAAGCACAACCATGTTTTAACCAAAAATACACCAGATTCAGACACACCTACAGTTAGTTGAAGTGAGATCTCTTGTTTCTACACAAGATTTGCTATTCTAATGTTATTTTCTTTCCACTGAGGCTGTTGTCGTTTTTAGAGGTAATATATAATGAATATACGGTAAACACCATATATTGTCACCAGAGGTACTTTTGCTTTTTACAACTGTAAGTATTAATATTTTACAGAAAATATAATTAGAAAAGTGTTTCTTTTGCTTAAAAGTTGTATATATTTTTTTTATTTTAGTCTTTAAAGTGCCAGACTTTGCACATAACTTCATATTTTTGTCTGATGATATTTAAAAATCTTAAATTAGATGTTATTCATTACTTCAGTAGCCTTTTTACCAAATACTTTTTTACTCTTGAGTAATTTCTTTGACGGCTACTTTTTACTTTCGAGTAAAAATATGTTGCAGTGCTACTCTTACTTGAGTAAAATTTTTTTGGGTACTCTGCGCGTCACAAGAAAACCAGTAACAAGTTGCCAAAGTAGAAACGGAGGAAAAAAAAAATACAAATTTCAGAGAAAGTATATAACTAGCTGAAGTCATGAAGAAACCACCTCAGGCTTTAAACAGCAATTTTAGAGGTTTTAAAGGGGAAAAATTTGCGTTTGAATTCAGCTCATTTACAAAGTAAATCTGACGAGGTGTGGGGGAAATTCACAGGTCAGGTGTTACAGCTACTCAATAACAAGACGAGCTCACAGCCAGGAAAATGGAACAAAAGCTGAAAACTTCTAAAAATAAATATTTCTAATTACACAAGCCTGCACATCTTCCCAGTCATACCCGTTTATCAACACCCCCAGGTTGCTGATCAGGTGGGGGGGGGGGACAATTCTCTTAAAACGTTGAGAGCAGTTTTCTCCCTGATCTTTAGTGTCAACATTCAAAAGGCCAAATCTTTTGTTCTATTTATGTGTTTTATGTCATTAAAAAGCTGACAACAGTAATGTGTAGTAATGTAGTACTTACCAATACTGTTTACTGCATCTTCTTGATCTCCAAATGGCACAAAAGGCTCAGCAGATAGAAATTAACAAAGCTTGTGTACAAACAAGAGGTCTCACTTCAACATAAGGTTTGTTTCTGTGTCTGGTGCATTTTTGGTTAAAACATGTTTGTTCTTTATTCAGTAAAGTTACTCACAGTTGGGTAGAGTTTTCAGGAATTTTACCCAATTAAGAGTAGCGATACTTCATAATATTACTCAAGTAAAACGTACAGTGTAGTACAACCTTCTAAAAGTACTTCCTTTCCCAAAAAGTTACTCAAGTAAATGTAACTAAGTATTACCTCAGGGCAGCTTAATATTTCAGCATATTTTCAATCACCCAAGAACCTTGTTTGTGATGGGAAATGAGCCAAGCATCTCTGAAAATCTAACAATGTAGAACGTGTCAATTTAGAGAAATTACAAAATGTTTTGATTAACTTTTTTTATGTAAATATCATGTGATTATTTGTACCCTTCTCAATAATCAATGCCATTACAGCAATCAATCCGTTCTTAAAATTACTCAACTTATTTCCACTGTTTGTGGTGAGGTCCAAGACTTTCAGGCTGAAAGGCCTCCTTTCCATCACCCTAATCTTTATCTCTCTCCAAGTATCAGGCAAAATTAAAAGTTCACTTTATGCCTAAATCTGCCAGGGATATGGATAATTTTGGGCTTTTTATTTAACCATTATTTTACCAGGAAGTCCCTTGAGATAAAAACTCTTTTTAAGGGGGAGATGGCCAACAGGCAAACTGGTGTACAAAATACAAAACGAAATAAAAAGTTCAAGACAAAACATCCTAAAAATTCACTTCTGTACAAACCAGATATAAACTTACCAGAAAGCCTCACCGAAGGTAAAAGCAGGAACAGGGTGAATTAACTTACCGAGGATCTGGACTTCGATGTGTCTCGGCTTTTCAATGAACTTCTCAACAAACAGCGCTCCGTTCCCAAAAGCCGTCAGGGCCTCGGAGTACGCCCGCTGGTAATTCTCCTCCAGTTCCTGACATGAAAAAACAAAACCCACCACAGTCTGAATCAGTGCAGCCACTCAAGGCCAAATTCACAACAGAAAACCTTGAATTTTAAAATAAACTCTCCAAATTTGTTTTGTGACCCCCTTTTTGACATTTGCATGTTTTCTGCGTTTCTTTTGGCGCGTATGTCTGTGAGGCCTGTGGGGGAGAAGCTCTACACATCATCTCTGGTAGATCAAAACCCTACATGTTAAAGGTCACGGCTCAATCTGTGTGTGTCAGTCTGTGATGCGCCGCATGACCATCCAGTCTCTTGCTGTGGGGAGAGTCTGAATCAACATCTTTCCTCCCTCTCAGCGCTTCGGGCGGGTGGGGGCAAACTCAAACACAGCCTCAGCTGTCATCCTGCAGCCTTGAGAAAAGATAATGTTGGAGGGTGAAGCTACCTGACTCCGAAAGGGCAGCTGTACATCGTCAGCAACGCTAAACTTACTAGCAAAACCCCCCCCCATCTGAATTAAAAGATTAAATTTGCATGCAAGTGCTTGTTCTTCAAATGAGCCAAATAAAAAAGGAATAATTTCTGACATTTAGCAGCAGAAAAAACAAACTTAATGTCCTTGAATCCCTGAAAGACTGGTAGCTCCCCTCAAATTACATATGCAGTTCTCAGGATTGTTTATGAAGGATTTTTATGGTAAATTTGTGAGTAAAAGCCAAAGCAGTAGATACACAATCTTTGGTGTTTTAAATGTTGCCCTCACCTTTAATAGAAGGTTTTACTAAAACGGTCGGTTCCTTTTCTTTTACTGTATCCTGCAGGCAGGGATCACCTCATGTCAAACAGAACAATCACCTTCAGGGTATTGTAAGGCTCTGCTGCAAAATTGCTATGACTTCCCTTCTGGACCTTAGAAACCAGTAAAAAGGTCAGGTCACGGGGGGGGGGGAAGGCAAGATGTATCCTGGTTGATCCAAGTCAGCAATTAAAATATTACTTTGTTTTGCTTCTTTCAAGACACAGACGAGCCCTGCAGAATAAACTGTCTCAGAGGATAATCTGTACCAACAGATTGAGGCTGGGTTTTCTAAAAATTATTTTTTATTAAGTTCGTTACTTATAAACAGTGAGAATGAAATTGAAGAGGTAGGTCTTTATTCGTCCTTCTATCCCACAGGTGTCAACCTCGATGGGGCCAGTGTCCGGCTACTTTTGGCTGCGCCTCTGCTTCAACCCACCCAAATAAAACGGCGGTAACAGGGAGGAGAGTGTAGAACAGGATTATATGCTGAGGAGATAACTTTTACCCATCAATATTTAAAATAGTAATCCCATTCAATTGCATTTAATTTTCATTCGGTTCAGTTAATATTCAACAATCTGAACAGAGAATTCACATCGTGCCATCACAAAGAAAATAAATACATGCAACCTTTTCTCTGCAGGCACAAAAACCTCTGACTGTAGCTCCACTAACTACATATAAACAATGAAATTAAATTAAATTATGAACGATTCGCCTGCTGTGGCCTGAACACACAACTTTCTCCTGGTCAGCATGGATTGAGGGCGCAACCGCTTGTGTGTAGTCAAAATTTGTCTCAAGATTTCGATGTTAATCTGGAGGCTGAATTACAAGCACCACTTCACCAGATGCGCTCCTGTCCATAACTTTTCAACACTTTCAGTTCACAGATATCAAGATGCACTGAATCCATGTCAGAGATGATACTCAGATGGGAATTTTATGATTTTTTTTTTTTTTTTTTTTTTTTTTTGATTGATTTAGTTACCTGTACTCTGTGCATAAAGTTGAAAATGTCTGCGCATCTGCACCAAATGGTCAGGAATGTAAAATGTAATCTGTCAAAATGATGGATGGTCTTCAGTATTTTCTGTCACCGTTTAAACAAAAAACAGTCAAAGACAGAAAATATTCCGCTTTTGGCGAGCCCTGCACAGACCTAAAAGTTGCAGGTCAATGCCCCTCAAGGACTAAAGTTTGACACCTCTCCTCTAGCTGCAAGATAGAACATTATCGACAAACACAGAAAACAAAACAGAGGAAGCTGAAAAACAAGACAGAGGAACTCTTTGGAAGGTGTGCTTCACGTTACATTGGGGGTCAAACTACCAGAATTTTAGAAAAAGATCAATACTGGTGTCAATATTGGTGGTGGTTGTGTGATGATCTGGGGTAGCTTTGCTTCATTACCACTTGGACAGTTCATATCGCAGTAAGTTATATCTTGCAGGAAACCCTGAAGATCAACATTTCTCCATCAGTTAGTAGCCTTAAGATGAGGTTATGCAGCAGAACAATGCACCCAAGTTAACCAGGAAGGCCATCTTTAAAACATTTGCTTGTATGAAATTTATAACATTACAATGTGTTATTTATTCAACCAGCAATTTACATCTGTAAGCTGAAACGTCCAAAATACAAATCAGCCAAAATATGTGAGCCAAGACCTCGCTGGTCTGGATCGGCTAACACTGGCATGTGATGTGCATTGTCCCTTTTTAAATCAACAACTATAGTGTCAGACTTAAAGTTTAGCGATAAATGGATGCAAAATCTCATGCCAAGATATCTTGTTACATCCCTCCTTGTTTATAGCGAAGAATCAATGACTGCTTTCAATGAACAGATAAAAACTTCTTACAGTTCGCAGCATGGTTTTAATCTGAAATGATCATATTGGTGATTATCACGGTATTAAAAAATCCGACATTTGAATAGTGTCTCAAATGGTCAATGAAACTAGGATAGTCGTTAATGTTAAATGTTGTTTTTATGGTTTATCACTACACAAGGACTTATTGAAGATTTGCGGGTTTCAGTACATGCAGAAGGAAACTTTAGGACCACAAAGTTGGCTGGAGAGAGCATGGATGCTGGGTGCACCATTTGTCTGCAGACAGGTTTGTCCAGGACGTCTTATCAATTTTTACGATTGCTTTCACTGTCCGTGAATGAACTTAGAACTGTAAAAACACTTCACAATTTTTAACACACATTTGAACAAAACTGACAATACTGATAAACGAGATCAATTTGATCACAATAATCATGATACCTGTCAGATCATTGCATGCAACTCGTTCGTAATCCACAATGAATCAAGTCGTTTTGCATTTGCATTCGTTGCGTCATGTCTGCTTGGACAGTTCCCTTTGAAATGCTTCTGATTAAAGTCAAATTCAACTGTGTAACCTGGAGACAGACAGCGAGAGACACACAGCAGTCTCCTTCACTGTCCACACACCAACGCCTTTCATTTTTTTCCCAGGACATCAACTGGGTGAGAAGTGAAGCTTTTACATGTTTGATCTCCACTCTGGTAACCTCTCCTGATACAGTGCAGGAAAGGTGATGTTGCTATGGTAACGGACTCAGATAAGAGGTGAACCTGAACTCGCAGTAATGCCACAGGGAGCTTGAGGAACAAGGTCTTTAAAAGGTACGTCAGCGTATATCTGTTAAATGTCACATATGGAGTTGGGCTGCACAACATATCGAAAATTTCTCAAGGGATTGGGTGTGAACAGCTGAGCAGCCATAAGAAAACCACTCATCAGTGAGATTAACTGGAGAAAAAGGCTACAAATTGCAAGAGAGCATAAAAACTCAGGAGCAAAGGAAGAAGGTTAAGTGACGAGTCCAGATTTACCCTCTTCCAGAGTGATGGGCACATCAGGGTAAGAAGAGAGGCAGATGAAGTGATGCAGCTGTCATGCCAAGTGTCTAGTGTCGCAGCCCTAGGGGGTTGCTGCAGTTGGTCAGGTCAAAGTTCAGCAACATTATGAGGTCAGATGAAGACACTGAACGACCAGGTTATTCCATCAATAGATTGATTCTTCCCAGATGACATGGGGATATTCCAAGATGACGATACCAGGATTCATCGGAACGAGTGGTTCAGGGAGCAGAACACGTCATTTTCACACCTGGATCGGCCGCCACAGAGCTCAGACCTTTGAGACGTGTTGGAGAAGGATGTACAGAGTGATCAGTTCATCAATAAAATGGTTGTTGAGATGGAAATGAGAATCCCCCCCCCCCAAGTAACTGGATAGATGTCTCTATCTGGGGTTTCTAGTTGCCATGAAAGCAGAAAAACATTAAGACATTTATTCATGGCAAGTCACTTTCACACATATTTTGATATCACGCTGCCCTAACATGGAGTGACCCACACCACGTAGGTGACAACAGGACGTTGCGATGTCACGAAAACTTGTCATGCATGCTGACAACGCAGTAAAATTGGACAGAGTGGAATAAAAAAAAAATCTAAAGTGCAAAAAGCGACGTGACAGGTGCTGTGAAAATCGAAATAAAAAAGGTAACAGACTTTGAAAAGTGGTCAAATCGATTTTTGCACCCGTCCTTCCCAAACAGATAGGAGTTTTCAAAGACCTAAACTTTGAGAACTCCATTTGTAATCCTTTCACATCAGTTCAGCCCGTCTGTCATATTTGTGCCACTGGAGCTTTGATGCGTGCAGCCTCACCCATCCTTCCCTTTCAGAAAGCATATCAAACAAGTAAACATACATTGTGGGAATCTAGCAGCTTTGTTTATCAGTAAAGACACACATCTTGCCCTAAAATATGTTTTAAACAGCTTGGCTGACTTTAACTCACGCATACAAATGACCTGCGAGCTGGCCTTGATGAATTTGAAGTCAACCTACACATTGTTACTCGGAGCCCCAACAGAACAGAGAAATCTCTCTATAATTTCCTCACATCATCATGTCTGCTCAGGTCTCTCTGGATCCAACAGGCAACAAGAAATGTCAACAACTAATTAATCAGACTGTGCTAGGACTCAGGAAAGGTCACTCTTACCAATGGGTTATGACTTCAGAAGCTCCAAGGATACACAACAAAACCACACTGAAATTTAAAAAAAAAAAAAAAAAAAAAAAAAAAAAAAAAAAAAAAAAAACCGACTGGTTAACAAAGCCCGGCATCACTGCATCTGACATTACACTGTGCTGAGCAACCAGAAGAGTGAAGTATTTCTCAGTGGCTGACTGCTTACTAAAGAGGGACACCAATAGTAAGAATATTAAGCAAACAGATCTGACAATTCATATAAGGGGGAGTTAAAAGCTGTTATGTTCCAGTAACATTTAAAAGTGTGATTTTCTGGGGAAACCAGCTGTTGACACCCGGTAGAGATGATGTGGCCTTTAAGTTGTGGTACAATAAGGGTACAGAAAAAAAATCCAGGATCTTTATCTACCCAACTTTTAAGACCATTAGAAATTAAATTTCAAACCTGTTTCATGACAAACGTACAAAAAAAAAAAAAAAAAAAAAAAAAAAAAAAAAAAAAAAAATGTTGCAATGCAGAAAATTTAATCTGATCACACGCTAGCGTTTTGATTAATCTGATTAATCACTAAGCTTCACTTTGTAGGCTTGAAATGTAAAATTGCACGTTTCCAAAAAACGTTTTATAGTTTCAAACCAAACAGCTCAGTTTTCCATATTCAGGAAGGTTTAAAACAAGTTGTTTTGTTTCAAATATAATTTAGAAATGTTAAACTGCTTGTGCTAGAATGATAATTCACCGTTGCACTACTACCTAAGTCTTATCCAAACGTCCATCGTGGTGGTGGTGGTTGGGGGGGGGTTCGTTTTCTGACACTAGTGGCCTTTATTCGACAATAATCTAACAGGAAAGGGGCAGAGAGAACTTAGTACTTAGTGAACTTAGTAATCCTCCGCAGGTGAGAGGCTTGTAGGTCAAAATAGGCAATATGACTAATCTGCAATATATGATATTGGCACGTTAAACTTTTTAGATTAGTCGCTTGCGTTAACATTGACAGCCCTAAGATACACACACATTCCTTTGGTTCGATGCTCCATGTTCCTCTTGTTGTCCTTTTCATCTGTATTTCCCTCCATAGTAACAACTTTGTTGAAATAAATGTCATCACTTTCTTCTTCTACTACTTTCCAATGTGCATTATTTACTGTTAACTTTCTGTTTTCGCTCAGTTATTTTTCTCTCCATAGAAGCTACACCAGGTCTGGCGTTCTGTTTTGCTATATAGCTCCTTCCTGGAGGGGGGCATCGGCTGAGATAATGCTCCCCTCAACTAATCCTGCCATTAACTTTTTGCTTTTCAGTAAAGTACTCTTGGATCTGCTCTGTCTTCTCAAACCCCCAGTCAGTCGTGGCAGATGCTCAAACTGAGCCAGGTTCTGGTTCTGCTGGAGCTTTCTTCCTGTTAAAGGGGAGTTTTTCCTCTCCACAGTCGCTACATACATCCTCGGTATGAGGGATTGCTGTAAAGTCAACAATAACGCCATACGGTCGCTCCATGCTCATCCAGGAGGATGAACGCTGCAAGTCAATGACTCGATGCTCTGCTGGGTTTCCTTAAACAGAAACTTTTTAAACTACTTTGAATAATGAACTGAGCTTAATGCGCTGTTTGATAACTAGGATTAATTGTTTTTTTTTAAAAGTGTCTTGAGACATTTGTCGTGAACTGCTGATATATAAATAAACTAAACTGAATTACAAAAAAAAAAAAAAAAAAAAAAAAATGTTATCAGCGTTATTTCACCATCTGCCCAGTTTAAAACCAGTTTGTCCTGGGAACAGATGCAGAGTCTGAATTTTCAAAGAAACCTTTCCAAAAGCACCACCTCCATTATCAAAAGTCCATAAAATCCTTACATGCTCAGCAAGTTGAAGGTTCAACCTGAGCCGTAAGACAGTATATAGACGAGTAAAATCAAACCGCAGACGGCTGCACTGCAGAACATCGATCACTGATCCACTCCAGGGCTAAAACACAACCAGCATTCTCACTGCTAGAGTGTTCAAGGACCAACAACTCTACGCTGGGCCAGAGGAAATAATGTCTGAACTAGTGGCAGGTTGTTGCTTAGCAGCTGAAACGTCTAAGTCACCATTTCTAAAACTCCTGATCTACCTATCAATTTGGTCCACAGAATTTGGCGCAGACCGCAGAAAACACTGAGGTTCAACTCTAAGTCCAATTGGAGGGAAATTACAGCAGCAGCTCATCTTCCTGCTGCAAGCATCACGTCGCTTTGGTATCACTCAACACATTGTGTATGTAGGTTACTGTAGGGGGGGGGGAGATGCATTCATCTGAATGTTTTTGTAACAGTTTACTTCATTCAGAAATGCATTTTTTTCTTTCAACTAATGATTATGGCTCACAGCTACTTAGACATTTTTATTCAGACATTTAATTAGTGCGTAAGACCAAATAAATGGTCTTTTTTATAGATAAATGGCCTAAACCTTCATGAGGAAGACTGCTGACTTAACACTTGTTCAGCAGAAAGCCATGACGGCGTAAGCCACAAAAGGTCCGTGCTAAAGAGTTCTGTATCAAAGCATATTAATGAAAAATTAAGTGGAAGGAAAAAGCACAGTCCTCAAGAGTTTGGAAGAGACATTGACTGCAGGTGGAATCGATGCTTCAAGATCACCAGAAAAAGATGCATCTGTATGGAGGAAGAATGGAGAGGAGCAGAATCCATGTTGCCTGAAGCCCAAAGTGGAGTTTCCACAGTCAGTGATGGGTTAGGGTACCATGTTGGCCACTGAAAAGATCTGTTTACACTGGTCATATGTAATATTTGTGAATTTTGGGTTATCATTAGCTATAAGCCAGAATCATCAAAATGAACATCCCACAATCCTAAAGACTGTTGCTTCAGCACCCTTTTCTAACAAACTTTTACCTTCCACTTAACTTTCCAATAATATGCTTGAATAAAGCATTCTGAGCTGCCAGCTTCCTCACCAGTGACCTTTTGTGGCTTACCTTACTTGTGAAGGGTATCAATGACTGCTGGGCAGCTGTCAAGTCAGCAGTTTTTCCCATGACTGTGCAAGGCAAACCATTTCTCTACTAAAGGTCATTCATCTGGGTTTTAGATAATGTTCCTTTTACAGCTGGAGGCCATAATCGGCAAAATGAACCAAAATGAGCACTTGAAATGTATCACTGTGCCGTGAATCTTAATGAGTTTCACATTTTCAACTGAATTACTGAAATAAAATTAACTTTTCAACATCATTCTAATTTACTGAAATTCACTTGTAAGTGTTGTTTAAACAGCGTTTATGAATTAAGCTGGTGATATCAGCAGCAGAGGAGAAATGCAGGATTTGTGGAGAAAAACTGTGTATTGTACCATGATACTCATTAAAATCTAAGAAAAAGAGGAGCAGGAAACATTTTTTAAAACGTTTTTAGAGACATGATGGGACAGCTAACAGCAGGTTTGATTAACTGTTGCGTTAACTCTGATTTGTTCCTTTTTTTTTTTTTTTTTAAATTACAACTGGTAGCAGCTGATTAGCATCTCAAAAGCTCAAATAATACCTGAACTACAACCCCAAATCCTAGAGGAGTTCTTTCCGTCTATCATAATGGGCAAGGATCATATCCCCAACTCTAACATCTCTCTGCCCGGCTTCCTAATCATAAGACCAGGCAGATATTTAAAGAAGAGCAGAAAAAGCAAATGAGGCGGATTAGCAGTGGTTGTCAACAACGGATGGTGCCATTCAGGACATGTTAGTGAGGAATATCGTCTCTACTGCCCAGAAATTGAGCTGTTAGTATGTTATGACAGTCATGAGACTGTCATACAGCAGCAGCCTTCAGTCAGAGGCTTCTTTAGATTCGCTGCAAGACTGACTGCTACCAGAAATCCTTTCTGCCCACAGCATCACCATCCACGACGACTCTGAAGATATTTGAATAACATGAGTTACAACAACTTAATTTCCCTTTAGGATAAATAAAGTCTTTCTTAATTGAATTAAAAATACCAGTAGAGAATCAAAACGCATTTATTAAACCTCAAACTTCCTATATTCCTACCTACGGCTGCATCACAACAACCCTGACTCATAAAACAATGTTTTTCCACCTGGAGGAATCACTGATTGTGTCTCAGAGTTTAGCTTGTTGGGTTTTTCTGCTCACACCCTCCCAGCATGAAGGCCTAAACCTTCTGTGAGGTGTTTGTGCTGCTTGGAAAGCAGAAATGCAGCACAGAGAAATGCAACTACAACAACAGCAGAAGTGTGACCGGAGATATGACCAAGAGGAGTCACGCAATTCTGACTCTTCCAACATCTGCTACCTGGCCGTCTTGTCGGCTGACAGGGTAAAGCAACCCCAACAAAAGCTGATAACAGTATCTTGTCCCTCAGACAGCTTTCTAGTACCCATAATCCCTCGCCAGACTAACACGGTTATTAAAGTTCCTATGGAGAACCAGCTGGCAGTTAGGTCCTTCACATCATGGCACTGCAGTCCTGAGTGGGGAGGTGCTCCAGTTAAAATTATTACAGGGTTCCTGCAAAGCCTGGAAGAGTTTTGGATAAGTGTGGTAAAAGAAAATTAGATTATGGGAAAATATTTGCCTTTAACGACGTCCCTATCCCATTGTCAAATTAGAATTCCCTTTAAATGGAGACATTTGGGGTAAGAAATAAATGTGAGACCCATGAAAGTGCTCACCTCGTACTCCCTGACCACCCTCATGCCTCGACCACCTCCTCCATACGCGGCTTTGAAGATGATGGGGAAGCCGTATGTCTGGGCGAACGCCTGCGCCTCCTGCAGGCAGGAGATGGGGGAGTCCGTTCCTGGGACCACAGGAACGCCTAACATGCAGGAGAGGAGCGGTCAGAAATCACACTTCCAGCTTAGAAAGGATGCTCTTATCATCAGGTTGAATTACTGAACTATTTCTCAGCCGGAGAAAAAAAATTTAGCTTTTCTGGTCACAGTTCCATGACTTTGTAAAAAATAAAAAAATAAAAATAAAAATAAAAATAATAATAATAATAATAATAATAATAATAATAATGGGGAAATACACTAAATCTCTTCACTAGTGACAAAATTAATGCTTCGAATTTAAACAACCAAACACCAGCAGAGCAACACTGTTGAGCCCCAACATTCACTGAGGTTAGGAACCACAGCAGCCCGCAAATACTTGAGACCTCCTCTAAAAACGCCTTTAACTGCCTATTTTATAAAATTCAAACACCAAATATGTCTTAATATGCATTAATACACACAGTGGGAGCCATCTTAGCAGTACCACAGATGCCAACATCCACGGTCTTCCTCATCTTTGGTCTTGGAGGAACAGCTAATTAATGCTAAAGGAAATGAATTAAGCTTCTGGACTGGCTGCTTTGCACACACCAGCCAATAGCGTCTCAAGCAGCATTGCTCGTAGGTCTTTCAGCTTCCCAAGCTGTGTTTTGTTATGAATATCTTAGATATGCTCTACAGGAAAAAAAAAAAAAAAAAAAAAAAAAAAAAAAAAAAAAAAAACCTGCGAGTAATGTGGAGCCACAGAAAATCCACAAATTCAGAACCACGAACAGGCGGCAGCCCCCTGTGTAGACTCAAGATCTTAGCAGGGCTCATATGAGAATCAGAAGATCATCGACACGGATTTAAATCAGTCAACTAAAAAAAAAAATGTTTCTTTAAATATCACAACAAATATAGAATAGAAACCAAACAGTTGAGGACTATCTGACTTTTAAGATTAAAGATACAGCTGGTGGAAAGTTTAGAGGTGCATCTGAATAAATATTATGCATGTATAACGACATTCTGTTTCTGAACTGAAGAAAAATAACTTCAGATGGTTTTCTAATTGATTGAGAAGCATGTGTATTATAATGGTCCTTGAGGCTGACTGAATTTTTATTGCACCCTTGTTTTATCAGTAATTGAGGTTCCAAGACTATTGAATGCCTGCAGCTTCTACATTAGACATTTAGATGAACTTTTACCTAATACTTTGAAAGAATTAGTCATCTATTCAAGTTTGTGAGTAGATCAGGTTTTAATCGTTCAAAACTGTTCAGAGATTAAGTAACACTCTCCCAAGGTCCTACTTCAATCCAAACTGCTGCAAAATTCAGATTTCCCACCTACCTGCTCCAATTGCCAGCGAGCGAGCCTCCACTTTGTCTCCCATCTTGCGGACCGTATCTGGGCTCGGTCCAACAAACCTGACTCCTGCATCTGAGCAGGCCTGAGCGAAGTCTGCTCGTTCGGAGAGGAAGCCGTAGCCAGGATGGATAGCATCCACGCCGTTGTCCTGAGAGAAGAAATGTGCTGCACTTTATTTTTCTGGGACCATACATGAGATAAGGCTCATTATGTAAATTCAGTTAACTATTTTATGATAAATATCCCCCCTCCCCTCACAGATTTCTTCCGTTTTTCCATCTCACTTTCATGTTTGAGATCAAATTAATTTCATTATCAGGCAAAGATGCCCTGAACAAACTTAAAATCCAGTTTTTAAATTTGTATTAAAGGGAAAAAGAGCTATCCAAGCCAACCTGGTTATATGTTAAAACTCCAACAACTGGTTGTGCCTCCCTCGGCAGCAACAACAGCCATTGCCAATAACTGGAAATGAGTCTTTTTACGTCGCTGTGGAGGAATTTTGACCCATTCTTTTTTGCAGACTTGCTTTAATTCAGCCACATTTAAGGTTTTCCAGCATTAACACCCTGTTTTACAGTCATGCCACAGCTCAGCAACTGGACATGAGTCCACACTTTGACTAGGCCACTCTCAGGGCCAGCTTGGTTTGAATACCCTCCACTTAAATAAATTTTTATTTACCCAGGTTATCTGTCTTTTAAGAAGAACATGATTATCTTCATGATTAAAGTGTGACAAAAAAGCAAAAACAGCAGAAATCTATGAAAGAGCAAACACTTTCAAACAGAAATGACTGATTTTAAACAGATCTATTGTCCCAAACAAATTCTTTAAGCAATAATTACGGTAAATTTGACTGTCAATGTCAGTAGACGACTCATTGGGTAGATGAACACTTAAATTAGGGGAACAGGGAAGGTACTGAGTTAATGCTTGCACGTGTAAACAGGGAGCCAGATACAGTACTGGCCAAGGCTGATGGATAAAGCCATCGCTGGCACCGTATGTGCCATCTGCTCTTTTACGCAAGGCGGGCTGTAATTACGGACCGTCCTGTTGCTCAGGGGAGCCAACGGTGCCAGGCCAGGGGAGGCATGTTGCCACACACAGGCGAGCAGGTTCAAACACCCACATATAAAACACAGAGAAGATCAAGACTGAGACGCTGGGTGACAGCACACACACCAGGCTGAAAACACACACCCACAAAGGATCCGACGCTGCCGAGCTCTCAGCTGCACCCAGACGAGAAGAATCTCACAGAAGGCAGGGAGAAAGACATTGGTATTTCTGTCACACATTAAGGAGTGACGGTGTGAACAACAGGTAAACATACGCCGACATTCATCGTGAAAGAAAACAGACATCTTGCTGGCATGTGGTGGCGGAGCTCCCAGACAGGCAGGCTGATTTAGAGAAATGAGTCGGACGGTGATGCCTCCCTCAGCTTGGCTGGTCGACCACATGCCCACATGGAGAAGATAAATAAATAAATCACACCCCACAAGAGACAGGTCAGAAGAATGACAGAACAACTGCAGCTGGTGGAAAGAAAGAAAGAAAGAAAAAAGGAGCAACAGGGGGAAAAACAAGGAGCAGATCTGATCAGTAAGGTGATAAGAAGCAGCAGGAAATGAAGGTGGTAAGAAAGGAAGATGGAAAAAGAGATTGAATAGGAGGGACATGGTAGAAGCACAAAGAGAAAAGAATGCGGAGGAAAATAAAAGCAAGAAACTGAACAAAAGACACAGGTGTGCAAGAGAATGCCAAATGGGCCCTGAGCAGACAGGAAGGAGTGACGTTTCTCCTCTTATCCTCAACGAGGTCCAAAAATTATGTTTGTGATATAAAAACAGTCACTCTCTCAGATGGCAGCCATGCACATGTGTTTTATTACCTCTGATTAAGAGCTTCCATAAAGTCTGGGTGAACAAAAGAACTCCACACCAAAGAAATGCAACAAAGACTGGTACTGCTATGTAGAAGTTGGTTTTAGTGGTTTTGGGTTGATGTAGCAGCAGCGGCATCAAAATATGGCAACCCATGGATCATTCAATCAAGTATGGCAAACCAAATAGCTATGTAATGATGCACTTTGTAAGACCTATTAGTTCAAATACACCAGCAGGCACTGAATAAATGCAATGAAACATCAACAAGCGCCTCCTGGAGTTTGAAAAGTGTCACAATATGAGAATCTTCAGCACTGAATGTGGTTTTGACACTTAAAACATTTTTTTCAGATATATACCATCTTTTATTTTGCCTATAGGACACAGTTCAGTTAAAATTTCATGAAAATTTGAAAACCTTTTGGTAACTTCTCAACAGAATTTACAAACAAAAAAATGTCGCTCTCCAAAGCCTGCTGCTTCAGAGCTTCCTCACCAACAGTGGTGGTCTATTTCTATAAGGGTTTTGGTGTAAAATAGTACAGAACGATCTAAAACCCAAGCTAGACCATGACTCGTTCACCTAGTGACACGCACAAATGTGTTAATATATAAACAGTCATTTGAACTGTTGTGGCTCCAGTCCTTCACATGATTTTATTGCAGTATCTTCATTTTATTCAAAACAGGTACATTTTCTGTATAACCATCTTTGAACCTAAGTAATTATCTGAAGCTGTTATTTTTTTATAAACACTATGTTAATCAAGGATGCACAATATTTCTCCATTAACATGGTATCGGACAACGTTAGGCATTTTATAACGGATCAGTATCAGCCTGATAACTAAAACTGGGCCGATGTTAACAGCAGATGTTTATTTTCATCTTGATGCAGCTTGTGTGTGTTTAGGGAGAAAAGAGGGTTTGGCCATGTGGCATTTGTTCGATTATGTGACAGTGAGAGTGATGCAGTACAGAAAGGGGAGGAAAATGTATTTAACGTTGGTAAATATCGGTTATAGCCCTCAACAGCAATATAAATATCAAATGGCGGCCCAACTTTTCAGATCGGTGCATCCCTAATGTAAGTAGTTCAACTTAATCAAAGCTGCTCAACAGCTTTTGCAATATTGCAATCAGCCAGACCCAAGAAAAATAAAGAGTTCACATTTAGATAGAGCACCAATTCCTATATTGCCGAGACAACAAAACAGAGCAACCTTTCCCACTAATGAGATTTGGGTCACTTGCAGTTTTCTGGTGACATGTAATCCAAGTCGTCAGTGGAGAGCACCACAAACTAAAAAGTTAGTTGCACTAACCCTAAAGCACTAACCATAAACAGTAATTCTGCTAACACAAAAGCACTACTCCAACACGGTATTTAGCAGAAGCTAATGCTAAAGTGCTAACTGTTATCATTGTATCGACCTTCCAGACCACTCAGGTCTTCTGGTTCAAGCCTACTCTGCATCCCCACAACCAAACATGGAGAAGCAGCTTTCAGTTTTTATGCTCCTCTAATCTGGAACAAACTTCCAGAAAACTGCAAAACAGCCAAAACACTGAGTTCCTTTAAATCAAAGCTAAAAACCCACCTGTTTAGAGCTGCCTTTGATTAGTAGGAAGTGGAACATTGATCAATATTTTCGAATTATATTTGCTTGACAATAATTGCTTGATGATTTTTATGATTTTCATGTATATTTGCTTGATGATTTTGTTGTATACCTGACTGATGTTTTTATGATGTGAAGCACTTTGAACTGCCTTGCTGCTAAAATGTGCTAAAATAATAAACATGACTTCAATTCAAATTATAGCCACCCTTGAGAGACTACAACCATCAAGCATCAATTTAATTTTGACATAATTTACGTTCTAAAGCGACCTTAGATATTGTAGTGATGTTTATATCTTGTTCTCTACTGCCAGAGTTATTTTTTTCCTGTATGTTTCTTGTTCAAAATAAAGTTATTGTGAAAAATAAATAATAAAAAAAAAAAAAGAATATCAAGACAGGACACCAAGCCGATGCCTCAACAGCTTTCACCCACTTCAAAACAGAAGCTTGAATATAAATGTCTAACTACTTGAATGATTAACAGTTGATAATCAAAAATTCAACAAAGATGTCGAACTTTATTCAACTTAAAGTTTACAAAAACAGCCAAGTAAATTCGCACCCTAGAATTTATCCAGAAAAATAAACATAGGGGAAGCTAACTGCACTAAACTTCTTTAAAGTTAGCTAAAGCACTAAACAAAAAATTAGCTCTGCTATTAGCACAAGAGTGCCCAGCTCTGCGAGTCATTGAAAACAATACGACAAAGAAAAATAGTTGAGGTTAAGTCGAACAACAGATTTTAAATTTAAACCAACTCCAAAAAGTTTTAACATTTTCTTAAAAAGTAAAAACAGAGGCTGATAAACCACCACAACCTCCAACCCATCATGCTCTATTCAGCCCACAGCATTCCTAATGTGTTCCTAAGGCCTCCTTAAGACTTTGTAAAGACCACCCACATTCTGATTGAGTTGACACATCATGATATACAGTAGCCTCCGTTAGCAAGTATCTTTTACCTTGGCAACTTTGATGATATCTGGAATGTGCAGGTACGCTGTGACTGGTGGCAGGCCTTTTCCAATCAGGTAAGCCTCATCTGCCTTCTGCCTGCAAAGTGTAAAAACAACCCCCTCAAAAATAAAACAATAGCATGGAGCAGTAATGAAACAATCCACAACTCTGAGGCATACACCTCACGGGTATTTACTTGGTTTACACTGGTTTAGACAGGTACTTGGCGTCAAATCAGGATTTCTATAAAGGTGAAGGGCATATGTTGAGCTATGGACATGTCAACTGGGACTGAATAACAGGATCTTTTTTGAACGTTTATCCTCCAAACAGTTTGCCTCTTGTTCCCATTTCACACAAAAACCGACAATGATCAAAGCACCAATGGGAGAACAGAGGCTTCAAACTTTCTTTTGTTTCATGGAAGTTGCATCATTTGGTCAAGACATCTGTGCGCCATGATTTATTTACTTAAACCTCTGCGGATGATCGTTACCTGTGCATCTGTCCGGTGTCTTGCTCAGAGTAAACAGCCACGGTGCGAATCCCCAGTTCAGTGCAGGCTCTGAACACTCTGATGGCAATTTCACCTGGAAAAAAAGACGGATTAGTAAGAGAGAACAGTAACTGAAGTTAATCTGCTATGAGCATCACGATAACTACTGAGGCTTAAATCATTCATATCCTTTTGGTTTGCCTTCATTTTGCAACCAGTTTCAAACTTTTATGTATTACCTATGATAAAAACAAAGTAGTAAATAATTTAGTGGAAGGAAAACGCTTTATTAAACTGTTTTTAGAAATATGAATAAAAAATAAATAAATAAAAAAAAGTGGTGGGCGCTTGTATTCAGCCCCCTTTACTCCAACACCCTTAAAACAGGCCAAACAATGACCATCAAGTCATCCAGTTAGTAAATAGAGTCCAGCTTTGTGTAGTTTATTCTCAGTGTAAATCCAACTGTTCTGCAGACTACGTTCAGATAGCAGACAAATGCGTCCTAAGCAGACTTTTTCACGGCAGTCTGAGCAGCCCAATTCTGATCTTTTCACCCAAAAAAAGAAAAAAAAAAAAAAAATATTCAGATTTGTGCCACTTGTATATGTAGTATTAAACTGGATACACATCCATTGTTTTCAAAGCGCCTGCAGTCAGAATGGTCTTGTCGCATTTTATCCCACTTTAATGTCAATGATGTGAGACATATGTCATAATTCTGCACCAGAAAAAGCCAGACATGGTAAATTAGGACGTAAACAATGGCTGGAAAATTATGCTTATGAAAGAAGTTTGTCAGTAAAGTGCATCACATCACAGTCCAATCACTCACAGTTCCAACTACACATCCAAACAGACTTCTCTGCAGATGTCACAGTCAATGCTCCAGAAAAGGCTGCTACCGTTAGTCGTGTTTCTTTTTTCTTAGCTTCCTTCATCGTGTTATGATCTTGTGACAATATTGTCGACTTCCACTGTTAAAATTTAAAATCGATCCATAGACGGAGTCCATTATTACTTCCATAAGCAGTGCGCTGCTGTGTGACGTCAACACTCTTTCTGTGGGTCGCTTTGAGGTCAAACTAATGTGAAAAACCAGCAAGCGCACTATAGCACAGGGTATTCTGGGTAAATACAACCAAAACAAACATGCCCAGCGCTAGTGGGAGAAATGGCTCGTGGTCTTTTGCTAAAGACAAAAGAGTAATCCTACAACCACTCAAATCTGATGCAACTTTTTGTTTACATTTTGTGAAGGAAGTTGCACTCATCTTTGGATGTTTTCGTGTCGTTTCCATCAGTCATTCTTGGTGCAGCGCCCCCACGGCCGAGGAGGTGAACAGGTTGCTCAATGAATTTGGTTCGTTTTAGACAGTTCAATGTGAAAGCAAACCGCAGCAGCTGAAAATGTAACAGATGTTGCAATTTTGGTCCCCAATCGAACTGAGTTGACCGGACTATCAGGTGTGAAAACACGCTAAGCGGCCAATGGTAACTCTGGAGAAGCTGCAGAGAACCACAGCTCAGGTGGGAGAATCTGTCAACAGTCAACTATAAACCCATCTTTGCCATCACTGTTGGTGGTGTATAAAAAAACCCTATTTAAAACAAATAAACAAGTGACATTTAATATTTAATATATTATAATATACAGGGGAAAACCCTAAACACCATAAATTAATTTCATTCCACTTGAGAATTATGCACTACTTTGTCCAGTAAAATCTCCACAAAGCATACTGAAGTTTGTGGCAGTGTGGCAAAATAATTGTGCAAGACACCATATGTGATGTGCAGAGAATAAAAAAAAAAACATTTGAAAGATAGAAAGTTGCACAATTAAAGAGACAATCACTGACAGAGAAAGCACTCCTTAACGTTCATCTTGCTGTCATAGGAACCATATCTTCAAAACGCACAGTTTAGTGGAAGAGAGAAAAACAACCTTAGTCACTGAAAGCTGGTATGTTTTGTTCTTGTTTGAAAGGGAGGACAGGAGACAGCATTTAAATATTGATGCAGCTTTCCTTAAAAAAAAAAGACAACTAACATCACAAAAGGAAAATTAGTGAGGCTGAGATTTATAGGAAAACAGATTAGATGATTTAAATCAGAGTGAAGGCTGGGGTGATAGGTTCTTTAAAGAAATGACAATCAAAACGAACAGTGTGGCGTCTTTAATAAAGCTGCAAATAAGTTTAGAGGAGACAAAAGCAGTGGGAGGAAGGAGGTAAATGAAGAGGAGTAAATGAGTGAAGTCACAGGGGGGCAGAGAGGCAGACAACAAGTGGCTTAGAGCAAAAATCACATCTGACAAGTGCTGCTGCTAAGAGACAAGAAAAAGAAGAGAGGAGCAACAAGCTTGGAGGAGAGGAATTGGGCCCGATATGACAAGATGGTCCAGCCATCTCCTCATCAGACTGATGGAGAGGCCCTGTGAGTGTGCCAGTATTAAAAAGCAGAGGCCGGAGCATTTAGACTGGGAATGATGGATTGATCCAGAGTGTGTGCATGCTGAAGGAGAGCCGCCTGTGTGTTTAATTAGAGCAGTGCCAATCATGCATTTCAGACCAACATAATGGGAGACTCTAAAAAAAGAAACGCTATTAAAATCAGATGTGTGAATACGTTTGTCATTTAAAACGCTCAGAGTCGCCTGAGAGATGATAACGGTGCAATAACGGTCCCTCTGGACCAGCCTTGACAGGAGAGAGTCCAATTATCCAAGTATTAACTCTGATGTTCATGCCGTCTGTCAAAACCTGACAATTTCTGTTTAGAAAACTGTACAAGTTTCTCATTTCCTCCAAATTTCAGTCCGACTTCAATAAAAGAAAAATGACGGTCACAAAATGTTGAACAGCAGCAAATTTTGCACCCTCAGTTTTTAATGATGTTTCATTCGTTTTGTGCAGAGAGATCAAATGCACATTAATTTCACTGAAAATTTATCCTACCGAATGACTGCAATCAGACTTCTGTGAGAACGGTTTACAACTGCAAAGCGTCCCGCATGCGCAGAAGAACAACATAGACGTCACAGCAGCGATAGTAATGGATGCTGCCATCTGTGGATCGATTTTGAAGTTGTTGAGAACGAGAGCCGACAGCATTGTGTTTTATGGAACCTTGTCTGCAACTTCTGTAGGGAAGTCTGTTTGGAGTCTGTTCGCTGGACCAGGAGTGGTGGGATTGTAATGTGATGCGCTTCACTGACGTTTCTTTCATAATTACAATTTTTAGCCACTGTTCACGTTTATTACCACATCTGACTTCTTCTGGTGCAGAATTATGACCCATGTCTCACGTCAATCACGTACAAGTCGGATAAAATCCGACGCGACGGTTCAAACTGCCGGTGCTTTGAAAACTATCAGATATGCGTCCAGTTTGGATCCATCTATGGGGGTGGCTCAAATCGGATTTTATTTTGGGTGAAAAGATCGGAATTTGGCTGTTCAGACTGCCATGAAAAAGGCGGATATGGGTTGCAATTGCCTGCTGTCTGCTGTTAGATGGACAGCAGAAGACTGGTGCAAAGCAGACGTGCTGCTATGTGATAACAACTACGTTACTAAACAACAACTGCGCCAACAACTTGCCAACTCTGGTTTTCCCGCAGCGTTGCCTTAATACGAGTGATAGCCGATGCTCATTTTATTCCCACACCCTGAATTCTTGAGTTTGTTGTAAAAGGAGATGTTTCCTGCATTTGTTGGTTGTGCAAGAGAAGGAAAAACTGCAGGAGAGCCTTCTTTCTGCCAGTAACCCAGCAGTGCAGAGTTACTCTATGCTTCTACCAGCTAAAGAAAACCTTAATCCCTCTGACACTTTCTCTGGCATCTTAAAAAAAAAACAAAAAAAAAAAAAAAAACTAAAAGGACATTTTTAGCAGTTTTTAAATTTAATTTCTTAAATTCTTCACCTTGATACCGATGGAGTACCCAAATCATCTCTGATGAATCGTCACTGTGGATTTGGCACAGGAAGAAAAGACTAGTTCTGAAATGGGTCGTGGCAACAAGTAGGCATCCTAAAACCATCTGCTTCTCACCCAGGGGATTTGGCTTCAACACACTAGTTTACACAAGAACACTGCCATAAATAAAACAGGTCTTAGACATTCACCAATGGCAGCTTTTTCAAACCATCTCCACTCAACCTGGCAATCTCCGTGTTTGCTGCCATGATGAAGCTCCACGTTGCAAGGTAAAAAAGCGACAATGACTCGGTTCAGAGATCAGAACATTGAAGTTTTGAAATCCAAAAGCAGGAGGATGAACAGAACCCAATGTGTGATTAACAAGGGAAGAATGGGCCACCGTCAGAGAGGATTTTGTGCAGAAGCTGAGATCAAGCTTGCAAGAGTGAAAATCAGAAGCAACTCTGCAAATGTTGACTTTGAGTCCTTAAATAAAAGCATCGTTCATCCTATAACAGAAGGTGTTTCTTTTAAAAAAAAATCCAAGCCTTGAATTCATAAAACATTCAATTCAAAACTTTGGGTTGACACTTGACTGGATCATATCAGACTTCTTTTCCTCCTTAAAACACTCTAATGCAGCCTCAAACTGAGTTTTCTTAAATATTAGCTTTCAGAAAGGAAAACTTAATTCAGCGCATTAAAAATTAAATGATCCAAGAATCTTTCTGCCTCAGGAGGACTGTAAAAGTCACAGGTTTTTCTTACATTATACATGAAACAGCATTTAATTAAACGGCAACACTCGAGTTGTCTTCTTCAGCAGTGAAATATTAGGGCTGCGTTGTGACATTTTACCTCTGTTGGCCACCATGACTTTCTTGATGGGCCGGTACTCGTTCTGTGGGGCAGAGTGGGCGGATCGGGCAAGAAGACACGCTCTCCTGACGGAGAGCAGGCCGAGCCCACCTCGCACTGCTGCGAACCTAAACATCCTGACAAGGAGACAGAAAAAAAGTGGTCAACACACATAATGGTTATGTTAAAACTTGGGGAAGGAGGAAGAACACTAGAAAAAAAAAAAAAAAAAAAAAAAAAAAAAAAAAAAGCTATGGTGGTCACCACTAAATAAAAAAGTAGTAGCCCTAAAGCACTAAACAAACATTAGTTCTGCTAACGCTAAAGCGCTATACCAACATGGTATTTCACATATTTCACAGAAGCTAATGCTAAAGCACTAACTTCAATTCAAATCATATGTGCCCTTGAAAGACCACAACCCTAAAGTACCAATTTAATTTTGACATAATTTAGATGTTCTATAATGTACTTAGATATTATATTTATGCTGCTATCTTGTTCTCTACGATCCATATTTTATTTTGTTCCTGTATGTTTGTTTTAAATAAAGTTATTGAGTAAAAAAGAAAAAGATAAAGGGAAACCATGGGGACAGGAAGCTTCTATGTAAACGGTCTTCACCCACTTCAAAATAAGAGCATGAATATAAACGTCAAACAACATGAGCAGTTAGAATAAATTAAACTGCAGGTTTTCCTCATGTTTTAAGGCTACCAACTGGTTTTCTATCTATGAGAAAGCCTGCATTGTCAAGGAAGAAACAAGTACTTTGTTCAAACACAAAAACAAGAGCAAAACAATGAAACGTTCAGCCCTTTATGATCAACACACTGTTTAGGAAGCTTTCAGCCTTATAATTAACTACAACAATGCAAATCTTCATGATATCTGAGACAGTTTGCACTAAATTAACTCATTTATACAATTTGTGGAGCTAGTATTGTGGACAGCGGACATAAATTTGATTTTTGCAAGCAATTCAAGCTGATGAAGAGCACGAGCCTTTACCAGTCAGTTCACTGGTCAAACAAACCAACTGGAAGTGATGAAGAGCACCAATGAACGACTTTTCCAGTAAAATGATGCAAGATGAACTGTTAATATGCAAGAGAAAGAAACTGATAAACTAACAGAGATCCACCTGCTGGTTGCTGCACAACCTGGGATTCAAGATGCTCATCAGACCTTCAGACTCTATTCACCAAGACAAAACATCTTGATGCTGATATGTTTGAATCAACCACATGGTGAAAGCAGATGCACACGATGATGCCTGCGTAGCAACAGTAGTTTAGATTTAATGCCATAGAAGCAACTACAGCTATTATTAAAACTAGGTATAATAAACATTAAATGGTGAGATTCAACCACACACATTTGAATGGATAATTTAAATAAGATTCATTAAAAAAAAAAAAAAACTTTGTGAAGTGAAACGTTGGTAAAAATGACATTTTCCAGACTAACATCCAGGGGTCAGCCATGTTTGCTTCTATGAAATAAACTTTGACTAGAGCCACAAAATCTATCAGGAAAAAAGGATACATTTTACATTTATCTCTTGCATAAGAACCTGTTTTGATTTTATGAAGAAGCATAATCTTACTTTAATATTGAGGATTTGTAAGAAAGAAAACCTATTTCTGAATGATACATTATTTAGTCCAGGGGTGTCAAGAGCACAGCCAGGGGCCCACTGCAGTTCAAGAATGGTGCAAATTTTGTCCTCGAGTAAATGAAGGTGAGTTTTTAATAGTTTAAGCAGAAAGGACAACGTCAAATGGAAAAACATGGGTGTCCATCGCTCTCAGCAATGGATCTGAAGGGGACATCTGGGGCCGATGCATTGTTTGCACCCGGTAGCTTTGCCTTTTCCTGGCTGTGTTTTTTTTTTTTTTTAGTTTCAGCACAACGTCTCCTTATCACAGCCCCCACAAAAAGACATCCAGAGTAGGAAACGAGGGAGGTGAAATTCCTTCCAACAGGCCAGATACATTAGCGGGTAATATGACATGAAATATTGCACACAAATATACATTTCCAGTCGTGCAAATATTGATACTGCATTGACAATTCGGTGTATTGTGAATTTGCTAAAATTTCAAACCTTGTCTAGGACAATTTCCCTTCCGTTGAGATATTTATTTCCCCCTGATCAACTGCGTTTGTGCAAGTAACAGTGAGTGACTAGAGACCTCAAACAGTACCATTTCCAAACTTCCATGCAGAACCATCGAGCCCCCAACAAAATCAGCGGGAGCGCACCATTTGTCGCCCAGTCGGGGGGGCATCCCAAGATGCCTCATTCGTATCTACTGTCAGGTTCTTGCAGATGCCCACTTTGACCATATGATTTAATGCAAAACAGTTGTTCGAGTCTCGTCAGATGGGCGATAAAGTCCGTGCATCTGCAGAACTATGCACTTACTCCAGCTGTGCAATAGTCAACAAGAGATCTGATAGTTTTCTTTCATTAGTGCTCATTTACACTGTCAGCAGTTAAAGATGCAATAATGTAAGATCAATGAGAGGCTGTCTCCAATCGCCTTCAGTCAGCAAGTACCCGTTAAGGATTGCACCCAGTTTTCCCTATCAGAAAAGCTTTAGTTCAAATTAGAAATTCATAGGTTATTTAAAAATGAATAAAATAAAAATAAGCACACTAAGGCCAAGAGATAAAGGGTTAAAGCACCAACTCATTTGTTTTTGATTAGCTGCCCAGAAAAGCCTGCTTTAATTTGAATGAAGAATAAAAATTTTTTTTTAAAAAAAAAAAAAAAAAAAGAAAAACTCAGTTATTTGGAGGCTTTTAGCACAAAACGTATAAATCAATTAGGCTTTGCGATTTTCAGAGTTTGAAGTCAATTATTTTAATCAAATTATGAGTTTTTAATGAAACTGGGGCTGTTCAGTGTGTGCTTCAATGATGATTTTGGTCCCAAATAATTTTTTCCACACTCTGCTTTCAAGCATATTCTTATCCAGTTCAATGAGCAATCATGTTAAATAATTAAGATTTAAATACTGCCCAAAATGCTGTAATTATGATTTTATCTTCCCCCCCCCCTACCCCCATAATAGAGAACGCTTAACCAGATTGAAAATTGTTGGAGCAAAAATGGGTTTTAAAAAAAAAAAAAAAAAAAAAAAAAAAAAAGCTATTTTTTCTCTTTCAATTAAACTGATCTCCTTTAAAAGGTCAAAGCAAGCTTCTACATAAAAGAGTGGTGCTCAATTAGCAAGCTTACAAGAGTTTTACTATAAAAACACTGCTTAGGCCAGCGTAGTGGAAGAAGGGGGGGGTTACTTTGACAGCTATCTCACCCAAAAAAATGATTTAAAAACAGGAGAAAAAGGACAGTGTGTTTTTCAAAGAAGCCATTAACTGATTTTCCCCCTGACATGAAAACGCAGAGCCAGTGAGCTGCTCCTCCAGTTACCAGCTGCAAGTGGGTCTAATTAGAGACAACGAGCTTCAGGTGTGATTGTGGTGTTTTTCCTGCCAAATTACAACAACAACAACATGAAGCCTGCAAATTAAATAAGTTACACAGAACTTAAAAAAAAAAACACAAAAAAAACCCCGACAGAATTGCATTTTCAAGTTAAGTTACAACAACCAAATTACTCCAGAGGAAGAGGGGTGGGTTCAACAAGTTTGTCTTGTCAAACCTTTAACAGTAAAAATATTATTTAAAAAGTAACATGGCTGCTTAATTTTGTTTTAAAAATGTATAATAAATGTGACTAATAGGAAAAAGGGAGCAGAGAGGAGTGCAAATGTTTAAAAACTACCTCAACCAGACACTCAGCAACTCATTCCATGGACAGACAGTTCCAGCTTCACACAAAACGCGCGGATTTCACGCCTCTTCTTCTGGCCCGACTGCAGGCCAGAGCGCCTCACTAGTAGTCTGTTGCTGCCACCCTGTGCCCAAACAGCGGTACTGCAGCTAGTAGAAGCCAAATTTTAAAGGTGACGCTGCAAAAACAGTCTATAAACACATCCAGGATTACATTTTTTAAGTTTTATTTAAAAGTGTATTCACTTGTCTACCTGCAGGGTTTTAAATCTGAGGGTAAATTATTGTGAACAAATCCTGATTTTATTTTATTTTTTTGCATATTCATTCACTGAACACCCTGTTTATGGGATTTGTATTTATAAAAAGCCTTTTTCTAAGCTGTTTTTCATGCAACAAGATCAAATAAACCTAAATACATTTAACACAAACTGAGCGACATGAAAAATATAAATAAGTGACTTTTTCTTTCAATTCAAGCCTTTAACTGGCACCGAAGATCAGACTGTATAAAAATAAAACTACTGTTATGTCTTTTTTGACTGTATATGTGCCTTGATAATGTACCCAGGCTGTAACAATACACTGTTTCAATACAAAAGCAACAATGTGACTCGGTGAAACAGATATAGGCCAGAGGAGAACAGGGAAGAAACAGCAAACACTAACATTAAGGCTTCAGTTGCTGCACTGCTACTTTTTAGTTTGTGAAGTCACAAAGAAAGAAAAGTTTTACGGAAGCAAAAGTTTCATTTCTCATGAAAAACTCAATCGACTACTTGCAGGCATGAGAATAATTATCAGCAAGAATAATCAGCACATGCAAACCTGAAAAAAATGACTTAACTCTGAACTTATTTGTTGATTTAAAAGGAGATTCAAAATATTCAGTAAACATCATAAACGCTGATTTAGTGGAGAGTTGATGTTTTGTTGCAGGTATCAGGATGGCCCAATGCACACTGGAAAACACTGAACCAGGAAATTAAACATCAAGACAGCGTGGATAATCTCTGCATTGTCTTCTGGAGTGCAACCTTTCCTGTTTTACTGTGGCTAAAACAGGAAAGGTCACGTCACCAACTTGGCGGTATTTCAGATATTTAAAACAAAAAACTAATTAATAATTATCGATAGCAACTGATATGAAATTCTTATATCATGATACGTTTTTCAGCCATATTGTCCAGCCCTAATGTCAAGTATTCGCGGGTGGTTGTGGTTCCTAACTCCCGTGAACACTGGTTCCACTATTGTAAAAATTTGACCAAGGAAATATAATTATAAATGAAGTGCAAAAACAGTCAAGAAACATGAATGAAAAACAAATGTTTTATGTTATTTAGCGTCTGCCCGAGATTTTTTGTATGTTTTTGTTTCAGGTTCCTCAGGTATGTCAGATATGTCTCTGAACATTAGGCTAGCAATTTATATAAACCCTCTCAATTTTATCAAATCCCTGCTCAGCTTTTGTGTATTTATTGCAAATGACAGTTTTGTTTTTCCCTGGAAATTGAAATCTCTTTAGTCTTCCTGGATACTGGTTTCCTTTATGGTTTTGTGGAAATGACCCACTGCAATGCTATGACGAGAAGTGAAAAAGAGATCAAAATGCCACCAGCTTGCAGCACGGCAAGTCTAATGACGATTCATGTCAAATTTGTTCTTTCATCTCCGATTCTTTTTGATCTTCAAAACTGTAAAAATCTGTTGAGGGGGTGACTGTGCCCCTGCAGAAGGAAGAGATATCAAGACAGCTCAGTATTAATATGTAAAGTTGTGATTGTAAATTCTGACTATTCAAACAATGTAGTTGGTGTCTCCCTGTATTTCCCATTGCAGCTTATCTTTTGAAGTTGCTTATGACCCACATTTCTGCTGTAAATCTTTGAAATTCAGTATTTTTACAAAGGTTTTACCTTCATTTTTTGCAGTCAAGGTTAGTTTAGGGTAAGCAAATACCATCCAACAGTGAACATGATAAGAAAAGGCAAAGGTCTTCATTTTCATTCAAAATGTCTGTTCTAAAATTATCTTTATTTCTTCCTCTTGAAACGGCTGCACTTGTGCATGGTTATCATTTTTGTCTACTCTTGTCTTTTCTTCTCACCTCTTTGCATAAAGTGAATGAATGTAGCGTGAGATGAATGTCTGAACATGAGGATAAGAATAAAGCTGTGGTTTGGGAAAAATTCTCATTTTGCTCCGAGGGCTCTGCTCAAGCCATGCAATTTGAGTCATTTTGGTTTTTGGTGCTTAAGGGGCCGATCCTTGATTTGAATCCATCAAAATCTGCAGAAAGTTTTGTGCTCTGCAATGGATTTTAATATGTGTCCAAAGGGAAATATGCATTTTGTTTGCAACTCAATTACTCACTGTTTCTTGGCTCTTGAAAGACAACAAAACATAAAAGATGTAAATATATTTGAGTCTTTACATTTTGTGCTTAAAGTGTTTTTTAAAAAGTCTAAATTAAGTGGCCGTGCAATCACTATAAAAGTTCACAGCTCCTTGGACTGTACACTAATAAAGGAATACTGTAGTGTAGACTTAAAGAGTTTCTCACAACTCACCAAAACAGAAAATTAGCTTAGAATCGTGACAGAGAAGAAACAGCTACTCATGAAAATGTGCTCAGAAGACGTTTGAGAATAAAAGTAGAATTCAGTATCCGATGATTTTGTTGGAAAATTAAACAAGAGGTTCTGTCTGATTCCATGACAACACCCTCTATCACAAAAAGTAAAATTTAGAGAAAGTTAACTTTAATGAATACGAAATGTACTTTTCAGATGATTTCTAAAAATATAATTCCCTTCCTTAAATCACGGACTATGATGAACCACATTTTTGGGTTTAACCCCGCTTTCCCAGTGAGAGTCCATCTGGTGGTGGAAACGTTTTCCTGAATACGCCGGACCATAAAATAGTGAACCGAACTCCGCTGACCGGTACCGCTCTGTGGAAACAAGACATTAGAGAGCATTAAAGCTGCAGAATGCAACTTTAATGAAAAATATGTTTTTTACATAATTGTTAAAATTATCATGACAGTATCATACAAGTGACAAGTGACAGTATCATACAAGACAGATAATCTGTGAAAAAAAACTAGCTTCTCTGCCTTTTCCCAGTGCTCCCAGTACTAACTGCAGAGATACACCACTCAGTCAGAAACAACCAATCAGAGCCAAGAGGAGGGTCTTAGCGCTGTCAATCACCCTCATATACGCGCTGCTCACACACTCCCCCTGCTCTCTGCTACGCTACAGCTGGTTCACCACAACATAGCCTGATGCTAATGCTAAGGCTAGTTAGCATGGCTACCGATGACGGGAGATAAACAGTTTTCCTGGAACGGTGAGTTGTTTCTCGACCATTAGCACATTTAGCAGCGTGTAGACGAGGGTGATTGACAGCACTAAGCCCCTCCTCCTGGCTCTGATTGGTTGTTTCAGGTCGGGAGCGGAGCATTTCTTTCGACGGCAATAGCAGCTCAGGGAGGAGGTGGAGGAGCGCTATCTTTTTACCGATTATCTGTCTCATACCATACTGTCATGACATGGGAATGGTTTTAATATGCAAAAAGCATATTTTTTTAAAAGTAACATACTGCAGATTCAAGGACTAAACCAGGAGGTCACATAAGAACCCACATCTAAAGCAAAGCAGCCAACACTTGTCTGACTCTCCATCAGTTTGTGAGCGTAAGCAGAAGCACACTTGAATTAAGCAGCAGGAAAAGCACAAACAACTCCACAAACTATAAAGAAGTTTTTGGTTGTTCTAAACTTATATGCAGTACTGTATGTTATTTTGAAGGTATTCCAAAATTGAAATACTGAGTCGTGTGCACTACAATCTTCATATCTACAGGATAAATTACACTCTACAAAAAAGGCTACATTATTGCTAAATAAATTTTTGTTTGTCGTCAGTTGTAATCTGAACATGATCAAAGGGACCTGCTTTATCTCACAGTCGGCTCTTGAGTCCCAACAAACATTAACGAATCATTTCAATCGTCTGGGAGAAAGTAAGACCAAAGTCCGCTCACCACCAGGCGGGCAAAATCACATCAGCTCACAGCAGCGTGTGAGCATTTCAGAGCCAAACCCAATCAGCCGTGAGGGAAAACTGAATAAACGTAGTTTTGAAGAAACAGGATGAGAATAAATTGTCCATCACGACGCAAAGACTCACAGGAGCACGTTGTATTATTCTGAAGTGACGATAGTCAGTACTGATGTCAGTATCTGTCCAAATGTCTGAAATGCTGCTGACAGCTGTGGCTTTATCACGTAGAGATGCTCAGAAACCAGAGTTACACTGATCTGATCAGCACACAGATCCAAACAGTGACAAGTAGTCTGCGTCAAATATGTCAAATATTAACCCATATCTTCTCAGTCACTCTGTTCAAACTGCAGATGACGCTTAAACAGTCCTCCTAAACGCTGCGTTCAGATCTACACAAATGAATCACACCAAGGGGGGACTAGACCCCTCAGGTGTGAAAACAACATAAATTACCATGATAATGGTTAGCAAAGATCTTAAAACAACTATTCAGGATGTAATCTGAGGAAAAAGCTGAAGTCCTTCAGCAAAAATGCTACTGCTTCTTTCCAACAGGCTTCTAAAAGTCCAGACTCACAGACCAGGAATGTGACCTTTGCCCTTTTGTTGAGTGCGACCAAACGGGACAGAAGGGTTGTTCTTGTTTCAGATTTAGGCAAATTTCACCTCAAAGCTGCTCGTTTATAACATTATTCTCCAAGATCAGAGTCGTGTTTTTCTGATTGTGGTCTCCACAGCTCCCTTTGCCTCCGTAACTTTGGGGTTAGATGATCTGAATTTACGGTTTTTCCAGTCGTTTTGATCAATCGATCTCGAGCCAGCTCCTGGTATCTCCAGATGAAACCTCTCAAAAGAAAAAGAAAATAGCTTCTTCTTATCAAATCTTGAGGAAAGTGAAAACAAACCTGACATGCATTTAAAATCTACGACCTAAAATAAGTTTAGTCATTTATTTCTTAGCTTTACGTGAAATTAAGTACAATATCTGCTCAGAATCCTAATTTCGCATCTTTTAGCACAGTTTTCTGCTTATCTGAAAAAGCCCATATCAGTCTGTAATATGTTTAATTAGATGGATCAAACACTGATAATTCATCAATCAGACTTTATTTATCGAGCACTCTTCATACAATCAAATGAAACACACTTCACGCAACCTGACTGCGTCCAGATGAGGCTTCAAATAATTAAGACATGTTTGTTTAAACTGCAACTGAGGTCGGGTCGGGTCTGCTCCCTTCACACAGCTGCAGATTCTGCCCTTAAATCCCTCTTTCTAACCGATTTTGGTGCCGACTCGCTCTGCCGACTCATGCAGACATTTCCCGACTGGGAATCAGGGGTAAAAATCTGGCAAAAAAAAGTGGTGTAGTGTGTGCCCTGATTAAGGAGATAAAGTTGCTCTTTTCCTGAACGAAACCTGCTTCCTATATGGACATCAAAATAATCTTTAACTTCAATTAAAAGATTTACAGAGATTAACAAATTATTGGCAGATCAATATGGTGGACCCCCAAAGCTCAGGCACCCATACAGTCATGGGAAAAATAAAGTCAAACACTTTTATGAAACTGGGGGTCTGCCAGTGCTTCTCTGGAGCATACAGGTGTGCATAAACTAGAGCCAGAACTTCATCACCTTAATTTCAATTAATTAATTATACAGATTTTAAGGAGTTAAAATTTTTTAACACATTTGTTACAAACAAAAGTCCCAAGCTGGAACCTTTGTGTTGTGTTTCTGATCCGCCAGATAATCTGATGCACAAGCAACATCCGCAAATGACAGCGATGGACAACAAAGCTGCTTCTCTTGTCCACTGGGGGTTCATTTTTGCTTTAAAAAATGATCTGATGGGACACTGGAAAAGACTGCTGCTGTGTGAAAGTTGTGCAAAAAGCAGATGGTCTATCTCCGAAGCTATTCAAGGCTAAAATACCATCTCAGTGCAAAACATGTTGCAGCTGCACAGGCGTCCCCAACGCTAAAGTCAGCGTCCACAGTCCACATTTCTAAAGAAGCAATTTTTCAAAGAAGCTACATGAATGATCAGCGGTTCCTGAAACCCTCGAAAGCTGAATAGAGACCCATTCAATGAACTCGAATATTACTGAAAAGTCCAGCACTTCAGGAACTTTATCACTCAATGAAACACATTATATAGATTATTTACACACAGATGGATGTTTGAAAGACTTTATTATTTATCCAGAGGAAGACCCAGGACACACTGGACTGGGTACGCCTCGGGATTCCCCCGAAGGAGCTGGCCCAAGTGGGTGGAGAGAGGGAAGTCTGACCTCTATGATTAGGGAAGGATGGATGGATGGATGGATGGATGGATGGATGGATGGATGGGTGGGTGGATGGATCCACAACAGAATGACTAAAACAAAAAGTGGGGCTAAATCCATCAAAACTGATCAAATCATTCAGAAAACAAACATTTCAAGCTAGCTCTGCTAAAACTGGTTCTTGACACTACTAAATCATGGGGTGCACTTACTTTTTTCTCACCGCTCTAAATATACAGCCTGGTTCTGGAAAGAATTGGATCCAGCAGTGAGTATCCCTTTCAACTCATCTGTAACACAATACTAAAGCTGAATGAAATTATAGCTGGAAGGCAACAATCACACGTGGAGGAGCTTCTTTTGCCAGATGTCCTCCATGACTTTCTCTCTGTCTTTGCTCAGCAACAAAACAACAGAATACGAACAAATATGACTGTAAAACCAAGTTAATCATAGGATGCTACACAAGCGGATCTATCTGATGTTACAGGTCACTGGGAACACTGGTCTGCATCCTCCTGGTTCACACATTAATCTCTCAGGGATCAAAGTTCCTGGAGACACACAACCTGTTACGCTGCTTCAACTTTACTCTGACTGGCTCAAACATACATTTGGCTATCTGCCAGTGTCTGAGCCACAGAAGTCAACCTGTCCTGGTTCACAGCCCATCTCATCACTCAGTTATCACCAGTATAAATAGTCAATGGGCTTTAAAATTAGGGCTAAAATGATTAATTGGATTCATTGTGATAAATCGATGATTGAAATAATTGTCAACTCATTTAGTAATCGATTAATCGCTAACTGGAGTAAACAGACTCTAAAAAAGGCTATTTTCAAAGGCTATTTTCAGAAAAAAACAACATTCAGAGCAGTAATTAAGCCAAAGCTATATATATATATATATATATATATATATATATATATATATATATATATATATATATATATATATATATATATGGCATTTAAGATAAAAGCACCTTTGTCTGTAAATATGTTTTACCCACAACTCCTCAAGTGACGTAGTTTTAGCTCCACCCAGTTCAAATTCACTCAAAGAATGCTATGTTATTGCATTTTAGGCAATAAAATGTTTATTTTCTTATTTATAAAGTGAATTGAATTATTTGTTTATTTGAATCTTTTATTGTATTTCTAACCTTGTATTTCAAAGAGACCTAAGCAGTTAAATGAAAAATCTGCAAATGTGCCAATTTTGTTAATAGTCAGAATATCCAATAGCTTAATCAATTACTAAAATAGTTGTTAGTTGCAGCCCTATTTAAAATAATAAATATCAGTGTGATGTCCACACTTAAAGCCAATTAATAGTTTGCTGCAGCTGTACTGGAAAACAGTATCATTAGATCTTGGTGTAGAGAGACAGCTATGCTGCAAGTGTGAACACACAAAGAGCTACAACTTCTGTTGAAAAAACTTACAGCGGATACAAAGTTTCATTCAAGACGTAAAACATCTGCAACAAAATCTCAGGACATTGAGAAAAATCTAAAACTAATGGATGAGAAACCGTCTGCAGCAGACGAACTGTGTCTTATGGCCCTTTTCCACCAGCACCCACTCAGCGTGGCTCGACTCAACGCCACATGGTTCGGTAGGTTTTCCATTACAACTGAGCAACAGCTGTGGTGAGTGGGCTCGTCGTGTAGTAGGGCGGTCCCAGAATCCGAAAAATAGCACCACATAATCTGTACATGACACAAACACACTGCAAATATGGAGGACATGGAAACTATGTTGCACATGCTGCTCACTCTGCAGCTTTTTGACTGATCCACACAGGGTTTTTTGCAGTGCAGGCTGTGCGTCTACAAGGATCTGACATTTTGGGAGAGCAGAAATGATCATTTCTGATCATCCCCCTCTCTCTGTAACCTGCATGCTCCTCACTCTCACAAGTAACAAACATGGCGCTTCACTGTTTCAGAACATCAAACCAATTTAAATATTAGTCAAACACAACACAAGTAAACTCAATTTGAAGTTTTTAAATGAAGGTTTATATTATTAAAAAAGCCCAAACCAACATGGGTCTGTGTGAAAAAGTGATTGCCCCCTAAACCTAACAACAGGTTGGGCCACCTTTAGCTGCAACAACTGCAATCAAGTATTTGTAATAACTTGCAGCGAGTCTTTTTCCAGCTGTGGAGGAGTTTTGGTCTTTGCAGAATTGTTGTAATTCAGCCACAAATTTTTTCGTTTTCTAACATAAACAGCCTTATTAAGGTCATGTCACAGCTTTTCAGTAGGATTCATGTCAGGACTTTGACTAGGTCACTCCAAAGTCTTCATTTTGTTCTTCTTCAGACATTCAGGGGTGGACTTGCTGGTGTGTTTTGGATCGTTGTCCTGTTGCAGAACCCAAGTTGGTTTCAGCTTGAACTCTAGGGCTGGAGGATATCATAAAATCTTGTGATGGCTATAATATTGGTAAATATTGCGATAACGATATGCGGTGTGTGATCTGGGCTTCCTACTTTATTTGACCGTTAGCATTTTTGGCAACGTCATGTGTCTAGTGTGAGCTTTTGCTGCCGTGAGACTCTGTCCTACTGGCTAAATGTAGCATTAGCATAAAGAACACAACTCCACAACTTGTAAAACATATCAGCCAGCAGTTATTGCAATATGAATATTACGCACAAAGATATTGCAATGATGATATATTTGTGCAGCCCGACTGAGGTCGCAAACAGATGGCCGGACGTTCTCCTTCAGGATGTTTTGGTCGACAGCAAAATCCATGGTTCCATTTATCAAAGCAAGTCTTCCAGGTCCTGAAGCAGCAAAACAGCACCAGACCATCACACCACCACCATGCTTTACTGAAGGTATTATGTTCTTTTTCTGAAATTAGGTGTTACTTTTACACCAGATGTAACGGGACACACATCTTCCAAAGAGTTCAGCTTCTGTCTCTTCAGTCCACAGAACGTTTTTCCAAAAGTCTTGGGGATCCTCAAGATGTGTTCTGGAAAAAAAAGAGACGAGCCTTAATGTTCTTTTTGCTCCGCAGTGGTTTTTATCTTCGAACTCTGCCATGAAGGCCATTTTTACCCAGTCTCTTTCTTATGGTGGAGGCCTGACCTCTGACTTTAACTGAGGCACGTGAAGCCTGTAGTTCTTTGGATGTTGTTGTGGGGTCTTTTGTGACCTCTTGGATGAGTCGTCGCTGCGCTCTTGGCGTAATTTTGTCGACCGGCCACTCCTGGGAAGATTCACTCCCGTTCCATGTTTTCACCATGTGTTGATAACGGCTCTCACTGCGGTTCGCTGGAGTCCCAAAGCTTTAGAAATGGCTTTGTAACCCTTTCCACACTGATAGATCCCGAGTTCCTTCATTTGTTCCCGAATTTCTTCGGATTTCTTCGAATTTCTTTGGATTTCTGCATGATGTCCAGCTGTTGAGGATCTTTTGATGAACTTCACTATGTCAGGCAGGTCCTATCTGAGTGATGCATTGATTGAGAACCGGTGTGGCTGGAGACGGTGAACTCAGGTGTGACAAACTACAGTTATGTTTTAACACAATGTCAGACAGGACCATGTAGATTTAGATTTTTTTCTCCCTTAATAATAAACATCTTCATTTAAAAACTGCATTTTGTGTTTACTTGTGTCGTCTTTGACTAATATTTAAATTGGTTTGATGCTCTGAAATACTGAAGTGTGACAAACAAGCCAAAAAATAGGAAATACACACAACAGTAGGTGCTAAAAAAGGGGCTGGTACCATATAGCCGTTACTACTGAGTAGGGCTGCTACTAGCGATTATTTTAGTCATCGATTATTCTGTTGATTATTCAATTAATCGGATTTTAAAAAAAAATTGGAACAATCTGAAGACTTTTAATTTAACCTCTTAGGCTTTTTGATACAATATTAGAAATACATTAAAATATTAAAATGAACAAATAATTTACTTCTTTTTTTAAATAGGAAAATAAAAATTGCAATAATATAGCTTTCCTTTAGTGAATTTGAATCAAGTGAAGCTAAAACTGCCACTTCAGGAGTTCTCGGTAGAACATATTTACAGACAAAGGTTTATTTTTTATCTAAAATCCAAAAAGTTTTTTTTTTTTTTTTTTTTTTTTTTTTTTTTGTACAATTTTGCCTTAATTACTGCTCTGGGTGTGTTGTTTTTCAGCAAATGGCCTTTTTTAGAGTCTGTATACTCCAGTTAACGGTTAATCGATTACTAAATTAGTTGACGATTATTTCAGTAATCGATTCATTGCGATTAATTCAATTAATCGGTGTAGCCCTACTGTTGGAGAACCCTCATAACCGCACTGGGCCAAGTTGAGCCGTGCTGAGTCAGCACTACTGGAAACGGGCCATAAAAGTCCTGTCTGTAAGAAAATTCAGCAGAGACCTGACACACGACTGGAGAAATGCATCAGCTTTCAGTATCTCATTGCTTTTTTTGGGGGAAAAAAAAACCCTTACTTCTCCAAAAATATTACTATTTTACGCCTGGCAAACAGTTTTATCTTTTGTATTTTTTATAGCTATAATTACAAATTGAAACAAACTGTGTCCTTGTGAGCTACTGTAACGAAGAAACACAAGATCCTATTAAAAACTGGGTTCTTTCCTGTTTTTTTCACTTGTCTCACACAAAGAGCTATGAAGCTGATGGGAGTCAAGCAGCAGCAATCACTTCAAACCATCTTCGATGAAACAATAACCAGACAGGCCCAGAAAATCATCTTAGACCCCACTCACACCCTTCACTGAGAGTATCAGCTTCTTTCCTCGGGTCGGCGCCTCAGAGTTCCTGCAGACTGGACCGTAACGTGAACTCATTTATTCCACTTTCCTTCAAAGCCTTAAACAGCGGCAAACACTAAAATGTGACTGCAGGCAAATGGTCTTCAAGATTTTAAACTGTATTACTATGTCTCTATTAAGTGCTATTATTTATTTCTCTTATAATGTAACTATTACCGAAGTGGTTTTAAATATTAATGTAATATGATGTTTATGGATTTTGTCTGTACATAAGACAAACTTTCTTTGGACAACAAAGCTTATCTTATCAATGATGCCTTCATTCAATTACCTGGGACAGCTTCTGTCCTCAAAATAAGGAGACAACATACTGCACACATAAGTAGTGACTCAGTCAGTGGTGGTTTTGGTTTACCGCTCTCAAAAGGAGCAAGCATTGCCATAGGTTAGTCTAGTTTCCACTTGATTTATTGTCGATTCGCCAACTAAGAACAATCATCTGTTAAAATGCTCGCATAAATGGTATAATTCAGGGAACAGGACTGTGAAAAAGTATTTGCATTATTGTCAACTTCATTTGTTTTTGCTCTTGTGTGACATTAAATGTTTCAGATCACAAAAAAAAAAAATTCAATACCAGACAGAAACAACCTGGATAAACGCAAAAAGGCAAAGAGAGGCACTGTTTGTGCCTCTCTTTGCACAAACAAGCTTCTGCAACATCTGGCAATGAGTCTGCCTCAATTTTGACCCACAGTTCTTTACAGAATCGTTTTAATTCAGTCACATTTGAGGATTTTAGAGCATTAACAGCCTGATTAAGGTGACAACACAGCATCTTTCAAAAATGTTTGCTCGAGAGCTGAATTCATGGATTCCATCAGTTACAGCAAGTTGTCCAGATCCTGAAGAAACAAAGCAGCCTCACACCATCACACTGCCTCCACCGTGTCTCACTGATATGCTGTGTTAGCTTTATGCCACAAATAACAAGTGGTAGATTTGGCCTTTCAAGGCCTGAAGTTCATTAGATTCAATTCAAATTCAAAAATACTTTATTTATCCCAAAGGGGAAATAAATGTTTTAACTCATGTCATTCAAATATCTTCGAAGAGTCATAGTGGATGGTGATGCTGTGGGCAGGAAGGATCACTGGTAGCAGTCAGTCTTGCAATGAATCTAAAGAAGCCTCTGATTGAAGACTTTTAACATGTCAACAGCTCAATGTCCAGGCAGCAGAGACGATATTCCACAGTAACATGTCCTGGATGACACCATCAGTCGTTAGCAACCACTGCTAATCCATCTCATTTGCTTTTGCCGCTCCTTCTTTAATCTCTTTCTAGTCGTATCGTTACAAAGGCAAAGAGATGTTGGAGTCGGGGATATGATTGTTCCCCATTATTACTCTATGGAAGAGATGGATTGAACACCAAAGTTTGGAAATAAAACAATCTGACCATATTTACCCTCCAAAGCTGGGAAGGAAAACTGAAGCTAATTTGTGGGATAAATGGATAATAAGCATCTTATGCACTCTGCAGATTCCAACATGTGAACTGAGATTTATTCTTTGACATTTACGAGGACTTAGTTTGAAGTCATCCAGTTGTTAGTGTTCAGTGGCCTTTATTTGATGGGAATGCTGGTAGAAATCCCAATGTTGCATGTTTTTCACTGGTTTCTGCATAGAATTACCTAATTTTATGATTTTGATGATTAGGTCTTTATACATATCAAGAAAACTGACTCAGAATGATCACATCTATAATTCTGATCTGTGTCGTAAAGTTTAATCAAAGACATGGAGGGTTCTAAACTTTTACCTCAATTTCAATTTTGCAATGTGTCACTACAACCTCATGATAGGGCTGGGCGACAAATCGATTTTTGGGATTAATCCAATTTTTGGTTTTTGAAGATTTAATTTTTGGAAAATCTGGATTTTTTTTTCTACCAAAGAACTCCTTGAGTTTCCATAGTTCAGAGTGATGTTAGCACGCCCAGGGCCGCCATCTTGTTGACAAACGTTTTTTACAGTTTCTGTTTATTTGGACTTTGAATTCAGGTCAACTCTGTGATGGAGTATTAGAGCCAGGCTGAGATTTTTTTTTTAACAAAAATTAAAATCATAATGTTACAAGAATAATAGCTATAATAATACGAGATTAAAGTCATATGACAATAATGTTAAAATAATACGAGACTAAAGTCCTAATATTACCAGAATAAAGTCATAATATTAGAAGAATGAAGCAGTAAAATTGCATCTTTATTTTGCTAATATTATGACTATATTCTTGTAATTAAAAAAAAGTTCTTGTAGCCTGGCCCTGATACCAGAAGGGATGACTGAAATATAAAACACTTTTTGAAAATATTTTCTGCCATTTATAGTTTCTTTTTTAGAAATGAAAGCAAGAAAAAAAATCGATTAAAATCGGATCTGGTATGATAAAAATTTGGAGATTTTATTTTTAAGCCATATCGCCCAGCCCTGATGGCCTTACAGGTATTGATTTTGCCACAGAAACTATCGATAATTTGGCTGTTGAGCATCATGTGACTTCATTTAAAGACTTATATCTAAACACATGCAAATGGGATATTTATTCAGTTCTTTACATTGACAGTTTTATTTGTTTATGTTTTTAATATCAGAAAGAAATTTAAGAGATATAAATCAGAATAGATTCAGAATTTTGATTAACTGTATATTTTTATTTATTTTGATTCAAAAATGGTATTTAAAATAATTCAACTTTTGATTTCTATCTACAAGAAGCAGCCAGGTTTTGACTCACTTTGTCACATTTGCTCATCAAGATTATTTTTTGATTGTGTAAATTCTCACATTATTGATTACATGTAATAAAATGTTTAAAGAGTTTTTCCTGGACATTGCAGACAACAGCAGTGGAGTAGAGTCAACTAAGTCATCTAATGCGATATAAGAGGTATGTGAGCTCACAGACAATTACACCAGCTCCCAGCAATCTGCATCCAGAGGAGGTTTTTGATACGGGGCATATGACCAGTTGCCCAGGGCGGTACTAGAATTGGTGGGGTGGTTAGATGTTGCAGGCACCAGATAAAAAAATACAGTTATCTTTCAGTTGCGTTTTGAAAAACCTTTTTAATCCTCTCATTCATGTGCAATTGGTAGCCCCTGCTTACGGCTGGGAATATGGAGACTATTTTACATGCTTTGCATAGGATTGCACGACTACTTCCAGAATTTAGAAGAATTCCTGTATTTTGATACAGTAGGAGTGGCTTCCCCAGGGTGGCATTCATGCAAGAACTGCCACAATCTGCATCTCTGGTAAAGATATGTACAAAAACCTTTGATTAAACTGTTGTGAGATATTCAGTTCTTCTGGCTCCTCTATTCTCTTTAGTTCCCCCTGCAGGTTTTCTGAAGGATCTGGGTCTGGAATGATCTTTGTCTTAGATCATTGTCCTGCTGAAAAAAAACCATTTTTGTTTCCTTCAGAGTCCACCAGATGTTTATTTAAAATGTCCTGGCATTTCTAAGAGTTCATGATTCCACGCAATGCTCACAGTGGCTGTGGAACAGAAACAGGACCACAGCATCACATATCCTCCACCGTACTTAACATAGGACTTGAGGTACGTTTTTCCACATATTCATCCTCAGTTTTATCTTAGATCCAACACCTGGAATGCAGGGAATAGCTTTGGGGACTTGGTGATGCCATGACGCCATTTTTGTTTTTCTAACAATGAGCTTTGAAGATTTTCCTACCTCCCCTACTATCCTCCTCACTGTGCATGACGGAAAGATTAACTGTGGTTGTTGTCCAGCCTTGGCTGTCACTATTCTAGTCGTTTCAAACTTTTTGAAGTTCAAAGTAGAATTATTCATAACTTCTGAACCTTTTCCACTTTTTGTCATGTTACAACCACAATCTTTGAGGTAATTTATTGGAACAAAGTTGTGCAAAATTGTGAAGTGGTAGGAAAATTACACATCTTTCAACATTTCTTACAAATAAGCATCTGACAAGAAGGGTGTGAAATTTCTGTTCAGCCCATTGGACTTTCAGATGTAATCTGAAAAAGGTGGTTCTACAAAGTATTGACTTAGAGAACCCTAAACACAAATGCACCCCACACTTTTCAGATTTTTATGCAAAAAAATTTACAAACCACATCTAATTTTCTTTCCACTTTATTGGAATCAGCTTTATTGGTCAAAACTGTATGAACAGACAAAGGAATTTGACTTCGGTTTTCTAGTGCTCATAGCATACAGAAATAAGATATAGACAAACTTTAGAGCAAATAAAATAAAAAACCTTTCATCCAGCTTTGTCAGATCAACTTTATTTGATATGATTCACACCTTAGTGTTGGTGTATTACATAAAATCAGAATGAAACACATAGAAACATGTGGTTGTTATGTGACAACATGTGAAAACATGAAAGCACTTCAAATATTATCTTAAGGCCCTGTACTCACTCAAATGGCATGTTGTCTGCTCTTTCCCATTTTGAAGAGTGGCTCAGAGAAATGCCTCTGTGTTATGTCATATTTAAGGTTTTGAATTTTATTCACTTTTAATGTAAGACTTTGCTAGTGCAACAAAAAATTTAATCTTTTTTTTTCCACATCTTTACCGGAGATGCCAAAGATTGTGAAAAAAAAAAACAAATGTTTATATTCATAAATCCCTTTGCATTTACATGTTCAATACATGTAAATGCAAAGGGATTTACATGTATTGCAACACTGAAAGTTGCAAAGTAATCGCATTACTTTGCAACTTTCAGTGTACACTATCAAATTATGACAGTACTTTGTGTTATACAGCTAACTAAAATAAAATAAACAGTTGAGTTATGAGGTAACAATATTAAATGAGGAACAAATATTCATAGAATTTTAGCACTCATGATGGCAGCACGTTGGAGCAGCTTTGTTATATTGGTCCTGGTTTGTTCTTTATGTGGATTTTGTTTGTGTTTTTTTGTTGTTGTTTTTTGTTTGAAGCGTTGCATGTTTTGACGGTTGTTCCCTCTGGTTTTGGATGCTGTGCAGCTGGAAGAATTTTTACTTTTTTACTTTTGGACAGTTGTTTTCATGACACGTAGCGTGGCAAGAACATATTGTTTTTACAATCGAGAGTAACTGATTAGCACCTCAAAAGCTCAAAAAATACCTGAACTGCAACCCCAAATTGTTGAAAAGAAGGCTTCATGGATGCAGAGCAGGACCAAAGAGCAGAGAGAAGTGGAGGAAGTTCAAACCATCTCTTCCATCGATCATAATGGTCAAGGATCATCAATCTCCGACTCCAACATCTCTGCCTGGCTTTCTAACCATACAACCAGACAGAGAATTAAAGAGGAGCAGCAAAAGCAAATGAGGTGGATTAGCAGAGCTTGTCAACAACTGATGGTGTCATCCAGGACATGTTAGTGTGGAATACATTCATTTTTTTAATTTAATAAGTTGATTACAAAGCCAACAATTTAACTACCTAATTAATCTGTTAACTGATTAATTAATTGTTTTAGTTAATAAATGTAAAAAAAAAATATATATATATATATATATATATATATATATATATATATATATATATATATATATATATATATATAGTAATCGTACTTTTAAATAGGTATGGTTACATTTGAAACCATGCTTCTGTGGGGCAACATGACCCAAAAGTTGCAGATGTCGCTGAGTTAACAACTGTGTAGTTACATGTGCTACCACGCTGACAGCTCAGACAGCTAGCCTCCTGGAGTAATGCTTGGTCCTGGAGCAGAATGCAATCAAGCCACACGCTCAAAACTCATTCATAAACGCACACAATGTCTCGTATGTACTCACATGCTGCCGCTGATTAGTCCGTTATCAGTAAGAGACGTGGATCCGCTGTCAAGTAACCGGACACCGAGAGTAAACAGCCGACAGTCAGGCAGTGTTTATGGGTCTGCTTCCTTATTGCTAATGAGCTGTTTCTCACACACCTTTAGGAACACGCTGCTTTGCAGGAAGAGGGATATGTGGGCTTGAATGTACACAAACTCTCTCTCTCTCTCTATTTCTCTCTGCGGGGCTCACGCAGCTTCACGCAAGCACAAGGAGTCAGTCGGGACGGCCGAGCGGGAGCTCTCACACTGTCACTCTGACCCTCCTTGCTCACTACCTCATGTGTAACTACAGGAGCTAGTACTCTTGGAGCTAGGTGCTAACTGTCTACTGTGGCTAATGTAGCTAGTAGCTGGTATCCTCAGCCTCCGTCTGGCGGACGTAGGAGTCTGCTGCTGCGCCTGCCTCCTATTTAATACCTCTCCCTCTCTCGGAAAGGCTTCATCTCTCTCTCCCTCTCTCTCTCTGTTTGACAAGAGGCCACTAGGCCACGCCCCCTGCTCTCAGCCAATCACAAGGGAGGCTGGGGTCGCACGCGGTGAGCGGCACAGTTTAAAGAGCACCAAAACATGCCTACGTCACGTCGCCTTAAAAAACACTGAGCTCTATTTCGCTTTCAAACATGTTTTTATTTCAATATTAGTTATTTTTGTTTACTTTATTTTACAAAATGGCATAAACAAAAGACAATAAGATAACGCCAATTACAAGAGATAATTAAAATGAAATAATTATTTAAATGTCTCATTATTTTTTTTAGAACTGGAAATAAATACCGTACAATGTAGAATGAATGATATGTGCCTCAATAAAATGTATTGATTTAATTTTAAAAACTAGATACAATTATTTAATGATTTAATAAATTATTTCACGTTCCTGTGCTGAGGCACGTCATGAATTAAAGCTGCAGTATGTAACTTACAAATTACATACTGCAATTTACTACAGCTTATGTTAAAATGAGACCTCTTGATTGTAGACAAGCTTTGTTGTTCCAATGCTATTTTCTATCTTCTGAGCCTTTTGTGTCATTTGAAAAGAGTGAATATGTTGTAAACAACATACATCGTCAATAGAAGTATAGTGTATGTTACCCTGTTGTAACATACACTATACTGTATATTACCTACTGAAAGTAGTTAGTTATAAAAGCTTTGTACTGAAAAAAAATTGTTTTGAAAAGTGGTTCTCCTGCTTGAATTTATTATTTTTTAATTATCTTATTTATTTGTGTTGTCTTTAAAATCCAAAATTTGCACATAACTTAACATTTTTGTCAGTCTAAGCGTTACATCAAGTGTTATGATTAAGCAGTCATTCTGTACTTGAGGTAGCCTTTAAATTAAATACTTTTTTACTCTTGAGTAATTTTTTGGATAGCTACTTTTTACTTTTACTTGAGTAAAAATATGTTGAAGTCGTTCAACTCTTACTTGAATCCTTCCTTGAATGTTACTTGAGTACAATTTTTGATTACTCTACCTACCTCTGTATATGTCCTTTATGGCTCACTTGATTTGTGGTGTACCTCATGGATTAGTCCTCAGCCCCTCTTTGTTTTTTTATTTTTCCTACCTCCAATTGAATTCAGTGCAGTTTATTTATATAGCCACCAACTCAAAACAAATGTCATCTCGAGGCACTTTACAAAAAAAGTCATTTCAATTCAGTCACACATATATTTCAGTTAATCCTGTCAAACTGTGCATTGACCTCAGTTCATTATTCAAATTGGTTTAAAAAGTTTCTATCTAAGAAACCCAGCAGATTGCATCGAGTCATTGATTTGCAGCTTTCATTCCTCCTAGATGAACACATAGAGACGGTGGACAGTCACTTACGTCGTATCGTTGACTTTACAGCAATCCCTCATATCGAGCACGCGTGTAGCAACAGTGGAAGGGAAAAACTCGGTATACCAGTCCGTCTATGGAAAAACTCGCTGGAAGGATTATATGTCCTGTCTGGGCTGGGAATGCCTTGGGATGAAACAGCTGAAAAGGAGAAGATTTGATTACAGGTACTTAAACTGATCCTTTGTGCTACTGCTTTTGAAAGTGGACAAAAGACTACTACACCTTTATCTCAAAAATCATGTGAACTGGCTCACATTTATTCCAGCTCTACATTAATTTATGTTAAAATGACATTACAGTTGTTACTTTCTAGTGCTGGTCCATTGAACAACTGAGTGTGGAGGGAAACCAGGAAGACACAGGATAGAAACCTGACTTTAAAACGTTTCTGTCAAAGATAAACCTCTTTGATGAGTACATCCAGTGTGTTACACATTGTCGGAACAAACAAACACAAGAATGATTGCTTCTCAATTCTTGTTTGTTCTCTTATCAGTTTTAGATAGTAGAGTATGTGTCACTCATAGGACACTTTCAATTAACCAGAGTTACAACAGACAAATAAATGTGGAACCAAACCGCTATTAAAGCTGCAGTATGTCACTTTTACAAAAACACATTTTTTGCATATTTGTTAAAAATGTTACCATATCAAGACAATTTGGTATGAGACAGAGAATCTGTGAAAAGTTCAACCTCCTCCCTGAGCTGCTATTGCCGTCTAAAAGAAATGCACTGCTCCTGACCTAAAACAACCAATCAGAACCAGGAGGGGCTTATCGCTGTCAATCACCCTCGTGTACGCGCTGCTAAATGTGCTAGTGGTGGAGAAACAACTTACCGTTCCAGGAAAACTGTTTATCCGCTGTCATCGGTGGCCATGCTAACTAGCCTTAGCATTTGTTTCCAACACGCCATTTTCAACCGTTCTTAGGTTTTATAGTTCCTATAATAAGCTCAGTAGACGCGCAGTTCCACCAGGTGTTTGCTAATTGCTGCTGCCACAAGTCTGGAGGAGCTGAGTGGGGAAGGTATGCTCTGTAAGGTGGAAGCTCAGCTGGAGACTGCAGGTCCAAGGAGGCAGCACTTTGTGGGACCAAGTGTTTAGGCACCCCCTGAATGGCTGCCATGGGAGATTCAACAAATCCTCAAACATTCATGAAACAAAGCAACACTCCAGGTATGTTTTTTATTAGGGTATATAACGTGATAAAAATCTAAAAAAAAAAAAAAAAAAAAAAAAAAAAAAAAAAAAGTACACTGTGGTCAGGTCACCAGTCCATCACAGGGTCAGCACAGACAAACAAGAAGAGCAAACTTTCAAAGTCACAGCACAGGGCAGTGGGCCATTAACCTCACATGCTTCTCTTTGGTCTGTGAACAGCTGAGACTACTGGAGATTGCTGAAGACTTTTTGCAGTGCTAAAGGCCATCATGATGGACTTAGTTGCAAAGCATATAACCTGGGACTTGTTCTTCAAATGCTTTCATTGTTGGCTGAATTTGTCTCAGTCCTTTGCAATGTTGAACTTAGTTAACTTAAAACAGTTTAGAGATCTTTTTTGAAGATTCTCTTATCTGAAGTTTTTGAAGATTCCTTTGCTTCTGTTTTCAACCATCTCACTGAACCACCGTTTTAGAGGACCAACATCCCAGCGGTGCCAGATTGTCCAGCTTGGTAGTGGTGATTCAATTCTTCTTGTAACATTTTCCTGTTCAGGTAATTTTTCTGGAAAAAAAAAAAAAATCACTTCAGTTTCTGGGACTCTGCTGCTGGTCTTGTCAGGATCATGGTTTGTGTGGGTGTGCTGTGTCTGAGTGCTTATTAAACTTTCCCCCTAAACAGTAGGTCCCTGCTGGAGGGTGTGGTGAACCTGCTGCAGCTGTTACACCAAGCTGCAATCATCTAATCACCTGACGCTGTTTTTAAGGAGCTGTTGCGTGATCCCTCATTGCCTGATGGGTAGAATCAGGCTGCAACCTGTACAGATTTATCTGTTAACCTGCTTATGATACGTGTTTCCTTGGTCCAGTTAACCCCTTCCTCATCTGTGCCTCTTAGGTTTAATATCCTCACTGGTTCCCACACCAGCCTTTGGATGATACCTCCTAGCCTCCTCGTGTCAGATCTCCTCCAGAACCTGTCTTCCACGATCATCCAGCTGCTCCACCGACCTCAATCACCCCCCATGCATGCCCGCCCTCCAGACAAGGTCTCACAAGCCATCCGCTGCACAACCCCTGGAACAAAGACCTTCACCAAACCCAGCCACCGTCCCTCACGACTGGCCAGCACTGAAAAATATATATTTTAATATTTTTTTAATGAAAAAAATAATTACATTTGTTGTTAAAGTGATTTTACAGTATTTTTTGCCTAAAATGTTAGGTTAGACATGTGAGTGTAATCATTTATTAATGAGGAATTCAGATTGGGCTTCTTTAAAAAAGGTTTAATTACTGTTGTTTCCTTTGGAAAATAGTCTGAATGAAGAGAAGTAATTACTGCAGCTCATCTGAAAACATTTTTGTTCAAACTTGTGGACAAAAAGTGAAGGCAGCAGGTAAAAGATCTCAGATTTTACCACATTAATGCTTCTGGAGGCACAGGAAACATAACCAGCTTGTGAATTTTGACTGTGAAAAGAAAATCTAAGGACTTGTTAGACAGGAGTTCAGGAGGAAAAGATAAGTTTATCATAACTTACCTGTTCAACTCGTGTTTCTGTCACTCGAGGATCTACAGGCATTCACATATGTCAGTATATCAATCTTTAGCATGCAATTACCTGGTTTCTGTCTGCTGCATAAGAACATCAGACAGAGGATATTTTGGGTCACAGAACAGAACCTGACATAAACATAAACTGTAGAAATAGAAATAAAATACAACAACACAACTTAATATAGAAGGAATAAAATTTGAGCATTACAGATTCAAAGGTGTAAGAATATATTTTGCATGTGTTACATCTCCAACAATGTTTTATTTTCTTCAAAAGGATCTCATGTCTTTTGTTTCAGACTATGAAAAGCACTGAGGTACACCATGAAGGCATCTCTATGCATGTCACAACAGTAACCTGATTAAGCAAGCAGTTTTTATTCAGTGTCACCACCCTGTTCTGGGAAAAATAGGAGAGCAACACATGGGAGAATGCTGGGATTGGGCTGTGGTGGGGGCACATGCTCAGTCAGTTGCTCCCTTTGAATAGGTGAATGCCTACTGCTCAGTAACCTCTCTTTTTATTCTCTTTCTAGATCCCCTCTCTCCTCTCCCCACTGGTCTGCACTACCTCACCCCCTCTGTATACACCCTCCCTTTCTGTCCCTTTCAGTAAAGGCCAACACTGAACTCTGCTGCTGTTTCTCCAAGTTTTCCCCTACTTTTGTGTTCCCAACTAGAGAGATGGCGAGCTAGCGCTTAATTTAAATACAAAATTGCCTTTTGTGATTAAAGAAACACAAGATTTAGTTGCAAAATAAAGAAAACACAGGATCACTTAGTTCATTTGTTGGAGACGCTCTATCACAAAAGATCATTGTTAGAAACTGAATGAAAGGAGGGCAGACAAACTATGTTGGACTTTTGTCAGAGGGAGGGACCATTTTTATCACACGCTGCACCAATCTGCATACATGCATACAGATCTGTGCCTAGATCCCATATCTATGCAAACAGTTTTCTCTAATTCAGATGTAACTCTTAGAAAGATAAGTTCAAAGGACACTGAGTGTCTTGCAAAAGTCACTTCACCAAGAACATAAATGTCCATCAGTAACCTGGTAACCCAGGTGAAGGAAATGTTTTTATGTAACAATAATAAAACCATGTCTTTTAGGATATAATCACACTATTCAGATTCAACAAAATCATGTGCGTACAATAAGAGAAGTTAACCATCAACTGGGCAATTCTGGGCACTTTGGTGCCTGTGATATATGAAACAGTCTTCTAGTGTAAATATTGCCCCATTATGGGGTTGTATGAACACCGAAAACATTGTTAATTCGTGTGAATCTCTGCTATAGTTTCACAACCTGAAGAAATAAATGAGCCATTGCTGGTTAAGAACAGTGCTGCAACTAACGATTATTTGAGTTATCGATTATTCTATCAATTAATCTGATGAAAAAAAATAGGCACATTCTACAGATTTTTCATTTAACCACTTAAGCTTATTTTACGCTATATTAGAAATGCATTAAAAGATGCAAATAAACAAACAATTCAATTTGATTTTTAGACAAACATTTTATTGCCTGAAATGCACTAAATGAAACTTTTACTATTGCTGTCTAAAGAAATGCTCCGCTCCTGACCTAAAACAACCAATCAGAGCCAGGAGGAAGGTCTTGCTGTCAATCACCCTGGTGTATGTGCTGCTCAATGTGCTAGTGGTGGAGAAGCAACTTACCATTCCAGGAAAACTGTTTATCCATCGTTATACGTAGCCATGCTAACTAGCCTTAGCATTAGCAGCAGGCTGTGTTGTTATGATCCAGCTCTAGCATAGCAGAGAGCAATGGGGAGTGTGTGAGCAGCCCGTACCTGAGGGTGTTTGACAGCGTTAAGACCCTCCTCCTGGCTCTGATTGGTTGTTTCTGACTGAGTGGTGTATTTCTGCACTTAGTACTGGGAGCACTGGGAGAAGGCAGAGGAGCTTGATTTTTTTCACAGATTATCTGTTTTATATTATGCTGTCACGACATAATGATAATTTAAACAAATATATAAAAAAAACATACTTTTCATAAAAGTTACATACTGCATCTTTAAAATGCAATACCATTATATGTTCTTGGCTTCTAACTAGAATACTATTTTATAGGGTTATTTTATGCAAATCTATTTCTCACGTACACACATGGTTATGGTTGACTGATGACCATTCACAGCAAAAAAGCTTGTTACAAAGTGATTTTTTTTGGTCACCAGATGTAGCTTTCAGACCATTTTCAGCTGGTGAGGTTTGCGGTCAGGCTGCACTATGTCAAACGAACCACTCTTTGAGCAATCTCTTCACCTCCTCGCCTGTGGTGGCGCTGCACCAACAACCACTGAAAGAAGCGACACGAGAATGTCTGAAGAAGACACTGAGTTCAACTTCTTTCTTCTCAAAATGTTATGAAAAATGGAGTGGCGTCAGAGTTTAGCGGTTGTAGGATTTCTCTTTTGTCTTTGGCAAAACAAACAAACAAAAAAAAAAAAAAAACAAACACGAGTCATTTCTCCCGCAAGCACTAGACACATGGGGTTGTTTTGGTTGTGTTTACCCAGAATGCCCTCTGCTTTAGTCCTCTTCCTGCTTTTGGAGCGCTCTCCGGTCCACTTGGCGTCACACATGCATTCGAACCGCTCCAGTGTTCCTTTCAACCGAACCAAGACCTTGGTTTGTAGGTGGACGATTACACATTCACACCTCCAAAACGAACTGGACTTTCTAGGCAAACGAATTGGAGTTCAGTTAAATCGGAATAAATGGGGCTGGTGTGAATGAGCCCTTTGTGTTCATCTGTGTTAATTTTCAGATTCAGTTTTGTGATCTTCCTTAAGCCTGCTCCCATTAACAGCTGTTTTCTATCTTCTCTCCTCGGGCTCTCCCTCAGCTGCTTCCACTTCTCTCTGATTAGCTCATCTGATTCCTCTCTCATTTCCACTCCTTCCTCAGAATATTTAAGCTTGGTTATTCTCATTGATCTGGCTCCTTCCACTAACATTTGTTGCTCTTCATGTATATGCCTCTGTTACTCTTTGTTTCCCTGCTGTGGTCCCACCTTCTCTATAAGTTGTTCATTTCTCATTCATTAAACCTTTCACCATAAACCTCCCGAATTCCTGTCTGCATGTCTGTCCGAATGAAACGTCACCTTTCATGACACAGGGAGCCTGCTGCAGGCAGGGAGTGAGACCATTTTGGGATTGGAGGTACAACAGAGATGAGTAGAGGAATGAACAGACACTTTAATGCAGAATCGTCAGTTCGAAGTTCGAACCAAAACAACAGCACACAACTTGACTTTAATTTACCTGAGTCAAGATTTTTAAAAATTTATACACAATTAGATATTTATGTTCAGATATTAGGATTATAACTCAAAAATCCTGGTTGGGAGGATCTCTAGATCTGTTTTCAAACTGAAAAACATAAAATAAGAATTAATGAGGTCACATTTTTATTAAAATTTCAGTTGAATCACAATGACTTAAATATGTAACAAATCTGAGTACAAAATTTACAACAAAAGCCCAACAAATGGGAGCATTTAGTTAATAAAATGTTGGGAGTTTTTTTAAGTGAAAAAGTTTGCATAAAAAAATGAGGTTGAATTAAGCATTGAGTTTGATAGATATTCAGAATAGTGGTAGTAATGCTTTAGGGCGAGTGAAACACTACTACTGCCAGCTGATTGCTTCCTTTCCCTGCACTGCCCCAGCTCCCACCTCCTCTTTTCCTTCTGGGATGCAATAAAAAGAAGCAAGGTCTGGAAGAACGAGTCCAAAAGAGCTCCACGGCTGGTGGAAGGGTGCGGTGGGGTCTTTTCGGTTTGAGTCACCCCCATCGATACTGTTCATAGTGATTAGATGGGAGTTTGTAGGAGTGATGCTGCTAAAAGTCACAGCTGTGCTCGGATCCAGCAGTTGGTTAGGACTGATGGTGCTGCTGTTCATGATGTTGTGGATGCTGTCAGTGTTGCTGTTGCTGTTCGAAGCGAGGCCCTGGGTGGAAAATGCCACAGCTGCTGCAGCCTGGGGTGGGAGCAGATTACTTCCTGGGTTGGGAATGAGGTTGGCTGGGCGAGTGAGGGCCAGACGCTGCGTGAGGAGCTGGTGCTGCAGCCGCCTGTCGGTCCAGTCTTCCTGAGGCTGCCGGTGGATCTTCATGTGAGCGTTCCGAGATTTGATTTTATAGAACATTCTGGAGAAAAGAAAAGAAGCAGAAGATTTTTACAAAATCTAAACCATGTGTTGGCTCACCCTGAAGGAAAAGGCAGGGGTTGTGTATTGGCAGCTTCTTTTAATAACAGTGGTTCTACTCACTTGCCACACAGCTTGCAGGGGAAGAAGCTGGCAAGAGAGGGAACGGGAACCGCCTCTTCCAGTGCAAACGGCCTTTCCAGTGGCTGAGAGATGGGCGTCATCTGTGAAACACAACCACTTATGAGCTGAAAAGCTCTGACTGAATCGCTAAGTTGCATTCCATGCTGGATAATCATGCAAAACATTTCACTCATGATGCAAGGAGACAGTCAAGAGGTATTTTTGTAAAGTATCTGAATGTCTGAGGAAAACATATTTTTACAAGATTTGAAAAGAAGTTATCAACGCCTCCTTACGCATTTCTGCAGCTCTTCCTCTGCCTCTCTGATCTCCTCCTCCTTTTGTTTCTTTTGCTTGTCCAGCAGCTTTTTGTTCAGGTAGTAGAACTCCACGCACTGGGACACCGTCTTTGTCCTCACCTGCAACACAAAGCACCAGAGTTGTTGTCAGACTGGTAGAAACTAAGTGTTTAACTAGTAGTTTCCTCTCTCCAGATAAAGGTGTCACTGTCTTGTGAGTGAAATGCTGAATCACAAATACCTGAACAGGTACGGGCATGAAAAACAAAACCATGGCCAGATAAAAAGGAGCATGATGAGGACAAAATTACATTTAGTTTTTGGAATAAAAATAGGTTTTTTATTTTCTTTTTTTGTTGTTGTTGTATTTTGTTGTGTATACTTTGTTTTTATGTTATGTGGAGTATGAGTCTGCTAAAATAAATCTCTTTTACTGCAAAAACACAAAATCTTACCAAGTAGTTTTGGTCCAGTTTCTAGTGCAAATATCTTAAATATACTTACACATAAGACAAAACTAACTTACAAGTAACTTTTCAGCACTATATAGGAGCCTGTTTTAAATCAATCATTCCTTAAAATTGATTAAAAAAAATTCTTGTTATAAGTGAAATACTTAGAAATCTGCCAGTGGAACAAGACATTTTTCCTATATTATAAGTTAAAATGTCAAACATTTTTATTCTTTAAAGAACTTAAATACTTAATTTTTTGTTACTTGCCATATCAATCACTGACGGTAACCTGACATCAAGTATGGCTGAGGCAGCAGTTTAGCAGAAGTAAGCAGGGGTGAAAGTAATGAATTACAAATACTCACATTACCCTAATTAAGCAGATTTTTTTGAGTACTTGTACTTTTATGAGTATTTCTTTCAAATGTGTAATTTTACTCATACTTATTAAAGCATGTAATCTACTTTGCTACTTTTAAAATCAGAAGTCGCTACTGAGTACGCCCACTATTTGAAATAATTTTCGCAAGAAGCGGGACTGTATTATAGCCTTTATTTATGCTTGACTGATAAACAAGCATCCGATCACTAGGTGGCAGCAGTGTTCAAATTAATCAATAGGCTGATTTTCTAATCCAATAAAAGAAGCAGCCTACTCAGACACCAGTGTAAACAGAGGAAGAGGGTACAAGCGTGGATGTTTTGAAACATCTACCTCCATAGAGGAGAGATGAAGAAGATTGTGTCGTGAAAAGAGAAACGGAAGCAGAGGTTAGTAAATTAAGTATGGAGTATTAGGTCCAGACTAAGATATTTTTTTTTAAAATACAAGAATAAAGTCATAATATTACGAGAACAAAGTCATATTAAGGGAATAGTTATACTGTTGGCAGAATACAGACGTAATATTGGCGGAAGAAAGTCGTAAATTTATGAGAAAAGTCGTTTTAATGAGAAAAGAAGCTTCGATAGAGTTATCAAGATCTGACGTGAGCAGCGCAACAAGTCCGTGGTTCTTTCTTTGAAATGGATTCAGCCGTATAAACAATCGTTTCAAAGTCCTGCATCTGATGATAATTTGATGCTGAAGTATTTACTTATTTGTAAAACCGATGTCAACTATAACTTAACTAGATGCTCATCCTCATTTTAGTGCAGTTCTCATAAAATTACAACTTTATTTATTAAAGACAAACGGCAAAAAAGCTTAGTCTGGCCCTAATACTTCTCATAAGCAAGTAACTGTGGCTCGCAGCAAAAGGCCAGGTAATTGGCGAAGCCTATTTACTGTGAATGCAAAAATTTATGAACTTTTCATCTTCCGACAGGCTGAAATATGAGCAATATTGTTACAAATTTTCCACAAAAAATGTTAAAAAGCTATACACCAGTTCAAAAAAAAAAATTTTTGCGATTCTTTTAACAAACACAATTACTGCTTTGCTGTTTAAAAAAATGGCCTGAGTGTAATTTGTCTGTACTTTATTGTACATCTTTATCGTTCGTCTGAGAAATATGCTTTAAAGGTAGATATTTTATATGTGAAAATGCACATCTGAATGCCTGCTATTGACAACACAATAAAACATCCATTGGTTAAAAAGGAATTAATACTCTGAGTAGTTTTTTAGAAGAGTACTTCGTACTTTTACTTCAGTATTTTTTGACACAAGTACTTTTACTTGTAACTGAGTACAGTTTTAGCACTGTAACAGTATTTGTACTTGAATACAAATTTTCAGAACTCTTTCCACCTCTGGAAGTAAGACATACTGCCACCTGCAGCTGGGAGTTAGCAGGAACTCAAACCCAATGCTTCTCACCATTTTTACAGAAAACTGGCAATAAATTCACAATTATGCATTAGCATGAAAAAATGCGGGGATCTGTTGATTTGATCGCGAAAAACTGGGGGGACTGAATAGCACTGGGGCGCCAACAAGCAAGACACAATAGACTATCTCACACCTTAGCAAACTGCCTAAATAAAGAATAAAAGTTCATGTATTGTGTATAAAGTAAGTTTTTGATGGTAAAACACCAAAGAATATAGATGAATATCACTATCATTCTTTTACCGTCTTTTCTATGAGTGAAAAGTCTTTTCCATACGTCCCTAGAGCCACACTGAAGAGAGTCTTCTCAGTATCTGTCCAGAAATCACAGCCTTTGGAGAGAGAGAGAGGGAGAGGGAGAAATGGGGGGAGGGGACGCAGGGCAGGAGAAACAATGAAAATAAATACCACAAGATCATCCTATCATGCATGACATGCTGGGATGCAGACTTGATTCCCTGCAGTGAAAGCGTCTTATGACAGCAGCTGTGTGGAAAAACACCATCGTGCTCTGCCTCTGTAATGGCATGAGTTTAATGTAACCAGTTGAGTGAGTTTGTGAATTACAGCAGCTTCAAGATCATACACTTGAGACGTCTAAATATCTGTGAGCTGTTGTTTTATGGCACTGAAAATGTGCAAGGTTACCATTATGTACAGGGAAACTACTCACCTGACAGACAGACAACAATGTCTGCTTTGTTCTGGGCTCTTTGTGGATTTAAATGAGTGAAGGGATTGATGTAAGTAGGAGGAAATTCAGCCTACAACAATGACTTCTATTATATGTGCAGCAGAAAACGGTTCCTCTTTTTCAAATACATACCAATTTTCATAGTTGTCGAGGAACACTTCAGAAAAGCTTTGCTCACCTCAACATATTCTAGTAAGTCTAGGCCCCTAAGGAAATGCTTGGTGAAAAGACAGGAAAGACAGCTTTACCTTCTGTCCAAACAAAGCTTGAATATCTGGTTAAACAGTTGTCATGGTTCATGAATTGGGGTCAACCAAGCCTGACATCTAACATCTTTGTTGGGCTAAACTGAGACTGTGGCTTGAGGTAAAACCCCCAGTTTTATACGTATATTTTGAGATAAACTGAACAACAAACCTGTAATGGCTTTAAAAAAGATTTCCACAGACATACAATACTTAAAGCTGCGGTACGTAACTTTTTACAAAAACATGTTTTTTGCATATTTGTTAAAACTGTCACCATGTCATGACAGTATGTTATGAGACAGATAATCTGTGAAAAGATGGAGCTCCTCCACCTCCTCCCTGAGTTACTATTGCCGTCTTAAGAAATGCACCACTCCTGACCTGAAACAACCAATCAGAGCCAGGAGGAAGGTCTTAGCGCTGTCAGTCACCCTCATGAACGCGCTGCTAAGTGTGCTAATGGTGGAGAAACAACTTACCGTTCCAGGAAAACTGTTTATCCACTAGCATCGTTGGCCATGCTAACTAGCATTAGCATTAGCAGCAGACTGTGTTGTTATGATCCAGCTCTAGCGTAGCAGAGAGCAAGGGGGAGTGTCTGAGTGGTGTTTACATGAGGGTGATTGACAGCGCTAAGATCTTCCTCCTGGCTCTGATTGGTTGTTTCTGACTGAGTGGTGTATTTCTGCACTTAGTACTGGGAGCACTGGGAGAAGGCAGAGGAGCTTTATTTTTTTTCACAGATTATCTGTTTTATATTATATTGTCACCACTGTTATGGATGTATGATTTTGTGGCCTTTTCTAATCATCTCTTTACTGCTTTAATTAAATTTATCTGCCCTAGTTCATTTCTTATCTGCCGCACCGCTCACTGCGACAGCTTACATAACCATAACCGCTGATATCACATAAAGCGCAACACATCGTCAAGGATAAAGTGATACAAGAGGATGACTCCCTTTAGGAGGGTTAAGAATGAGGCATAGATAAAATCAGGGCTCACGCTCCATTCTTTGCTCCTCTTGGTTCATCCTTAAGATGGGCTGGGGGGGAAGCAGTGTCAAAGGTAAATGTCACTCTGTATCTGTTCATTTGTATACTCTGTACACTGATTTTGGCATTAAATCTTGAGTTTATACTTAACCATTTGTCATTATTTTGCAAGGTAAATACTTTGCTGGTTTTAGTGGTTGGGTCTCGGAACTGGAGAGAAATGAACTCAGGAGGGGGAAAGAGGATGAACCCCCATCAAACACCACATAATAATAATTTTAACAAATATGTAAAAAACATACTTTTCATAAAAGTTACATGCTGCAGCTTTAAAGATATAAATATTAGATGGTTTTAATTTCAAAAATAGGAATTTAAAAAGTGTGCTTTCATTTTATTCCTCCCCCTTTTACTGTAATACCACTAAATAAAATTCTTTGCAACCTATTGCCTTCAGAAGTCACCTAATCAGTGAATTCAGTCCACCTGTGTGTAATTTACCCTCAGTTTAAATCCAGCTGTTTAGTGAAGGCTTCAGAGGCTTATTAGAGAACATCAGTAAACAAATGGCATCATGAAGACTTTTTGAGCCACATGCAAAACACCCTGAACACATGATGGTGGTGGCAGCATCATGATGTGGGGACAGGGAAACTAGTGAGAGTGGCAATCCTGGGAGGAAACCCGTTAGGGGCTGCAAAGAATTCCCTCCTCGTAATGAGCTTTTGAAAAAGAAAACTTTTCAAGTTTTTATAACTTCTTCTTAGTTGTTGTATAGTTGCGGAACCACCGTTTAATTTCTGTGTTTTGGTTTTTAAAATGAAATAAAATCTATTTTTAGAAAAAGAACAAAGCTGTTTGTTTTTTTTGTTTTTTTTTAAAATAAAATATTTCAATTAGGGAAAAAAAACTAACATGGTAAAAACTGCCAACACTAGTCTGTTTTTATTAACCTTACATACCTTTTATAGAAAAAAAAAAAAAAAAAGCACAGTGGAGGGCCTGAGGAGACACGCATTAATACACCAGAGTTTTTGGTTGTAATGTCATTAATAGTGAAAAGCGTCAGGTGGTATGAGAGGTTTTGGTAGGTACTGTACAGGTGGAGAAATGTCATTTTTGAATTGTTTTCCTTAAATAGCAAAGTCACCCATAAGAATTAGCGAAATAAATAACGTTTAAATACCTACGGCTCAATAAAAAAATTAGACACCCCAGGTGAAGTTGTGTACAAAAGCCTTAAAAGAAAATTAAATACTGAATGATGTCAAAGTTTTTCGTATTTTTTAAGCACTGCTCTGGCTGTTGATAAGGGTTTAGTGGTAGTTTTCTTGTAGAAGCCAAATAATATAGATAAATGACCATCTGCCATGCTTGAAAAACACGTTTTCTTGTCTTTCCCATTTTAAAGAGTGGCTAAGAGAAATGGGATCTTGCATCACGCCAAATGTATACGGTTGGGAAACAGGAAGTCAACTATTAATTATTTTTAGGATTTTTTTTTTTATGGCGTGCTGAAAGATTTACCACCGGTTTGAAAAAAATATATACTTTACAAAACTGAATAAAAGTATTAAAAAGCAAAGGTTTGATGTTCTGAATTTTACACTTTCAGATTTTGGAACTGCAATAAAAGATTAATTTAGTTGAAGTACTGAACATCAAGAAGGAAACTAGCTGGCTTTAACTAAGACAGAGGTTACCTGAGTAGTGGTAGTCTCCTGCTGGTGAGGGCTGTGAAAACAACAGCATCTCCAAAGCTGCCTGCAGAACAAACAGAAGGAAAGGAAATGAAAAAGGCAAAGATGCACAGAGCTTAACAGTGATTCATAAAGAAGGCTGAAATGTAGAACCTTGAAATACAAAAAAAAAAAAAATCCCCAATGAAATAATAAAAAAATCTCTTCTTACCATTGTGTTTCCCTTACAGTAGTGCAGACAGTGCAGCGCTAGCTCTGTGTTACTGCCCCCTCCTGGGAGACAGCTGGAACTACTCATGGACAGCAGCTTCTCCACTACAGACAAAACACATATAAAGCATTAAAACATGAATTCCACCTAACTGAGACTTCATTCAGGCTTTAATCTTGAACAAGTTAACGAGCTGTTCTCTGAAGCAGGTGTTGTGATTTGGTGAAAGTAATTACCATGACACTGAACTCGAGCGCTCTCCTGCAGCTCATCCCAGGGTTTCCACACCAGCTGCTCTTGAGGGGAGTCTTCCTCTGAGATCCAGGTGTTCGAACGCTCACCGGGCACAATGCAAGGAGGGAGATTGGCTTGGAAGTCTGGACCCACGTTGACATATCTGAGAAGAAGTCACCAGAGGAAAAAACTTTTCTATCTTCTGGCCTGATAAGTAGAGGAAACTAGTGATCAAGCCTGAAATCTGGTGTAGTGATGGACTCAGACCTGAACCTTCAGAGACACGTAAAGACAATTACAAAGTCAGCCTTCTATCACCTGAAGAACATTTCCAGGATTAAAGAACTAATGTCCCAACAAAATCTAGAGAAACTCATCCATTTGTTTATCTTTAATGATTACTGCAATAGTCTCTCAACAGGTCTGCCTAAAAAAATCAATCAGACAGCTGCAGATGATCCAGAACGTTGCTGCTTGCGTTCTCACTAAGACCAGGAAAATAGAGCACATCACCCCAGTTCTAAAGTGCTTCCACTGGCTCCCTGTAGCTCAGAGAATAGACTTTAAAACACTTCTGTTAGTTTATAAATCATTGAACGGCTTAGCACCAAAATACATTAAAGACCTGTTGCCATTGTATCAACCTTCCAGACCACTCATGCCTTCTGGTTCTGGTCTGCTCTGCATCCCCAGAACCAGAACTAAACATGGAGAAGCAGCTTTCAGCTTGTATGCTTCACTAATCTGGAACAAACCTCCATAAAACTGCAAAATGGCTGAAACACTGAGTTCCTTTAAATCAAGACTAGAAACACACCTGTTTAGAAATGCCTTTGATTAATACCAAGTGGAACATTGATTCATATATTTGATGTATATTTTATTATTATTTTTGAAGATTTCGATGATGACACTGGACAAAATGTAATGTTTATTGCTTGTTTCATAATTGGTTACTGCATTATATTTTCATGATGTAAAACACTTTGAACTGTCTTGTTGCTGAAATGTGCTATACAAATAAGCTTGACTTGACTATCACTGTGCCTCTTCAGCTAGAAAACAACAAAGTGAGAACTTTCATGAAGCAAAAAGGCCAGTTTGTGAATTTTACTTACGGTAACCCACATATCTCCTCCTCTTCTGCCCATGCTGTTTCTTCCCCCCTGTGGTGAAATGATGAAAGCGACGAAAAAAGGCCTGTGGCCCTTCGGGAGGGATTGAGAAGTGGCCGAGGGGTATAGCGGCCCCGATTCTGAGCCCTTTTGGAGTGAAGGATACTGGGAAATGGCCTCCCAGTGTAGACGGGTACAGCTTGTTCCTGCAAGAATGCAAGGAGTCAATTATCACTGCTCCTTTTTAAATAATGCAAATGAAAAACCAGAGAAAAGTTAAATTTAGGTCAACAGAAGAAAGGTAACTTATCTTAGAAGCATCTGAACAAATAGAAGCATTTCCTTTCTCCACAAGAATCGAGATAAGTTCCTGTTAAGAGCCTACTTGAGCCTCATTCTACGGCAGGAACAACATTCCACCTTACTAAGAGCTGAAAAACACACCGTTCTCCTTATTTACACGCCTTATCTGTTGAACATGTCTAAAAATAAGGCTGTGGTTTTGGAATCCGTCGCAGAGCTCTAGCTTCTTCAGGTGCAGCGAGCTCCGCCTGCCTACATGTTAACCTGTTTATAGCCTTTAGTTGATTAAAAAATGATAGCAATATGCAAACATGCAAAGGAAAAAATGTAACCTGTAAGAATGTTTCTGAAGATAAACCAAACTATCCCAATAATCGGACACTAGGGCTTCATATCGACAGCTTGTGCAACTGGCTGCACCATTCTTGTGCAGGTAATTTGCACAAAAACCTCTTTAAAATGTCAACTTTATACATTCTCCTCACTGTTTCTAGTTTTACCTACAACACCCTCCACAATTAGCACTTTCTGTAACAACGCATATTTAAAAAACCCTTAAATTAAATTCAGTTTCTTATTGCAGTAGCATCGTCTGACAGTCAAACTTTTACAAATACAACCTTTAATTTGAGTACGTTTAATCAGTGGGGAAACAAGAAATAACAGATTTTAGCTAAAACTGATTCTCTTTGCCATCTTCAAAAAGGGAAAGACAAAAGAACATGCTATTTAAATATGGTAATTGTTTTGATTTTCATTACTTAAGACATGGCAACAGAAAAAAAGCTGGTCATATTTACTCATATCTATAGCCCGACCAATAAATTAAGTTTAAAACAACTGGAGTTTTGACAAAACACCTCCACATGCTTACAAGTGGGTCTGGTGTTGACAAACGATGAACATGTGGAAAAGAAAAGTTAAATATGGTGGAGGATTTGTGATGCTGTGGGCCTGTTTGTTTTCCTTAGAAAAACTAGGAGACTTTAAATAAAAATATAGGAACCTCAACTGGAAGAAAAAAGTGAAAATAGGTTCTCATTTTTAAATCTGACACCAAGATGACTAAGAATCTAGAGGCAGTATTGTATTTTTTATTGATCATATCTACAGTCACGGCGCACTGAAGATGACTGGAACTGGGTCAGACGAGGCTGGACGAGAACCCAAGTTCATCTTGCTACCTTGCACAGTGAGGAAACTAATACAAAAGGTAAAAAAAAGGGTGCTGTATGTCCTCAATGGCTGTTTTGAGTTGTGGTGTTCCTCATGGGTCATTCCTCAGCCTCTTTCTGTTTTCCACATACCTGCTTCTTCTTGACCAACATGTTCAGTGCTATGATGGTCATTAACATTTCTTTGCAGATGACATTCTACTCAGCATACCTAATGCAGATATCTATGGTTGTGTTAATCATTTTATGGCTTGTCCTTCCACACTGCAAAAACACAAAATCTTACCAAGTATTTCTGGTCTTGTTTCTAGTGCAAATATCTTAAATACACTTCAAATAAGACAAAACTAACTTACAAGTAACTTTTCAGAACAAAATAGGAGCTTGTTTTAAGTCAATAAATCCTTAATATTGATGAAAAAGTGAAATAATCTGCCAGTGGAACAAGACATTTTAACTTATAATATGGGAAAAATGTGTTTTGTGTTTTTGCAGTATAAAGTTAACCTTGGAGTGTTCAGAATCTCAAATTCAAGGATGACACTGATTATTTCAATCAACTAATATCAGCTAGGCTGTTAGAAATGCAGGAGTAATAGTTGATTCTTGCCCTCACCCAAACTGGACATACACTTTGTTGTATATTTAAGACTTGTATTAACTGAGTAGGAAAAAATTGTGGAGGATGCACTCTACAGGGCAGATTTGAGCTGTAGTTTAAGAACTACAGCCTCAGTTTACCAATGAAACATAGAGCTGGCAGCAGAGGCGGTTCTAGACCAAATTTACCAAGGTGGGGCAGTGTTTTTTCATGGGGGGGCAAAGAACAAAAGAATGAAACAGAAAAAAAACAGCAATAGTTGATTAGTAAAGATATTGAGTCAAAGAGCCACTTGCAGCTCTGCAGCCGCAGTTTCAGTTAACTGATGCAGCAGATGAAAACTGTAATCCTAGCTTAATACAGCTGAAGCTAAAAGTGCAACACTTTAATTTTTAATTCATTATGAAAGTAAAGCTGTGATGGTAAAATATTAAATTGATTCAAGGGACCAAATAGTTATAGTTTTTGTGCCTGAGCATATCATCATAAGAATTTGATTTAGTTTTATCACTTCAGTACAGGAGCAGTTCTAAAGGGCACTGGCCCCTGTTGGCCCCTGTCTAGAACCGCCCATGTGTAGAGGTCGCATGGTTAGGGATTTCTGCTTTTATGCCAAACTGAACAAAGGACACTTATTCCAAATAAATATTCAGAGGTTTCATCAAATACCCAAATACCTTGAAAATAATTGTGAAAGGTGCATTTTCCAATGAGAACATACTAATAAATTTTATCAATGCACGTTCATCATAAAACCCTTTATTTATGCAGCACAACCAGAAAAGTGGATGAAAAAAAACAAAATCCAATTATTCTTTTAATTGTTCTCATTATTTTTTACTAGTGCTGATAAAAACGAAACAAAACAAACACTGTACTGTACCTGGAGATGTTGTTGATCCAGGCTGACTGGTTCAGTCTTTATTTTCTGGGTCACTTTGTAAGGAAATATATTTTCATTGGTCTCGTGATGCTTCCCGGAGAATGAGTGAAAGGGAGGAGAGAAAGGTGTACTTGAGGATGGACTGGTGGTATGGAGGGATGAGTGATGGGTCGAAGATGTGAGGGATGATGGTTCAGGAGACTGAAGGATGTCACAAGTGGCTGAGGACATGTATTTAAAAACAAGGAGGAATTAGAAAAGGGCTACAGAAACTTTGTCCCTCAGAAGCATCACTGTTATCAAAGCAGATCTGTTCTCGCGCAAAACTCACATTTAAATTAGAAGTGGTGAAAAACAGTTAATTTTTTTTTTTTTTTTTTTTTTTTTTAACTTTCAACTAAAGCAAAACCATTTAAAAAAAAAATGTGAAAAGCGAAACTACGATTTGCATGTGGGAAATGGGAAACTTCACAAGCACACCCACAAAAACCCACACATCCCATAAATTTACATGTGGGTATTAACCTGCGTGTAAACTCATTTCATTTAGACCGGGTGTGTGCTGTGCTACGTTTTGTCAGTAAAGCATGTTAGTGTGTTTCTACCTGTGGCGGTCCCAGCCTCGTCACCTTGAGAGGACCTCAGGCCGGCCTTCGAGTCGCTGGGGTCGACTGACAGCTGTGGGAAGCAGGACGACAGCAGGGGTAACTTCCAGAACATCCCGGCAGACTGAAGGCGGGGTGGGAAAAACTGAAGCCCGCCCATGGATTCTCCGCCCTGGGAAACCACATGTCCTGTCCCCCCCTGTGCGCTTGGAGAGTCTGCTTTGGAGGGCGACTGGGAGGGAGGTGGTAACGGTGTGGGAGGAGGACTCAAAACTGAAGACATGAGGTGAGACGACGAGGGAGGGGAGGGGAAAGTAGACGACAAAGAGGAGGAGGAGGGATGAAGATAGGTGTCTGGGTCAAAAGCGCAGCTGTGCCTCAGCTTGACTGATCCAGAGCTGTCTCCTCTTCCTAATCCATTTTCCCAGATTTGTCCAGAATCCCTATCAGGAGGCATTTGGAATCTTCTCCTTCTCTGGGGGAGGAAAGCCTCGGAGAAGGAGTCCAATTTCTGAGTGTAGGCCCTGCTGCTGATGCCCACAGGTGACCCTGAGCCCAAACTGTGGGCGTCTGCTGCTCCTCTCCACCTCCCCTCCGCCTGACCGCTGAGTTCTGCCTCGCCTGTGGGTGAGACGGTGAGCCATGATCCTTCAACTTCTGCCGGCTGAAGCTGATCCTCTCCCGAACCACAGCTGGACCCGTAATCTTCCTCTCCTGCTGCATAATGGTCACTCAGCTTTGACTCCGTCCTGTTGTAGGACACAGCTTGCTTACTGAAGTGGCTCACGCTGCCCTCCCTGCTACAAACGCCTTCGCTTTGTCCAAAACTGTTATAGTTTGATCTGATCCTCCACCTGTCTCCCTCTTGAGGAGCACAGCTCATCGTGCAAAACACATCATTCGTGTTGCTGTAACAGTCTGCTTTACTGTGGAAATCATCCGCAGCACTTTCTACACTCTCCCCATCGTCCCAGATCCCTTTTTTGCCATACCATGAGTCGTCGAAGTGACCCCCCAATCTGCTCTCGCCCCCAAAATGACTTCCCAAACCAGCATCTCCATCCAAGCTACTCCCGCTGGCGGTGAGGAAGACTCTGTCACTCTCGCTGCTCGCCCTCCTCACCCCAGAGGAGGTGTTTGATGCCAGGAAGGAGGCCGTGGACTGCTCCTCTCTGCCTCCATACTGGTCGTGGGAGTCGTGGGCAGAGTGTGAGGACGGGTATCCAGCATCAGGGCTCTGGAAGCCGGATATGGCCAGGGGAAAAGAAGTCGGACGGTGGCGATGGTGCTGCAGGTTGGAGAAGGACTGCGAGGACGAGCGACCCTCCATGATGATAGTGTGGTTGGTTTTGCTAGAATACCTGGAGGAAACACAGAACAACCAGAGAAATTTAGGGAGTTTAGTTTAAACACAAACATATTTACTGGAATCAAAGATGCATTAACGTTTCTTGTAGGAATGCACACCCTTGCTTTTTATGAATCAGAAAATACTCATAAATCAGTTTTTTACAGCTTGAGTTTTTCTATAAATGCCTGATGATACGAAACATATTTATTAAACAGAAACGTATTTGGACTGTGGTTTGTTGCACAAGTTAAACAAAAAAAGATTGTTAGATTAGACTGTAATACTATGTAATACTTTCAAGAGTAATAAATGAAGTTCATACTAATTCAAACTTCTAATCTTAACCGTGTTTCACAGATTTTTACTCGCATAATATTTTAAATGCGTTTTCATGGATTTATACACTTTTTACAATTTATTGGTGGCATTTATAGGTAGAAAGGTATAAAAAGACTTAAAATAAGCTCATCTTTTATTCTAGCAGGATGATCTAACATTAAAATATTTGCTTCTCATCTTTAACTGTGAGGTGGAGATATCTTTTAGCTTTATTTTCCATCCTCCCCATAGAGTTTGTTTGCAAGGTAAACTGCTGTTCTGGTAATTGTAAACTTTTTAATTAATATTTGGACTGTAGATATGAAGAAATCAGTTCTTTCCTGACTTGTAAATAACTAAAATAGCTAAAATAACATTGCTGTTGGACAATGTCTTCCACCCCATGCATGAAGCTGTTGCAGAGCTGGAGAGCTCCTTCAATGACAGACTGCTACATCCTCGGTGCATAAATGAGCGTTATCGAAGATCCTTCCTCCCAACAGCTCTTCTTCTTGTACATTTCTTTCTTTAAGTTACCCTACTCAGCTGCATATTTCTCTTTAATCTGAGTATGCCATTTTTAATAACTGTACAGTATTAGTCACCTAATGCTGTAAATTTGTTCCTACTGTGCAGCCTCTTATTCTTATTTGTATTTATATATATTTTACTTTTGAGTGAATCTGCATGCTCTCACCTACCTTTAAACTTGCTGCTGTTGTACATGAATTTCCCTACCGTGGGACAGTAAAGGATATTTCTATTCTATTCTTATAAAGATCAGCAAACAGCTGCATTACATGCAACAACATCATAGTTTCATTTTTATCCCAGAGAAACAGAAAGTAACAATAGGCAACCTAAAAAAGCGAAGTATACATTTAAAGTTAAAAGTTAGGATTTTCTCTAAAATTTTAATTCTGATTGTGTTATTGCCATAGAGATAAATTCATTTTTTAAGGCTAGAAGTGATAGCAAATATTGTTTGAAATTGATATTATGCAACCTATATATACCTCCCTTGTTAATGAGTAAACTCCAAAAGACAGCGGATCAAGGAGCTCCACTAATTCCTTGGTTAACTTCCCCTTCTACTTGCACCTCTTCATATATTAAGCTTGTAGTTTGTACGTTTTCGACAGAGCTTATTTCATTAAATGTAGCTTTTAAAGAGAAGAATAAAAATAACTTAACTGAACTAAAATGTAATTTTAGTTGTCTTTATCGTCTTTATCATTAAATATTCTCAATATTTGTCATGTTTCACAAAAATACACATGTAGTAATGTAAAATTAGCTAAAAGCCCATCGAATAAAATTTAAAAGCAACAACAATGATATTCTGGAAATCTAAATGTAAGGAAGCATGAACAAATAACCAAATTGATCTCAACCTACGGTCATGGAAAAAATTAAGTACACCCCCTTTACATATATAATATGTGTGGCTTAAGGTTTTTTGGGGATTTGAAAATTTCTTGCAAAATTCTCCATTTTGGCAAAATTGTTCGCGTTATCTTTGTTTATGTACCCTTTGTATTGTGATTTTTAAAAGGACTTATAACCTGGTAAAAATTAGATCACGTATTGACAGCGGCGTACTTTCTTTTTACAATAAGTCATATGAAGTAACCTTCACGTAAAGTTTCCTGACTTCAATTCTGAATCTGGAGCTAAATAGAAGTAATCAAGCAAATATTAATAATCCGTAGTTATGAAAGGAAAGCTTCCTGTATTTACCAAAACCAAAAAACCCAAATATGGATCTGTTAATAGGCAGGATGCTGAATGAGTATGGCCACTGGAACATGATAGTGATGGAAACTCAGGGCGCAAAAATCAGACCATGTGGCCAAATCTTTAACCACGTATTGAGTGAGAGATTTACAACAAGATATGAAATTAAGTGGTTTCAAGGTAGCAGACTGCGGCTGACGCATATGCAAACTGCAAGGATTTGTGCATTTAAATGATATAATTGAGGTTGACTTTTTAGCCTTACTGCAGGACATGATGTGTAAAAGGAGACTTAATATCAAGGCCACAGATGTTACGTCTGATAAGTCACAAAGCATTAAAGGATGGTCTTTCTTTTTTTCCACTAATAGCTGCTGAAGCAGTGGCTCAAGCAGAGAAGTATATCCCAATATCATCTGCAAAAAAAATTAACAAATTTCAGTCCCAGCAAAAAAAAAAAAAAAAAAAAAAAAAAAAAAAAACTTATAAAAAGTATTTATCAAAATGAATAGTGTTACAAAAATAGTTTCACTTGGAGTACTTAATCACGCTTTATCAGCTTTTTCAAGCTGACACAGTGAAGTTCGAAAAACTAAAAAAATAGACAGTTGTGATTGTAAATGAAACATAGCTGTTTAAACAAAGTCATTCGGCGGCAAAAGCAAAAAGTCTAGCAAACATCCCTTTCTATTCAACAAAACAGCTTTATTTAAACGTTTTCTTCCCTGCTTAACTGATTCACACTGTTGTCATATGAACAAATCTTTGAGCTTTTAAATTTAAAACATTTACTTATTTCTTTAGGATGTCGCATTAAATATGTAGCTTTTTCTTTCTCTCTTACGAAACCACATTCTGCTCTAAATAGGACACTGAGTGAGTCAGAAAGAGAAAGAGCAAAGTTAGATGAAGCGATGAAGAGACAAATACACTGTATACATTCTGAGGTTTTTCTCTTTACCAGTCCTTGGCGCTTAATTTCCTTTTCACATATGTTCTCCTCCCGCTGTTCATGTTTTCGCCTTCTCACTATCCTTCTCATCATTGTCTCTAGGTCCTCAGCTCTTCACTGTCTCAAGTGGTTTTCAACCTTTAGCTTGAGTCCTTCCTATTTGTTTGTCTTCACACACACACACCCATCATAATGGATACAAAACTAACCATAGGCCACACACATCTTTTTTTCTGACTGAAACGCACACACTCACGCACACCCTGACTTTCATACTTACACATTGTTGCAGGTGTCAAAGACGACCAGCGGGTCGTGATGTTGCCTCTACTGCCTTTGCGTCGTCGTGATAACCACATCCTGAGGAAACAACGCTGACGGATCTCCCTCCTTTTAGCTATCTTTATCTCTCTCTCTCTGCCCCCCACCTCCATTTCTCTGTATATCTTTCCGTCTATCTGCCCGTCCCCACATCGTTGCGTCTTTCTTTCTCACCAAGCGTTTGTTGTCCTCTTTTCTTTTTTTTTTAATCTACATACTTATCTGTTTCCTCC